>CM044564.2:13714253-14281753 GCA_024416835.2 Perccottus glenii
GTCATTGTGTTTTTTGATTTTGTTCATTTGATTTCTGATTTTATTATTGTGTTTTTGGTTTTGTTTATTTGTTTTCTGATTTGTTAATTTGTTTTCTGATTTTGTCATTGTGTTTTCGGTTTTGTTTATTTGTTTTTTGATTTGTTATTTTAGTTCTGTTAATTTGTTTTCTGATTTTGTCATTGTGTTTTTGGTTTTGTTCATTTGATTTCTGATTTTATCATTGTGTTTTTGTTTTGTTAATTTGATTTCTGATTTTATCATTGTGTTTTCGGTTTTGTTTATTTGTTTTCTGGTTTATTATTTTAGTTTTGTTAATGTTTTCTGAATTGTCAGTGTTTTTGGTTTTGTTCAATTGTTTTCTGATTTGTTCATTGTGTTTTTGGTTTTGTTCATTTGTTTTCTGGTTTGTTAATTTAGTTTTGTTAATGTTTTCTGAATTGTCAGTGTTTTCGGTTTTGTTTATTTTTTTCTGATTTGTTATTTTAGTTTTGTTAATTTGTTTTCCGATTTTGTCATTGTATTTTTGGGTTTGTTCTTTTGATTTCTGATTTCATAATTGTTTTTTGTTTTGTCCATTTGATTTCTGATTTTATCATTGTTTTTGGTTTTGTTTTGTTGTTTTCTGGTTTTATTATTGTGTTTTTGGTTTTGTTTATTTGTTTTCTGATTTGTTAATTTGTTTTCTGATTTTGTCATTGTGTTTTTGGTTTTGTTTATTTGTTTTTTGATTTGTTATTTTAGTTCTGTTAATTTGTTTTCTGATTTTGTCATTGTGTTTTTTGTTTTGTTCATTTGATTTCGGATTTTATCATTGTGTTTTTGGTTTTGTTCATTTGTTTTCTGATTTTGTCATTGTATTTTTGGTTTTGTTCTTTTGATTTCTGATTTTGTCATTGTGTTTTTGGTTTTGTTCATTTGTTTTCTGATTTTGTCATTGTATTTTTTGTTTTGTTCATTTGATTTCGGATTTTATCATTGTGTTTTTGGTTTTGTTCATTTGATTTCGGATTTTATCATTGTGTTTTTGGTTTTGTTCATTTGTTTTCTGATTTTGTCATTGTATTTTTGGTTTTGTTCTTTTGATTTCTGATTTTATCATTATGTTTTTGGTTTTATTCATTTATTTTCTGATTTTGTCATTGTGTTTTTGGTTTTGTTCATTTCTTTTCTGATTTTGTTTATTTGTTTTCTGGTTTTATTATTTTAGTTTTGTTAATGTTTTCTGAATTGTCAGTGTTTTTGGTTTTGTTCAATTGTTTTCTGATTTGTTCATTGTGTTTTTGGTTTTGTTCATTAGGCCCGAGCCGGTGATGACCGGGAGGGCCTATTGTTTTTGCTCGGATTTTTTTTTTTTTTTTTTTAATTTTTTTATTATTATTTTTTATTTTTCTTTTCCACCTATGATCCTAAATTTGACCCAGTGAACATGCACGAAAAGTCATTTTATTGGTCCCAGACTTCAAGCTCGGCGAAAAATTTATGTATTTGAAGTCGCCGGAAAAAAAATACGAAAAATGACTCAGTGGCGACCCCTACAAAATCAAAATACATTGGGCCTATGGAAAGTGAAAGTAACTTTTTTCCAACGTAGAAAAATGAAACTTGGTATATCCATAGGACACCTCAGGGCAAACAGAAAAGTCAATGACAGTCACACCTAAACTTAACAGGAAGTCCGCCATGTGGGGTGAAAGGCGCGCCACTAAATTCGCACGAAAGATGCAAATCATTGTGTTTTAATCTAAATGGCCCCAAATTTGGTGAGTATCATCTAGACACGTGTGCCAACCAAAGTTGTGACTTTGTTGTTGATATCTTATCGGGTATGGGTGTGGCAAGCCTGTAACGAGGTGGCCATTTTTGTGAAAATAAAACGTCTCTTAACTCTCAAACGGCTTCTCGGATCGAGTTGGACCCTAAAAAGGCGTTTGTGCACATTCATGACCTGAACACAAAAATATGTAAATAAAAGGGTCATCTTTAGAAATGGCTCTCCAGCGCCCCCTACAAACTTATAATGGGACCCAAGAATTTAGTTTGTCATAGAGACATAAAATTTGGTACACGCATCTCTTATGTCATGACAGCATAAAAGCCAATGACAACCACTATCTATAAATGTGTTGCCATAGCAACGTCCCAAAAAATGTGAAAAAAGTCAATGGGAAGTGAAATTTTTAGTTTGTTGTAGGCAAATAAAACTTGGTACACACATCCACCATGGGCTTATGAACAAAAAAGCCAATGGGGACCACACCCTATCACACACAGGAAGGCGGCCATTTGAATTGAAAATGTGAACCGACTTAAAATACACCTCTTTTTTAAAAGTACACAGAAAAAAGCTGCTTCATTCCACAGACACCAAACTTGGGCAAATGAGCTAAACACATGTATGTAAATGAGACAAGTGTTTTTCTAGACTTTTTGCTCGAGTTATATTTTTTTATTATAATTCGTATATATTTTTATTATAATTTTTCTGCAAAATGATCCTCAATTTAACCCAGTAAACGAAAAACTAAAAGTCATTTTTATTGGTCCCAGACTTCAAGCCCGGCAAAAAATGTATGTATTTGAAGTCCCCGAAAAAAAAATACGAAAAATGACTCAGTGGCGGCCCCTAGAAAAGTCAAAATACATTGGGCCTATGGAAAGTGAAAGTAACTTTTTTCCAACGTAGAAAAATGAAACTTGGTATATCCATAGGACACCTCAGGGCAAACAGAAAAGTCAATGACAGCCACACCCTAAACTTAACAGGATGTCCGCCATGTGGGGTGAAAGGCGCGGCCACTAAATTCGCACTTGCAGAAAGATGCAAATCATTGTGTTTTAATCTAAATGGCCCCAAATTTGGTGAGTATCATCTAGACACGTGTGCCAACCAAAGTTGTGACTTTGTTGTTGATATCTTATCGGGTATGGGTGTGGCAAGCCTGTAACGAGGTGGCCATTTTTGTGAAAATAAAACGTCTCTTAACTCTCAAACGCCTTCTCGGATCGAGTTGGACCCAAAAAGGCGTTTGTGCACATTCATGACCTGAACACAAAAATATGTAAATAAAAGGGTTATCTTTAGAAATGGCTCTCCAGCGCCCCCTACAAACTTATAATGGGACCCAAGAATTTAGTTTGTCATAGAAACATGAAATTTGGTACACACATCTCTTATGTCATGACGAGCATAAAAGCCAATGACAACCACTATCTATAAATGTGTTGCCATAGCAACGTTCCAAATATGTGGAAAAAGTCAATGGGAAGTGAAATTTTTAGTTTGTTGTAGGCAAATGAAACTTGGTACACATATCCACCATGGGCGTATGAACAAAAAAGCCAATGGGGACCACACTATCACACACGGAAGGCGGCCATTTTGAATTGAAAATTTGGTCCGACTTAGAATACACCTCTTTTTAAAAACAACAAAAATAGCTGCTTCATTCCACAGACACCAAACTTGGGCAAAATGAGCTAAACACATGTATGTAAAAGAGACAAGTGTTTTTCTAGACTTTTTTGCTCGAGTTATATTTTTTTTTATTATAATTCGGTATATATTTTTTCATTATAATTTTTGCAAAATGATTCTCAATTTGACCCAGTAAACGTGCAACTAAAAGTCATTTTTATTGGTCCCGGACTTCAAGCCCGGCGAAAAATTTATGTATTTGAAGTCCCGAAAAAAAAGAAAAATTACTCAGTGGCGACCCTAGAAAAGTCAAAATACATTGGGCCTATGGAAAGTGAAAGTAACTTTTTTCCAACGTAGAAAAATGAAACTTAGTACATCAATAGGACACCTCAGGGCAAACAGAAAAGTCTATGACAGCCACACCCTAAACTAAACAGGAAGTCCGCCATGTGGGGTGAAACGCATGGCCACTAAAATCGCACCCCTTGCGCAAGAAGATGCAAATCATTGTGTTTTAATTTAAATGGCCCCAAATTTGGTGAGTATCATCTAGACACGTGTGCCAACCAAATTTGTGACTTTATTGTTGATATCTTATCGGGTATGGGTGTGGCAAGCCTGTAACGAGGTGGCCATTTTTAAGGTGGTGTAACAGGCCCCAGCAGTAACACAGGCCCGGTTATTTGACATTACCGTGAAGTTTACGCTTTAAAGCACGAAATGCAATCCTCCGAGTGCATGTGTCCCCGCGGTCTCAAGGGAGGCGAGGGCCTTTATCGCCGCTTGCGGCTTTAATTTGTTTTCTGGTTTGTTAATTTAGTTTTGTTAATGTTTTCAGAATTGTCAGTGTTTTCGGTTTTGTTTATTTTTTTCTGATTTGTTATTTTAGTTTTGTTAATTTGTTTTCCGATTTTGTCATTGTATTTTTGGGTTTGTTCTTTTGATTTCTGATTTGTTTATTGTTTTTGGTTTTGTCCATTTGATTTCTGATTTTATCATTGTTTTTGGTTTTGTTTTGTTGTTTTCTGGTTTTATTATTGTGTTTTTGGTTTTGTTTATTTGTTTTCTGATTTGTTAATTTGTTTTCTGATTTTGTCATTGTGTTTTTGGTTTTGTTTATTTGTTTTTTGATTTGTTATTTTAGTTCTGTTAATTTGTTTTCTGATTTTGTCATTGTGTTTTTTGTTTTGTTCATTTGATTTCGGATTTTATCATTGTGTTTTTGGTTTTGTTCATTTGTTTTCTGATTTTGTCATTGTATTTTTGGTTTTGTTCTTTTGATTTCTGATTTTGTCATTGTGTTTTTGGTTTTGTTCATTTGTTTTCTGATTTTGTCATTGTATTTTTTGTTTTGTTCATTTGATTTCGGATTTTATCATTGTGTTTTTGGTTTTGTTCATTTGATTTCGGATTTTATCATTGTGTTTTTGGTTTTGTTCATTTGTTTTCTGATTTTGTCATTGTGTTTTCGGTTTTGTTTATTTGTTTTTTGATTTGTCATTTTAGTTCTGTTAATTTGTTTTCTGATTTTGTCATTGTGTTTTTGGTTTTGTTCATTTGATTTCTGATTTTATCATTGTGTTTTTTGTTTTGTTCATTTGATTTCTGATTTTATCATTGTGTTTTCGGTTTTGTTTATTTGTTTTCTGATTTGTAATTTTAGTTCTGTTAATTTGTTTTCTGATTTTGTCATTGTGTTTTTGATTTTGTTCATTTGATTTCTGATTTTATTATTGTGTTTTTGGTTTTGTTTATTTGTTTTCTGATTTGTTAATTTGTTTTCTGATTTTGTCATTGTGTTTTCGGTTTTGTTTATTTGTTTTTTGATTTGTTATTTTAGTTCTGTTAATTTGTTTTCTGATTTTGTCATTGTGTTTTTGGTTTTGTTCATTTGATTTCTGATTTTATCATTGTGTTTTTTGTTTTGTTAATTTGATTTCTGATTTTATCATTGTGTTTTCGGTTTTGTTTATTTGTTTTCTGGTTTATTATTTTAGTTTTGTTAATGTTTTCTGATTTTGTCATTGTGTTTTTGATTTTGTTCATTTGATTTCTGATTTTATTATTGTGTTTTTGGTTTTGTTTATTTGTTTTCTGATTTGTTAATTTGTTTTCTGATTTTGTCATTGTGTTTTCGGTTTTGTTTATTTGTTTTTTGATTTGTTATTTTAGTTCTGTTAATTTGTTTTCTGATTTTGTCATTGTGTTTTTGGTTTTGTTCATTTGATTTCTGATTTTATCATTGTGTTTTTTGTTTTGTTAATTTGATTTCTGATTTTATCATTGTGTTTTCGGTTTTGTTTATTTGTTTTCTGGTTTATTATTTTAGTTTTGTTAATGTTTTCTGAATTGTCCGTGTTTTTGGTTTTGTTCAATTGTTTTCTAATTTGTTCATTGTGTTTTTGGTTTTGTTCATTTGTTTTCTGGTTTGTTAATTTAGTTTTGTTAATGTTTTCTGAATTGTCAGTGTTTTCGGTTTTGTTTATTTTTTTCTGATTTGTTATTTTAGTTTTGTTAATTTGTTTTCCGATTTTGTCATTGTATTTTTGGGTTTGTTCTTTTGATTTCTGATTTCATAATTGTTTTTTGTTTTGTCCATTTGATTTCTGATTTTATCATTGTTTTTGGTTTTGTTTTGTTGTTTTCTGGTTTTATTATTGTGTTTTTGGTTTTGTTTATTTGTTTTCTGATTTGTTAATTTGTTTTTTGATTTTGTCGTTGTGTTTTTGGTTTTGTTTATTTGTTTTTTGATTTGTTATTTTAGTTCTGTTAATTTGTTTTCTGATTTTGTCATTGTGTTTTTTGTTTTGTTCATTTGATTTCGGATTTTATCATTGTGTTTTTGGTTTTGTTCATTTGTTTTCTGATTTTGTCATTGTATTTTTGGTTTTGTTCTTTTGATTTCTGATTTTATCATTATGTTTTTGGTTTTATTCATTTCTTTTCTGATTTTGTCATTGTGTTTTTGGTTTTGTTCATTTCTTTTCTGATTTTGTTCATTTGTTTTCTGGTTTGTTATTTTAGTTTTGTTAATGTTTTCTGAATTGTCATGTTTTTGGTTTTGTTTTCTGATTTGTTAATTTTGTTTTGTTCATTTGATTTCTGATTTTATCATTGTTTTTGTTTTTGTTTTCTTGTTTTATTATTGTGTTTTTGGTTTTCTTTATATGTTTTTTAATTTTGTTATTGTGTTTTTGGTTTTATTTGTTTTCTGATTTATTATTTTAGTTCTGTTAATTTGTTTTCTGATTTTGTCATTGTGTTTTTGGTTTTGTTCAGTTGATTTCTGATTTCATCATTGTTTTTTGTTTTGTCCATTTGATTTCTGATTTTATCATTGTTTTTGGTTTTGTTTTGTTGTTTTCTGGTTTTATTATTGTGTTTTTGGTTTTGTTCATTTGTTTTCTGATTTGTTATTTTAGTTTTTTAAATTTTCTTTCTGATTTTGTCTTTGTGTTTTTGGTTTTGTTATTTTGATTTCTGATTTATTATTTTAGTTCTGTTAATTTGTTTTCTGATTTTGTCATTGTGTTTTTGGTTTTGTTCAGTTGATTTCTGATTTTGTCATTGTATTTTTGGTTTTGTTTATTTGCTTTTGTAACCCAGGGTTATTTTGTTGTAAAAAAATACCATTTTATTTAAATTGCTGTAAATGTGATGTTTTCTTTTGATAAATTCTGTTTTTCAAATGCTCCGTGAATGCATCGTTGCGGGATGACGTTTTTTTACCTGTTAGAGCGGAGATGATTTTTTAACTCTCTCCACAAGTCCGAGGAGGACAACGGCTCTGAAGAGCATAGCTTGGAGCACTTTAAGTTGGTAGCAAAGTATATTCTGAGGTATAATAAGCCCCAGCAGAGTGAAATATTTTTTCGAAGAAATATTCTGGCTGGTTTTTTTTGACTATAGATTTGTCTAAGGACTAAGTGGTGCCATTCGAGACTGGATACTACCTGGGATGTTTCAGAAGTACTTTCCGGATCTGGAGGCCGCCCAATTTCCAGGAGGGTGGTAGGACAACTAAGGATTTACAGTTTTTGGGAGGATTTGTTTTTTTGAGATCTCAAACAATACTTTATTTTCGGGTCAGGCCTGACACCTCAAAAGGAACTAATTGAACTATTCTAAAAAGGATACAGAGAGTGAATACAGGAAAAAGGACATTATTGAACCGAAGCTGATTGTACTGATTTAAACTTTTCTATTTTCTTGTTCATTTTTATGGGTCCAGTTATTAAATGACACCATTCTTTTATTTAAGTTTCCTTGTCTGTGTCTCTTAGTGTGGTTGAAGTTTTTGTTTTCTCTATGCAGAGTTGCCACTGCCAATCTCCTTACGAATCTAAAGCTAAAGAACCCTAAATTGTGTATATTTAGAACATTTTGATAGGTTTTCTGAAAAACTCAGATCGATACCAAAAGAACAATACTTTTCCTGATATTCAGTGTCAAAAGGGTAATTACACTTTCTTAATTGTCGTTTTGTTTTTGGAGAGAGCCTCCTTCCAGGTGAGCACCAGTGTTAGACCGCCTTGACTCAATGATGAATAAGCTTCAACTCTTCAAAAGAAAGGCCTTAGCTGCTGAGCAATGTAAACCAGTTTACATCCTGACAATGCACTAGCCCCAGACTGCAGTTGACCAACAATTCCAAACCTCTCACATTGAAACCCGGATGAGTTTGTACGCCTTAAGATTGTCCTAGAAAACCTATTGCTCCCTGACAGTAGCGAGCTGTTCAAATAACAAATTCTAATAGACCACATACATCTGGAAGAGGCCAAGCTAATAGCCAATGCCTACCTGCATTCTACCACACTATTCACCGATACAATGCACGCGCTAAATGACAAGTTTGCACAGCCACATCAATTAGCCCTCAAGAGGATTGCTGCAGTGATGGACTCACCTGACATCCGGAGAGGAGATGTGGCAGCCTCTGACAGGTTTTCCCTCCAGATCCAGTCACGAGTGGGAATTTTAAAGACTGTGGGTCCAGAAGGAGATGTGGAGCTACAATGTGGATCCCATTTAGCTCGCCTACTTAGTAAGTTACTCCCTAAAGAATGAGCGGACTTCCGCAGATGCATGTTCAATCACTCTGGGTGGACCTACACCCTAAACGACTTGGCCACTTGGTTAAAAAACTGGGTCCTGGTGCCAAGACTTTGATGGCCAGCTATCACCCAGAGGACTAAGAGATAAACCTGAAGCTCAACCAGCCAGGCACTCTGTCACTATACTCCATGGGGCAGAGAGCAAACCCAAGTCTTCACAAAGTTCACGTGCCAGAGTCGAGTTAACACCTTATTGTGCCTTCAGCAACAATTGAGACCATCACTTCAGCCAGAGCACTGCCATCACCAAGCTCAACAAAGAACAGCTTACCATTTGGATTAAGACCAACAAGAGGTGTTGGCCCTGTACCCGCCTCACCAAGATGTTGTTGTGTTTTCGGTTTTGTTTATTTGTTTTCTGATTTGTAATTTTAGTTCTGTTAATTTGTTTTCTGATTTTGTCATTGTGTTTTTGATTTTGTTCATTTGATTTCTGATTTTATTATTGTGTTTTTGGTTTTGTTTATTTGTTTTCTGATTTGTTAATTTGTTTTCTGATTTTGTCATTGTAATTTTGGTTTTGTTCTTTTGATTTCTGACCACCTAAATTGCACCCCTTGTGCTAAAGGCTTTTCATCTAAACAGCTCCAAATTTGGTGAGTATCATCTAGACACGTGTGGCAAAAAATTTAACAATTTGTTTTAAGATAAATTTGTGGCTGTTGTCATAATGAGTCTGTGAAGAGGCAGCCATTTCTTTGGGAAATAAATGCCATTTCCCAATTGCCAGGATCCTTCCTTTAGAGGAGGCCCCTCCAGAACCAAGGCTACAGTCTTAGAAAACTCCTCAGAATCCTTTGGAACTTGTAAACTTGTACTTTAGTAATATTTAGTAATGTAAGTAATATTTACATTTTACCTTTTTAAACAGGGGGGTGCAGCGATTCCTGAGTCATCTCAAATCTCCAGCCAGTACTTTGTTTTTTTCGCCTTAGCCCAAGCATAATCTATTATTTTCAAAGATTCAAAGGACAGCTCCCAGGAAAACCAGGGATTGTGGAGACCTTTAACTCTAAATTACAAGGTGGTGTAGCCGGCCCCAGCAGTAGCACAGGCCTGGTTATTTGACATTACTGTGAAGTTTACGCTTTAAGGCACGAAATGCAATCCTCCGAGTGCATGTGTCCCCGCGGTCTCAAGGGAGGCGAGGGCCTTTATCACCGCTTGCGGCTTTAATTTGTTATTACTTTTTGTAAGAATAAAGTTTTTTCTGTGACCATTGTGAGCTTTTCTTTCATTGACTGAAGGGTACCAACATTTTTGTCCACGTGTGTAAATGCATTGATTAGCTGTTTCAGGTGTGTTTGATTGGGGTTGGAGTTAAACTCTGCAGGACAGTGGCCCTCCAGGACCGAGATTGGGGACCCCTGCTTTATACCTTTCAGGTCTATGGAATTCACCCGCCTATGACGTTCCGTCTCTCCATCGGACTGATGACATCCGAGCTTCATGACGCAATCACGCAGAAGCGTTCCCAGAACGGTGACGCAGCTCGAGTTCCCTTGAAAGGGAACTATATATTATTGTTTAGATTGAAAGCAGAGTGTATAACTGTACTTTTGATGGATATTGGCACAGCAGGGAATGAAACAGCGGATAAATTGGCTGAGAAGCGTTAAAGAAAAACTTGTTGAATATTAAAGTAAAATAAGTGAGGTAAAATCAGTGACTAAAAAGAAATTAGTCAATTTTTGGCAACAAAGGGGGTAAAACATTGCAAAATTAGTAGTTGAAAAAGAAAAATTTATTGATGGCAGATGAATATTGGGACACACATGATTATAATTCAATAATGGGGAAGCATGAACATGGTGTGTGTGATGAATGTGATTTTTTAGAAACAGTAGAGCATGTATTTTTTAAATTTACCAAATATAATGATCAATGTAGTAATCTGTTTAATAATATTAAGGATAGAGCAGTTAATGTCAGGGACCTGTTGGGAAAGGGTTTGAGAGATCCTCAGATATATTGGCCTGTTTTGTTCTGTTTAAAGAATACAGGACTAGGGTACAGAATATAATGTATGGGGATGGAGATGCTTCTGCTCATCCTGGAGGCTGGAGAAGGGAATTCCTGCACAACCGGAGGCAGCAGTTTTAGGACCCTAGTTTTTTTTGTTTTCTCTCTCTCTCTCAGAGTTGAAGTCTACAGCCATTCCGGGCAGCAACTGATGAAAAAAGGGATCTTTTTGGTGCTGTTGTAATTGCAAAAATGACATATAAATATAAATTCTTCCATTATTCTTGAGTCTTGTCTTGCCTCTCTACAACCTTTAAAATATCTGGCTGTAATTTAGTGACTGTGTATGCTGATTTCATCTTTATTTGACCTGATAATGAGCTAATAAGTTAAACTTAACTAGGTTAATCAATATACAGTATAATTCAAGAAACTAAGATTTTTGAGATACTCAACCTTTTTTCCCTTTTAAAAAAAAAAAAAATACATTTTTCATTTATATTTTGTGTAAATTAATTTGCTTAAATTGAAAAATTGGGACTCAAAGCAGGTATTACACACTTTGTAATTAACCTCTGCCTTTTGAATAAAAAAATACTCCTGAGATTAAATATATTGATACTATATGTACTAACTAAACCACCTGGGTCGTAGAACTGAGGTCCTGAAACTGCAGCCACCGCTTCATCCAGTTCTGTAGGTGGCGCTGTCACAAAAACTAGGGTCCTAGAACTGCGGTTCTGAAACTGCAGTCTCTGGTTGTGCAGGAATATACTACTGGGAGGCTGAGGAGTCAGAGAGGAAGCTGAGCTGAACACCAGCAGAGGAAGGCTTACACCATCACACAACACTATCGAGGGAATACATGACGTCACAGTCAGCTGGTGCAACTGGGATTACGCCCTGCTGAGTGGCAAAAAGACTGAGAGGCAGCAT
The DNA here is from genome assembly GCA_024416835.2 of Perccottus glenii. Lineage (NCBI taxonomy): Eukaryota > Metazoa > Chordata > Actinopteri > Gobiiformes > Odontobutidae > Perccottus > Perccottus glenii. The sequence continues at coordinate 13,725,690 of CM044564.2, forward strand.
TGGTTTACAGCGTGAATGCAGCAAAAACACACAAAACCAGGTCCGGCGCCAGAGGGGGGGTAGGGGGAGGCTTGGCCACGGACATCGCTGAGACGGACTTGAGATGGACTTGATAATAGCGTGTAATTATCTCACTCAAACCACTGCCACCTGCTGCTGCTTCTGCGTTTAGAGGAAAAAGCTGCTTGTCTAGGATCTGTAATCCTCTGTAAGAATTCTTAATAATAACATATCAGCGAAAAGGAGCTAGCAAAAGATCCAGTGTGTATCTGTATTTGTACTCGTCAAATGATTAAGTTTCCGTCGTGTTTTCGCTTTGGTGAGTAATGTAGCCAATCACAGACATGTTTGTAGATTTCTACAACGCAGTTTTGGCCAATCACAGGTGTTGAATTTGGAATCCACTCTCCGCCCGCGTGTTTGTCCAGGTGCTGAGTTCAGTTAATACGCGCGTCTCTGTAAGTGCAGACATTGGGAAAATAAGAGATTCATTGTATACCAGCTTCACTGCGGAACTTTGTGAGATTGCATTTATTAAATGAGTGACAGCTTTTAGTGATTATAAAAGGGAGCGCTCTTTGCGCGTTGTCTAGGCAATATAATTATTATTTATTTTTTATGAATAGGTCTATAATATATTCAGAATTTGAATAAAACTTTTGTTTTCCATTTTTGACAAGCGGCCACATGCACGCTTCAATACACTGACCCATATGGATGCAGGATTCACTCGAAAAATGTGATGACTGACATTACAAAATTATAAATGTCGAAATCAGGCTCATAAAAATGTCAGGAAAACACAATTCCTGGCTGCATGTCATTATCCATGGATCACTGAATCTTTGGTAAGTTGTAAGGAACCATGAGCTTCGGAAGCAAATAAAAAGTGGGTGGGTCCTCTCAGTATTTTTTTTTTTACATTACATTTTTACATTTAGCTGACGCTTTTATCCAAAGCAACATTGTTCTAATGTAAGTGTTACACTCACTGGAGGCAAGGTGGGTTAAGTGTCTTGCCCAAGGACACAACGACAGTATGAACTGTGGGGAGAGTGGGAATCGAACCTACCTACCTTCCGGTTGAAGGACGACCGCTCTACCCACTGAGCTACTGGAGTAACGTTAGATGTCATATTTACATTATATACAAATATACTGTCATTTTAATATATTCTAATATACCTCTCATTCTCCAGGCCCAAGACTGAGAGGTGCTCTGTGAGATCTAAAACCCTGTTTCCTGTTATGTTAATAAAACTGAAGTATGCCATACACACGTGAACAAAAATGTTGGTACCCTTGGACTTTTTGCCAAGGCACATCAGCTCTATGTTCACAGACAGAAAAATGAAGCATATCAAGAAAAGAACACTGTCCCTACTGTCAAACATGGAGGAGGCTCTGTTATGTTCTGGGGCTGCTTTGCTGCATCTGGCACACTCTGGGTCTTGAATCTGTGCAGGGTACAATGAAATCTGAAGACTATCAAGGGATTCTAGAGAGAAATGTGCTGGCCAGTGTCAGACAGCTTGGTCTCAGTCGCAGGTCATGGGTCTTGCAACAGGACAATGACCCAAAACACAGCAAAAAACACCCAAGAATGGTTAAGAGGAAAACAATGGACTATTCTAAAGTGGCCTTCTATGAGCCCTGACCTCAATCCTATTGAGCATCTTTGGAAGGAGCTGAAACATGCCGTCTGGAAAAGACACCCTTCAAACCGGAAACAACTGGAGCAGTTTGCTCATGAGGAGTGGGCCAAAATACCTGCTGAGAGGTGCAGAAGTCTCATTGACAGTTACAGGAATCGTCTGATTGCAGTGATAGCCTCAAAAGGTTGTGCAACAAAATATTAAGTTAGGGGTACCAACAATTTTGTCTAGGCCTGTTCCATGAGTTTATTTTTTTAAATAATTCTTTTGAAGCATGGTTGAAAAGCAATGTCTGACTTTCATTGGTTAACATTCATAGATTTTTTATTTATTGTTACTTTTGTCAGAATAAAGTTTTTTCTGTGACCATTGTGAGTTTTTCTTTCATTGACCGAAGAGTACCAACAACTTTGTCCACGTGTGTATATGCCAAAATGATGCCCAATAATCTTCAATCTCAGGCTTCTCGACCAGCCCCATAGCCAGATGCAAAGCCAAGAAAGCTTTCATTGGACTGTGGCTTCAGCTGTTTAGAGGATAAAACCTGCTGAGCATAACAATTTGTCTCATTTGTTACAAGGTTCAAGCCAGTGAATCCATCAAAAGGCTTTATGCACTCTGCAAACACTCCCAGGTCCCTTATGTGTTTCCAGCCCTCATCATCAGTGATATGGCCGTAGTTATTATCTCTTCTTCGGCCTCTCCCTGGTCCTCCACCTCGGCCTTTCCCAGGGCCTCTCCCAGGGCCTCTCCCAGAGCCTCTCCCTGGTCCTCCGCCATGGCCTCTGGCTGGTCTTCCGTCTCTCACCCTGACGCTTCTCCGTCCCCTTCTGTGTAGACAGTTGGTAACTGGAACAGCAGCATGGCCGGAAAACCCCTCACCTTCACTCTGGCTGCTAGCCTCACTATCCCTTAGTTCATAAAAATAATAATACAGTTTATTTATATAGCACATTTCAAATGGCATAGACTTAATCAAACTAACTAGACTTACATGTGAGAAAGTAAATGTTCTCCCTCGGAGTCCGAGTCAGCAGCAAATTGAACCACTTCTTGGGCGCTCATGTTCCCACTTGCCAAAACGTGTTGCACTTCTGCGACTTTGGCGCTAAAAGGTTAATTTGTCTATAATGTTTGAACAGAAGGTGATGGAGATGAAATTCCAAGTGCTTCTTGTAGCTTTCTCCTAGCCCTACAAGGCACAGCTGGTTTTGTTGCAATTGGACTTTTAGTTTGTTTGCAATACTCAATCTTAGAACAATCTACCTGTGTATTATGCCTCTGTCTGAGCAGAGCCATGTAGTAGTTGGATTTGGCCAAAACATGGTCTTTAGAGGCTTTAAATGGCATTGTCACGGGTTCCCAGTTGAAATACTTGTGTTTGAGCAGTTTGGGCAAGGTTTCATGTGTTTCTTGAAAAAAGGTCAAAAATGGGCTTCTTTCGCGCTCAAAAGCATTTTGCAGCAATAAAATTTAACTTGTCTCTAACTTTTGAACCGACTTACTCAATCTTAGAACAACCTACCTGTTTATTAGTGTAGTCAATGCCTGTCGTCCGCCTGAATTTTAAAGCATATGTCAATGCAGTCACTGAAAAATGTTTGTTCAGCAATTACATATAACCACATTAAAACAATGACAGTTTTGTCAGAATATACTGTATATATAACAATTTTAGAAGCATCTATTAAAAAGTCAAGAGTATTTGTAAAGTGATGGTGGAGCATATATGTAATTATGTATAACTGCTGAGAGAACAATCCTTCAACAGCTGTAGAGACACAGAAGGATACAATTTAACATGGATATGGCATGGACAAGCAACATGGTTAATTGTGTTCTTAAAGGCATAGTTACTAGTTTGTTCAGTAGAGAAAAAGAAAAGCTCTTTAGAGAAAAAGAAGCTATGAAGCTTATAGTACAATGTCATACAGTGACTGTAATTGCTAAGGTGGATGTAAACCAAACAAGACCCAACAAGAGGAAAATAGCACAGCTATATTTAATGAAATCTGACGAATAATCCATTGTCACACAACTTGTAAGTCTAGATACATTCATAAGATTTTTAAGAGCTTTTACATCACGTGTTATTTTTTGGCTCCATTATGTACACTGGTGAGATTGAACAAATATCTCAGCACAAACAGCAACAGACAATGCATTATGGCTTCTACAGTCGACGAGCAGTGATCGGGAGAAGGATGTAAACCTGGGATGGACTCACTTTGGTCTTTAACCTCAGCGTGTTCTTTAAGTATAGTTTCAACTGAGTAGAACTGCAAACTTTGGGGTTTTGTGGAAAAGGCAAAGGTTTGAAGCCAAACTACAACATACAGCAAATGGTGACGCTTTAACATTAGGACACTGGGAAACATCCCCAACATGCAACATGGGATTGTGGGAAATGAACATAGTCAGAGAATGTACAGTATTGCACTACGCACGGTTGATATCAGCAATAGAGCAAAATAGAACATAAAGTGCAAAACAAATACCCATGGCACTGATTCCTTAATTTAAGCACTGACAGTGTATACAATAAAGAAAAATAAATTAATAAAACCTCTTGAGATATAAAATACAAGAAATAAATAGCCCATACATAACATAGAGATCATATGCTGGCACTGGTACAAAGTAAGTCTTAACAAATCAAATAGTCTTTAAACTGGAAAGAGAAGGCAGGAACATGCAGGCAAGGGGTTTTCACACACTGGATGAAAGATTTAGTTTTGAAATTCAACTGCAGCACACACTGATAAAAGACATTTCACTCACTTTAAATGTCACAATAGAGTCCCAATGAAAGTGCAAACAATATCCTTTGGGACTTGTGAGTGTAGTCACTATATTGCACAGCCTTTCCCAAAATAATGCTACATACCAACGCTACATGTTTAATTCTAGTTATCTTTAGCACTATCTTTCATTTCTAAAATAGAAAAATATTGGTTTATGTTGACTCGGAGTGACTTTAGAGTCAAAAATCTGCAGTGAATCCCAAAGCAGTGTGCTTTCATTGATAAACAGAGGATGACTCATCCATGCACAATGTGAGCAGTGGAAAACACACCCCTTGCTTGCGTCCAATGGAAGGGGCCTAAACGTGCAACATGGTATGTGCATTTGCTGAATGACAAACACACATCAGACTTGCACATTGACACAAACAAACAAAGTAAACCTCAAAGAACAAAGGAGACCCTTATTGCTTGATGCTTGATGTGAGGCAACACACCATTTTGAACATCTTTTTTGGCCCAACACAAGGCGCCTTAAAAAGACAAGTCTAAAGGGAGATTCTTATCAGCACGTACCAGCCATGCACATTTACACTCATACTCTATCTAAGAAATCTATTTCAATAATTCTACATGATTGTTTCAGTCGCTTTAATGGTTGAAAGTATTTTACTTAAAGCTACTTTTACCTCATACATGGCAACTATGTGACAAATGGAGTGCTGTCAATTCTTTTAAATGAGCAGTGGGAGGAATTAAGGTAAATTTGCTTTGGGAAAAAAATTCCATAGGGCTTTTGGCAAATTTCATTGCTCTGAATCCTTCAGAAAATGTGTAGACAGATATTACAACGCTACCAACATTGATCGTAGAACAACAGGCAGATGAAGTAAAAATTATTGTGTCTACCGTAAAAAAAAACAAAATTATAGCACAAACACTGACTGTATTTACACACAAACTAATGTGACACTACATTTGCAGGCTATCTATACTATTTATATTTATATATACTGTATATTTTGGGCATCAAATCAGATTTATTTACACTGAATTTGTTCTGTACACTTTTCTGTCTGTGTGTCAAGGCGATAAGGGTTTAGTTAAACAACACACACACAAGGCTGGACGGTGCCATGAAGGAAACAGGGGTCACACATAGTTGCCAACATGCTAACAGTTAGAAGTTAAAAACTGCAGATGACAGAGGAGTTACTCAGCAGTGGCATCATTGACTCCAGATTTGCTGAAAGACTCAATTACTTCTTTCACTTTCTCTAAATTCTCCACTGCATTTTGTATTAACAGCTCTCAAATATCAACTCTCTTGTTACTTCCTGTTCTATGAGAAAAGGGAGTGCACAAGCAAAATGCCGTTCCAACCAGTGGTGCATTTGTGTGTAGATAAGTTGCCTACTTTTTCCATCTTTGTCAACATTTAAGCTGTTCCATTTCTGAGCACTCTGTGTCCATGTCCGAGTCATACAGCGAGTGTCCAGTGGGGTCGCTGTCGGGTGACTCTATGTCCTTCGCCATGTGAGGTGTGTGAGGTGTGTGAGGTGTGTGAGGTGTTTGAGGGTCGTCCTGGAGAGAGGAGTTTGAGCCGGAGAACAGGCCCAGGTCGGGGAGTTTTGAGGGCGAGTCGCTGCGTTCTGTGGTGTCTGTGAAGTAAAAGTCCTCTAGGTCGACAAACCACTCGGGCCAGAATCGTCGGCGAATGCGCTCGCAGTACATGGCCAAGTTGATGAGTTCACCTGCAAAGACACCAGAAGAGGTCATTAGTTTTTTTTAGGGCTGTCAAAAATAGTGCATTAATGACGTTAATTAGTTGTTTGTTGTTAATTACGTCAATTTTTTAACGCATTTTATGCATGCGCAGTGTGACAAATAATTTAGGTCAGGAAAGTCGGGGAAGTGGTTGGGAGCTAGAGGCGAGATGGAGCAAGGTGAGCAAAGTGGGCCTATGGACGGATTCAAATATAAAAAGAATGATGATGGTACAGTTAACAAGTACAAGGTTATTTGCAAGATTTGTAACAAGGAGTTTCAATTTCACCGGAGCTGTTCAAGCTTGAGGTACCATGTCAACGCCAAACATGCGTTTGCTGGGCCGTCAGGTTCAGCAAGTGGTTTGCGCCAGACCACGCTGAATGTTCGCAGGCCATTAACAAAATCAACCTCAGATAATTTAAAGTAAATCATATCGCCCTGACAGGAGACCATTGGACATCAGTGAGTAACAACAATTACCTCAGAGTAACTGCACATTTCATCAGTGACACGTGGGAACTGAAGTCTTTTGCGCTGACTATATTAAAAACTGAGGAGCGTTATTTTGCGGAGGCTTGTAAAGAACAGTTCCTGTCTGTTGCACGTAAGTGGGACATCGAGGGCAAGACGACAACCATTGGGACTGACAGTGCACGCAACATAGTTGCCGCAATTTGACTTACACGCTATGAACACATGAACTGTGTCGCTCACATGGTGCAGAGAAGTGTCACAGTGAGTCTTGCTGACAGCGCTTTGTAAATGCTTTGGCCAAGGCTCGCAAAGTTGTCGGTCATTTTAAGCACAGCCCAGCAAATGCTACGGAGCTTCAATTACAACAAGTCAGCCCGGGAAAGAAGCAAGAGCCATTGATCCAACACGTTGGAATTCGACGCTGGACAATCAGGAGCACAAACTTGTTGAATGCCAAAGAGGAAGCGATGGGACACAAAGACAAATATTATGGTGATGGTAATGATGGTAAAATATTCAGCTTTATTTAAACCACCATTATTTGGCTGTGTTAATAAACGGACATCATATGAAAATTATGTATCTGTGTCCTGTTATTTATCTTTTGGTATGCATTTCAGGAAGAAAATGGTTAGGATTCAGGTGTAATTGCAAATAGTGATTAATCCTGATTAATCCACTGAAAATTCTGATTAATTTGATTAAAAATTTTAATCATTTGACAGCCCTAGTTTTTTTATAACTTTCAAATAATATCTGCAGAATTTACATCAACACAAAGGTCATGTTATGTTAATGTCAAGTACACATTATATAAGCATAGTTTAAGCTTAAAAAGCCATTGTACTTTCCATTCAAGAAGGTGCCACAGGTGTACAGTGAGTATTGTCAATTTAAAATCTTGTATTGTCAAACAACATATTACTTAATATTTAGTGACCATTAACAATTATGCAATCAGCTTCACCAATTTATATTTTTGATCACCTTTGATGAGCTGCTCTGGTCGTGTTCCTGGTAGTGTCCACATTGCTGGGGCAAGATGACTAAACACAGCGGCATCTACTGTTGTAATCTTGGAGCCCATAATGTACTTTTTATTTCCTACAAACACAAACATAAATGTATGAATATGATGCAGCCGAATTAAATTCAACACATTAAAAGAGTGTATTTTTTCTTCTCTGCATGTCCATTCATTAAATCAAGAGAACTACAGTATGTGTATTTCTTGCAATCTTTTTCATAATCCTTCAATTACTTAAACTTCTTGTATTATCTGTGTCATTTTTCTTTTTTTGTTAACAGAAATACATTACATGCTCCTACAGCCGTTTGCTATTTGTCACAGCTGAGCATTACCACAGCACTGCTGCATTGCCTCTGTCATGCCCTTCATCATAAATAGCCTAGGGTTATGTTTTCAATCTACTCAGATATTCTCGGTTTTCACCACAGGATGTCAGTATTGTGCTGCACTAATATAAAACGTACAGTCAGGCTACCCATCTAAAAACCTTTTACCTAGCAATGTAGCAAGTGTGCGCATGTCTTTTTCCATTAGGGCATACACTTCCTCTTTAGAGAAACGTCCAATCCCGTGGCCGTACATCTCCCTCCTCAGAATCCCACCGGTCAGGTGACTCAGGATCCACTTCAGTATGTCACTCAGTGGTCCGCTCACTGACAGCATCTTCTGAGTCTCCTCCAGGTTGTCCACCCACTGACAGTATGCTATTGTCCTAGAACACAAAAGGTTTGAAGACTTTTAATATGTACAGTATTGCTGCATATTGTGCCGATGCTGATACCTCCGACACAACATAAATGCAGCAAAATGTCCTATTTCTTTCACCTTCCATATGTTATAAATAAACTAGGGACTAGGAAATGGCACTCTCCTCTTACCAGTAAAAGTGCTCCTCCACCATTTTGGTTATAGCGCGAGACATGGCCCTCTCCTGTGGCGTCAGACTCTTATTAAGACTCACGCCCAGCCGCTCCTCCAGGAAATCAATGATGAATTCTGTACCAAACACGTGCTCATTGTTGTACTCGATCCACGGCATCTTTCCTTGTGGTGAAAGCTTTCCATCAAAGTAGTTCTGAAATAAAAGGACACATCTCAGTGTCGCATTGAATGGCCCTAAAGATCTAAAGCCGACACACACCTGGTAGGGAAGGTCTACCATACGGAGGTAGGTCTCCATCTTAAGGCAGAAAGGGGACAGAGACGGAGCACCGGATTTGGGCCTGGAGAACTGGTGGAGAATAATGGCATCTCTAGAGTCCAGCTCTTCCTCTTTTCTGTGTAGACAAACAATGGCAGACCTTGTGAGAATTGTATTGTGTATTGTGGTTAATGGGCTTGTGTGTGGCAGCTGCTGATACAGAGCTTTACTTAAGGTCATCACTAAATATAACGCCATGTTGTTCTTGTTTTGTATTAAAGCCAACTTAACAAGTTTAATCTAACTGCATGTTGTTTCATTGGTACGTCAATGTATACAAATAGTTCATACAGCAGAGCTATCACACGGCTATAAACTATTAATTAGCCAGAGTCAATCTGGAATCCAACCCTTTACAGCAATGTCCACTCTAAATCCTGTCTGACCAGAGACAACTCCTCTATAGGTAACACAGTGTCCACTACGGGTTTACACTGTCTAAATATTTTTCACAAGGTTTTTGCAAGTATTCCAGTTTCTGTATGTCATGTAATACCCCTCAGAGTGTTATGTTAGACAGTATTTGGTGTTTTCTTTAGTCTTTGAGAGAGTTGATTATTGTTGTTTATTGTAAAATAACCATTTATATCGGTCAAGGGAAAACTGCACTGTCACAATAACAACCTCTTGACGAAGATCACTCAGCGTGCACAGGAAGCTGCTGAAAATAAAAAGCCAGATCCGGACAAGTGAGCAGTGGACTGCACACGAGCTCATGTGAGCAGAAATAACAGGAGCTGTCCACTGTGGGGAAGTGCTGAAACGTACAAACAAGCGTCAGCCTCTGGGAGCTATCTATTACGCTGTAGTGCAGCTGAAAGGTTGTTTTTGATGCAGTAAGCCCAGTCAGTTAAATAGAAAAGCACTAAAAGGACCCTTAAAGCTTTCGGCTAAGGAGAAAAAGGGAATAAAAGCACTGTGAAGAAACAGTTTATAGATGATTTAAGTCTGCATAAAAAATGACTGCATTACTGTTGACCAGGATTTCAATCCAGGCACGCTTTGTTTAAGCTACATGAACGCTCTATTCAATCTATTAAATCATCTGGATGAATTAATCCAGAAATCAACACTTGACAACCTTTTTCTCGTGTGAAGGGGTTACAAGAGAAAACATAACATGGACCTACATTGTGTCCTTGAAATGTGACACTGAATGTGACCCACTGACAGAACATATCAATGTTTTGAAAAACGGGGCTGCTTTTGAAAGGACTGCCCTTGCCCTGGCCCTGCCTGCATTTGTCTGTAACATTAAATTAGATTGAATAATCTTTGTTAGAGGCTGTTTGTCGTTGGAAAAGAACAGATGTGGAGGGATCGAAAATACCCTTTGTGTTTGTGGATGAGGGGGTTGTGGTGGGGGTTACTTACGTTACATCATAAACCACCCACTCACGACTCCAGATTCTCCACAGTCTCCGCTCTCTTACACCCCGCCCGTCCCTGCTCAGATTAATATCCAATGTACCCCAGTGAAAACACAACGCGTCGTGGGAAAACAAATAAACACAAGGGCTAATCTCTTGGTGCAGTGAGGCCCAGGGCAGCAGCCCGTGTTGTTGATGTTGTTGTTTGTACCTGATAGTCAGTAATTCGTGCAGCAGATAAGCAGCCGCAGCGAGCAGAGCACCTCCGGCCATATACAGCGTCTTCCTCCACCACGAGTCCGAGCCCAGGGCTGTCATGACGCCGCCGTAGTCCTGCAGAGGTGAGGCGATCACGTAGCCCAATAAGGAGAGCTGCTCGTCGGTGGCGGCGCCCAGCAGAAGGCCGGTGAATGAGGAGAAGCTCTGGGTCTCGCCAAATTCAAGCACAAACGAGCGCGTACAGGCGAAGCCCACTCGCCAGTACATGCTCCAAGCTGCGTCCGGCCTCTGTCCACCTCTCTCTGGCAGCTCGGGCCTGTATCGGCGGCGGGGGGCTTCATGAGTGCGCGGCGGGGGCCAGGGTTAAGGGGCAGGAGGGACAATGGGCTAAGAGGGCCTGCATCCCGCCCGTCCGAGCCTGTCCCCGCGAAGGGGTCCTCAGCCTGACAGCTCGCACGGAGCTCGTCGCCCTTTGCGATGCTCCAACAGAAGGGAGTGAGGGAGCTTCCGGTGCGTTACTACAAAATTAAAGCCAAAAATATTATTTATCCAGTGATGTCAATTTAAATAGCCAAAAAACACACTTTTGATAAGTTTCATTTCATGTGCATATTATTCAGGCTAGTTGCCAAGGCTACATGAAAACACCAAACAGCTTAGACCTGTTTAAAGTTGCAATAGAAAATAAATAAAGCAGTTTACATAAATAGTATAAGCAGCTTATATAAATAGTAAAAGTAATCTACATATTTAAACATAACAGGATACCTCCCTGAAATTACTTTTTGCAGGTTGGGATGTCTGTCTAAATATTGCATAAATGTTTTCTTTTATTTTGAAGAATTTGTGATTCGGGTGTGAATGAATGAAATGAAACCCTTTCCTAGTGCTGTTTTTCCAGCAGTGTTATAACCGTTTGGGGATGGATGTTATGAGAAGTTACTCTGACGTCAAGGGGACTGTGTAACTCCCCTGCACGAGCCCCAAAGAAAGGTAGTCTCTAATTACTAAATAATAGCTTGTTAAAACCTCTATGGGAGCAAGACATTTCTGCCATCACACAATTTAAATATCAAACTAACTTCAGTAGCTTTAATATTCTATTCACACAGTGACCATCAAACAGTTTGAAAAATATATAATAAGCTTTTCACACCAAACATTTTAATCCATAAATGATCTTTACAAATAATTAACATAAAAGTTCAAGTAATATTTATAAAAACATTGTGGAAATGTACATGTTGAAAGATTTTGGTGAAGCCCTTTTATTTTATCCCCACTCAGGTGGATGATCATGAAACAGATGGTGCCCACTGAAGGAAAGGAGAGGAAAATCGCAAAAGTGAGAGCATTCTGAATCTGCACTAGTCACATTTAGATTGGATTTTACCATGGACATGTATCCTATCCTTTCATTCATTCATTCATGTATCCTATCCCTTAAATCAAAACGGACACCAAAACCACCACCAGGGAAAAGAAGATCGGTCACCTGAATGAGACAGCCCTGTGCTTGAATGAGGGGCAACCAGCAGCTTCTATTTAAGGCTTTCAAGCACCTTGTTTTTGATTACATCCTCACGCACCACATACATTTCTCACAGTATTACATCACAAAAATATAGACATCTAGTGGAATATGCACAAATATTTTGCCTCAATTCAATCAAAGAGGAACAGACAGAAAACAATGTGAAAAACCTAAAAAAATAAAAAATTCCTTTACAACCAAACTGATGAAAAGAAAAAGAGATAAAAAATGCATTATCCTATTCCCAAAGCAGAATACATGACAATTACAATGAAATATACTGCAGCAGGCAAATTGTACCGAAAAGCAAATAGACTGGGAGACTTTCTTCTGAAGCGCAAATACAAAAAGGAAACCAGCTCATGATTCTCACCCAATGTTTTTAGTTAAAGCAACACTATGTAACTTTTAGCCACTAGGGGCACAGATCCCACTACAGACCGTAGTGTTTTAGAAAAAACTATCCAAAACCGGCAAGTTTGGAAGAAATTTAAATGTCTTCGGAAATGGTAGGGTAATTTTAGTGCATTTTGAAAAAATAAAACTCTGCTAGGATCCAGTGTATCGCCCATTTCTGCACCCTGTGTTAAAGCTGCTAAAGCATGCCAACTCAGGAGAAGTCTGCTCGTCCCGGTGGCATGGAATTATAAATCATTTATATTAGAGTTTTCTGTCCAGCTGAGGGTACTGTGTCAGTAAAATAGGTATGATTGTACCAATTGTGTGTCTAAGAACCAATAAATCAATACAAGAATGTATATTTTTGTAATTTAAAATTAAGCAATGCTACTAGCTAAAAGTTACGCAGTGTTACTTTAAGCAAAAAGCTAAAAATAATACAACCCTAAAACTATTTACAAAAAAAGGGTTGGACAAAGGAGGTGGAGTTTTCATGATTCAAAAGTGAAGCCTCAGTCAAAATCTTTAAGTTCATGATCAGCCTCGGACAGCAGGGTTATCCAGTCACATCAACAGTTGAACAGAGATCCACTGCTCAACGGCACAGTATTGGACTTTTTTTCAGACACCAGCACAGAAGACTGCTATAGTCCCTGAGGATTAAAAGCACACACACGCACACACACACAATTTGATCAAGTTGTCACAAATCCCCCAGCGCTCCACATCGTTGACCAGCTCCTTGGGGTTGTTCAAGGATCATCAGGATCACAACGCTGACAAAGACTTTTCTAAATTAATCCATCGTTGGCCATCATTTTATGATGACAGTTCCCCTTTCCCTCAGTCTGAATTCATGTTTGTTGCGGAACAGAGTGGTGTGCCGTGAACCCATAAAAATGAGCACATAGCAGGAGAAGTGATGACTTCTGTATAGAGTTGGAGTACAGTCAAAAGATAAAGGGTTTGTTGAAGTAAGATCCAATTCACTGACACTGTAGAACCTCTGCTAAGACTGGTTGTAGGAGTTACTTTGGTTTCCATTTGAGCTCTGGTCACCGTCACTGGACAAATGGAGAGAAAATATACATCATAACCTGGGATTCTTTTAAGATGGAAAAGCACAAAAGCAAGTTCTCTATATAAAATAAATTATAGTATTCAAATTACATGACATTTTACAGTTAATATTTTGGGGAGTTTTTGCATTCTTTTGTACCATTTGATAGGTACATAAAATACAAATTTCCAATTTCTATAAAAGAAACCAGTAATTAAAAAAAAATAATCATGCATTTAAAAAAATAATAATAATTTAATATATCCTGGCCAGCAATCATTATAGATTTTTTAAATTTTATTCTACACATAGAATTAGCCTGTTCTCTGTGAATTCTTGTTAAATTTCCATAAAGCCCAACCCATTTTTGATAAACACTTGGTTCTAATTCTAATGACTGGAAATGGTTGTGAATGGAAGAGATTTCAGACCTATTTGACAGAGATAATTTTAGTGGAGTAAATGGGTAAGGCTGGCCAGGCTAGATTCTAAAAGGCTGTAATACACTACATGTGGCCATTGATTCTAAACTCATTTCTACCTGTTAGGAGGAGGCTTGGGCTTTGGCATCTTGTTCAGCACAGCGGCTATCTCTTTCTGGTCATCAAAGTTTTTCCACTGGTCGTACAGCTTTTAGAATGACACGGATAATCTCTAGGATCTTGACAAAAAAAAATTTTTTTAAATGACAAAAACTTTATATAAAAAATTATATATACATACATATATACACACATGCATAAAGGCGCCAAGAAAAGATGGAAAAAACTCCAAAAGGCATCAAATGACAGATTAGACATCCTTATAATAAGTCAAAAAAAGTTAGATTTTATTTCCATCATTTACACTTTCAAAATATCAGAAAACAAAAAAATGGTGTCGGCAAAAGTTTGGGCACCCTGCAGAGTTAATACCTTGTACTGCCCCCTTTGGCAAGTATCACAGCTTGTAAACACTTTTTGTAACTAGCCAAGAGTCTTTCAATTCTTGTTTGAGGTGTCTTTGCCCATTCTTCCTTACAAAAGTCTTCCAGTTCTTTGAGATTTCTGGGCTGTCTGTCACGCACTGCTCTTGGTCTATCTATAGATTTTCATATATGTTGAGGTCAGGAGATTGTGAAGGCATGGCAAAACCTTTAGTTTATGCCTCTTGATGTAATCCACTGTGGATTTTGAGGTGTGTTTAGGATAATTATCCATTTGTAGAAGCCATCCTCTCTTTAACTTCAGCTTTTTCACAGATGGCATCAAGTTAGCATTACCTGGGGTGCCCAAACTTTCGATCCCCACTGTACACACATACGCACGCTCACGCACACACACACACACTTACTTTGTCCATATCAACAGACAGCTCTGCAAACCACTGTCTGGCATCTTTCTGCTGCACCACACAGGCAACATGCAGACACGCTAAATGGAGAGAAGAGGGGAAACTGATCAGGTTACAGCTCAATAACTACATTATATGACAGTAATAAGTCATGCAGTGGGTCAAATCTTACCCAGAGCAATCATAAAGGGAGGGTAGAGCAGACAAAGCTCAGTCCTGTATGTGTCATTAACTATTCGCCTGGTGGGGAAACGTGACAGTGTACACAGTAAGGCTTCTGTGCAGTAGAATACACTAGAAGTGTAGACAACTAAAAAAATACCAGGCCAGAGGCAGCAGCATGTCCTCTTGTCCCATATCTTGCACATACTGTAAAAGTGGTCTGTATGGGTGGTACACAATCAGGCAGCAGTCCTAAAAAAAAATTAGTTTTTAAAGAAATAATCCAACAAGCTATTCAACTACAGAAAGCTTTTATTTCACCAACAACATTTAGCCACTTACCATCAACTCCAGAAGGTAAAATTCACATTCTAGTATCTGTAATGAGACACAGTGCCAACTAGTGAGACCAGAAATATACTTGCTTGTCAGCCATGCTTGTGCGTCGCAACGCATACATGTTTACATATGTGTACAACTACAATGCCTATTACTCCTCAAGAAGTACTGCTTCTGGTTTTGAGACGCAACTCATCAACAGCACCAAACATTGCAATCTGCATGTAGTATGATCATCTCTATGCAGAGGTGATGCTATATAATGCAGGTGCCTATAATTTTATACAACAGTGGCCTTCAACCTCTCTTTGAAACTTCACTCAGATGAAAAGTGCTCTCATTTAGTCATGTATTGTCACATGACCCCAATAAAACAATCCCAGTTGTGTTACTGATATTGTACCTTGTCCTGCCCTACAGATGTGTTAAACTCTACATATGGACACATGCGTTGATGTCATGCGCTCATGTATGCATACTCAAACACCAAATATATCTCCAGTTTCCTGAATAGCTTGCATATTACATAAAGTGTACAAAACAACCTGCACAAAAAATGTTGCAGTATATTTAAATAGTAGAAAGATAACAGGTGATAACATTTTACTTTTTAAATGTGATGGTTGTTTTTGCTAATCCTTGTCCTGTGTTTTTTTATGTTTAAATAAAATATTATATACAGGGCAGACGGTGCAGCACAACAGTGATTTCCTTGATTTATGAAAAGTCTAGAGGCACACCACTTGGCACCATAATGACATTTGGTACAACATAATGAGTCTACACTTGCACAGTGACTAAAGTAATCTCTTACAGGAATACATCATTCATCAGAGCTGTGTGAACAGTAGTTGTGGAATCTCACATATTGCAAGAGACCGTCATAGATATATAGTGCAAGTGTTTTTGGCATGATGTAATGCAACACAAGTGTGCTTAGAGCAATATGATAACAATTAGCTCTGATGTATAGGATTGCTAAAATGCTCAAATACCATTTAAAATGACAAATGGTGTCTTCAAACCTTTCACTTACATGATTCATTCGGTAAGGAAACTCTTTTGGAAAGGCATAAGAAAACTTGGTTTTCACTGGGTGAGAAAAAAATCCACAATATTACACTTACTCTACATAAACAGAAAAAATAAATATATACATTTGTAAAAAAAAAAAAGTAACTTACACACAGATGTTGCAGCAGAGATCAGTCTGGTATTTGATACAACTCCAAATTCCTGAAAATAATTTACACAGTTCATGAATACTCAGTCAAAACACACTGTAGAGTAATGTGTGCAACTGTAGAGACTGTAAATTTTAAAACCTCAACTTTAGAAGCCAGAAAAACACAGGTGGGGGCCATCAGAACAGGATCTATGCTTTTCAAAGAATATCTGAAACCATAGTAATTCAGCAGTGAGGTAAAACGGGAGAAAGCTGTTTCCACTTTTATTAGCACAGTGCCTTGTCAGACATTCCTTTTATACAATTCTCTGACAGTTATATTAGTTTTTCAAATATACAATATATTTAGCCTCTCCTTGTCATACATTTTGATGCTCTGCCAAATCCAACACCTTCTTAAGAGGTAACACAATGTATATAATGAACTATATGATTAAGTGATGATTATTATCTGTATCAAAAATACAATCATGAAGAGACAATCAACAAGCTGGTCAAAGCTCTAGAAATCCATTAGATACTAAACCATATAAAAGTATAGTAAAAGTCTGTACTTCACACTGACCTGGCATAGAAGCGTTTGAAGTAGACAGTTGCAGTGGCAATGACTTGCTGTCTCAGCTTTAGATGTTCCCCTAAGGCATGGATGACTAGACACATAGGAAAAGACACCTCATACGTTTAAACAAATACACACACTGGAATAACTTGATTGTACAGTAAAAAAAAAAAAAAAAGATTACTGAACAACTAAATAAGCGAGAAGTGTTTGCATGTTGCAGCAAAGCGCGTAGACTACCATTGGCAAAGAAAAGCTGCAGTTTCCAGTACTCTTCTTCTGTCAGAAACTTCAGGTCCTTCTGGCGCTCCTTCATCAGGTCCTGCTTATCCAGGACCCACTGAAGACTACAGAAGACAAAATTTTATAAACACTTCCTATAGTGTTGTAAACTGCATTGTATGTAAGGCTAGCTAGTAGCGCAACACTTACAGCTAACAACCATTAGTCTAACTGTTAAAAAGCAGGCATATTTAAAACGACTGCAAAATAATGAAGCTATTAACATTGTGCTGTATTCTCTCAAACACTTATTTGTGGCAGCAACAGTTTAGTAAGGTCCCTGTGATGAAGCCACATAAACACACCGCTAAAGTACATTAAGACGCAACAACTTTAGATATTAATGAAAACTTACTAATGAGAACTTTGCCAGAAGTTTCCTGCCATTTTGTCGACAATGAGGTAGAAAAATACACTGCAAATCTGTTTTTCTACAAAGAAGTGGATACGAGAGTTTTCCAAAACAGATTCAAGAGTAACATGGAAAGCCGTCCGGGCAGCGCTGATGTACAGAATAAATAGTTCCGCTTTTAACTTTCACAAACCCCACGTTGCTATTTTTTTATTTCTTTTTGAAATATGTATTTAGACGGACAGAATATTTAATGAACCTGTGTAAGGCTTGTTGGCATTGCTTATTCTACACACATATTCATATTGCATATTCAATATGAATATGCATGCTACTGTTAAGTTAGTATTGCTACATAAAGGAATATAAAAAATGACATACGGACAATATAAAGGAATGTAATATAATGTAATTACTTTCCTTGGCATAACCCTGATAGTTATTTGTATGGATTGTCACCTCTGGGCTGGAGAGGTTCAACATTCCTGTCTAGTGTTTTAGGGAAGGGCTGTGAGTATAAAGACCCTGACACCAGATAAGGTGTGAGTAGACACGCTCCAGTCGCCTGTTGAAATTGAAGCAGTTATTGTTGCATCATCATGAGCCGCAGCCCAGAGAGGATGTCTTCTTACCGGAGACATTTCGAGGGAACATTTGCCTCACCCTCCATGTACCAGCTGAGGGTCTCCAGTCCATCTCCCACCCGTAGGGACGCCCGCCACCGCTCTGCCAGCCTCACAAGGCCTGGTGGGACAATGGGACGCAGGGCTACCTCTAATAAGTCTCGTATGAGCAGGTAGGTCAACTCTGAACTAGTTCTCTACAACTACCACTACTAATCTGCTATTTTGATTTTGGTTAATTTGATAGCAGTGTGAGCATGGGGCACTATGCTATGGGATGTCAATGGGACTTGGGCCCAAACTGGACTTGGATGCTGCTTCAGCTGAGAACCAGGCTTTTATGCAAACCAGAACCAGTGAAAGGAAAGAGATGGTCGTCCTGAATGATCGCCTGGCTGTGTACATTGAAAAGGCAAGACCACCCTAGACTGAAACAAAATGTGCAATTCAAGAAATTCCATTATTGATGACACAGTTCTTATTTTTTAGGTGCGGACTCTTGAGTCACAAAACAAGCTCCTGGAAGCTGAGATAGAAGCCTTAAGGAGCCGCTATGCCAGACCATCAAGCCTTAGGCAGCTGTATGAATCCCAGCTAAAGGAACTCAACAGGGAGGCTGAGCAGATGAGAGTCCAAAGGGTAAGATATCATTGGGAATTGTTTAAAATGCTAGTGAAATGTGTGCATGGGAACTTATTAATGCTGAGTTCACTTTCTAATTAAATGTTGGATCACTGTATCTGTGTGCAGGGTCTAGCTTTGGCAGCCAAGGAGGCCATGCTGGGCCAACTGGAAATGCTAAAGTCCAAATACAATGAGGCAGTGGAGACCAGGAAACAAACTGAGCTTGACATTGAGACTTTACGCCCAGTAAGAATAAACTTAAAGCTATAATACAGACGTTTTGTTGACTACATTGTTTGAAATATTTACTCTGTGTTCTAGGATGTGGATAGAGAAACCTCAGCAAGAATTGCTCTGGAGAAGCAGCTGGAAAATCTGGAGCTGGAGCTGATCTTCCTGCAGAGAGTTCACAAGGAGGTAACATGCTTCAGCATTCCCATCTGTCAGTCTCTGTAGCTAATGTGTACGTGACTCTGTGGCTGGCAGACGGATCGCTGGTGTGCCTCTCATTCTGTCGCTAATGCTTTAATAGGAGGCCAATTACTACAGTGACAGGCTAGACATGAGAGTGTAATGATGATTAGACAATGAATATGACAAAAATGAAGGTGGTGTTAAAGTAGTGCAGGAGTAAGATGGATGTTGGGATCAGTAGCTGCAGAACAGAACATACTGTAAAGCAGGGGTCTTTAATTAAAGTTGGTTGAGGTCCGCATAGTTACTATTTTAACCGTGAGGGGTCCGTAAAATTAAAATAAAAGGAAATGTGTTTAAATATTCATTCATTTTCTTTTGCTTTATTCCGTTTCGGGGTCGCGACTGACCAGAGCCTATCCCAGCAACTCTGGGCCCAAGCCGGGTACACCCTGCGAGTTAGTCGCAGGGCTGACACTATGTGTTTAAATATACTTTGATTTAAGTAAAGTCCCATTTATTCCACACCAACAGCTCTTGAACACTGTGAAGATAAATGTAGGTAATCCACTGCTCTCTGTATTTTTTCCTTTGTTCACATGAGGAGGGATGTTTCTGAGTGACACAGCTCACAGAAGAAAGGAAAAAGATACTAAATCAAAAGAGGCTAGAGTTGATTAAAAGCCACAATAAAACTGAATTTGACAGAAAGGATAAGGCTCAAGACCAGGTTGTTTAATAACATCAGCCTGAAATATTATGCCTTTAATGCTCCTTTATAAATGTGTGAGAACATTTGAAATACTAAACCACCAATTCAAGCCAAAACATATTTGTTAAACAAAGATTCAATCATAATTCACCTCTGTCATTGGTCTGAGCATTTCCTGTGTTTTCACAATATAGGGGAACATTAAAATTAAAATGCATATGATTACGTCTGTTAAGCATTTATGATGCACACAGAAACTGACACTGAACTTAAGAATAACAGACTCTTTGAGCTTAATGTGTGACCAATACATACTTGTATGTATTTGTAACCCCTATTTGTTGTTCTGGGGTCTCACCAATCTGTCTCAAGACTGTGGGTTAATGCGCATTACAGGTTACTCGTTATTCAGAAGGTGATTTCACTGTCTTCTTTTCTAAATTAACCACATAATATATTGATGATACAAAATAATAAGTGCTGTGGCAAATAAGTACGACCCAAAACAATGCAGCACAGTCTAAATTATACATAAAAATAAACCATAATAAAATAACATTAATGCCAAAGTAAAGGTTACATATTGTATTTGTCACTCATTTACAAACCTTCCTCTCACAAATTTTCAGAATTTTGATATATATGTGAGACAAACGAGTCAAGTACTTTACTAACAAAAAAAGTTATAATAAGTTAACAGACCAAATAGACTACTCCCCCCCCCCATCCGGACCGCCTAATGGGGACCCCTGCTGTATAAAGTACACAGTAATTTTGAAATTTAGAAATATTGTGGCTATATAGTTTCTGCTTTGTTGTTTGCTTTCAAAGGAAATCGAGGAGCTGATGCAGCAAATATATACGGTCACAGCTAAAGTTGATTTGACCTTTGGCCTCCCAGATCTCGCCTCTGCCCTGAAAGACATTCAGTCCCAGTATGACAACATTGCAGCCAAAAACCTCCAAGTAAGGCGCATAATAGAAAGTTCTATACAGCATGGTTTATCAAAATATAATAAATAATAAATATCATGGTTTATTTGTAATTTCTTTTAGGAGATGGATTCCTGGTACAGAACTAAATTTCAAGACCTAACCCAGGCATCCAACAAACATGTCGAAAGTGTTCGAAGTGTGAGAGAGGAGATTGCAAGTTACAAGAAGGATGTAAGAAATAAGCTTTGCTGCATTTTTTTATTACAAAATGTCTGAAAAAGCTGTGTGTACACGTGTAGATCCTCAACAAGGAGCGTGAACTGGAGTCTATGAAGACAAAAATGAGTTTCTGGAAGCTCAGGTCCGTGATATGTCTCTGAAATACAAAAAGAAAGAGGAAAGCCTTCAGGCAAGTGAAATGATCCTTAATATGACTACCACCATACTAATATATACTATATTTATAAACAGTTAGTGACATTATCTTGCTACAGGAGCGTATAGAGGAACTTAAGCTGGATCTAAGGGTGACTAAGGAGAAGATTGCTCTACTGCTGCGAGAATACCAAGATTTGCTGAATGTCAAAATGTCTCTAGAGATTGAGATCATCACCTACAGGTAGATTTATCTAATGTATGGTTCAAAAGAATGAGGCAAAACCCCAAACAAAAAAACTATACATTTTGCCAACAAGCTTCAGACATGATAGCTCTGACAGATTGGGACCATTAAGGCCGGTACATATTCCATGAGAACAGAGAGATTTGTTCTCTCTCCCAGAGCAGTAAGCTTGTTCTTGACACATCTGGTGTGTGTCCAAGAACTATTGTGTGATTGGGCAAAATTAATGCAGAAAAGCAAGGAGTTGTGCACTTGAGTTTCTCATGAAGTATGAAATGTGTTGGCCAGAACTAACTTTGTTCTTGCCACCTCAAGAACAAGAAAGATTTTCTCTGTTTTTGCAAAGTATGTATCAAGCTTTAGTGTCAAAAAAAGACTTTTCCAGAATCATGTATCTTTTCCTTTCTTAACATACCTTTCTTTTCTTACACCACAGGAAGCTGATTGAGGGCGAGGACAGTCGTCTGGCCACCATGGTTCATAACATGTCCCTGAATGGAAAACTTCCCCTAACTTCCAGTGTGAGTTCGGCAGCGTCTGTCAGTCGTGAATCTGTGCCCACTTCAGACAAAGGTGCAGAGAAAACCACTGTTAGTGTGACTGAGAAAGCAAGTCGTGTGGAAGTGGCCTCCTCAGACACTCAGACAGACTTGCTGGACCAAGCCACAGAGATGACAGAGAGGAAGACACTCTTGATCAGGTAGAGGCTAACTAGTGTAACATGCAACGTCCCCAAAAGGTCAAAAACAACAGTAGTCTTTAACATTGTTTTCTCCGTGTGTTGCCCTTTTTTCCCAGAACAGTTAAGACCGATGAGGACACTTTTGAGAGCAACACAAAGGAGCGCACAATCACCATTTCTGGAGCAGCGGATGACACAGATGAAGAGTAACTTCTAAAAACAATAAAATGTGAAAAAGTTAAAAACTACTTTACAAAAACATGAGCTAACTATTAACAGATTCTCACTGTGTCTTGTTCTTTGGCTCTGCCCGCTCTGTCTAACCCACTGTCATGCTCTTTAACCCTCCTGTGTGGAGACAAATGTGTGTCAAAATAACACAATAAAACAGCAAGAAACAAAAGATATGGGTATGATTTCAATGTCTTTTCTTTATTTTATCAAGTCTAAGCAGTCAAACTCACATTGAAAAAAAGTGCAATTGATAGAATGTAAACATTTGATTAAGTTTATAAAACATCAAGTTAACCAGCTTGGCTTTGACTAAATGCAATGATTAAATTAAAATATATAATAGCTATGTTATTATTATCCATAAACAACAGACATAACATGATACCCAATTGAGATGCACACCCAGATAGTAGTCAATATCAGTTTCCATCTTTTCCCATGGCAGAGGGACTTTGAAATAAAGGTATGCTAAACAGCAAAGAGTGTAAAATGATTTGGCACATAAGACTGTAAAATAAAATAGGATGAGATGAGAAAAACAATCAAAAAAGGCATCAATTTGAATCAGAGTTTTCTACTGCAACGGTTTTGGTTCTCCCCGACTCCTCCAGCAAGATGGTAGACTGCTAAGCTGACTTCATGTGCAAGATCATCAGCACTATCCTAAAAAACACATAAATAGTATTATTCACAATGAAATCCAACTGAACCTTCAACTTAATAGACATTTCTAACATCTGATTTCTGACCTGGGTTTCTGCTTCAGCATAAACTCTCACAACATCTTCAGTGCCTGACGGTCTGACAAAGGAGCGTGCCAGTCTGTACTTCTTTACCAAGCTGTCAATGGCGTCCTGTAGGCCTGCTGGGGTCACTGCACGTCTCTCTGCATCTGTTGTGTCGATCACTCTGCGGTCTGAAACCTGTAGAACAATATAAATTCAGCACATTAACACTACACAGTAGGAATCTGTCTGATAATGGTTAGACAGTAATGTATGCCTCTTTTATCATATATTCAACGGTATTATGAGACAATGTTTTTATACCTTGACTTTGAGTTGTCTGTTGGGAAGGTCTGTGTAGATGGCGTCCCACTGCTGGACAGTCATCCCTTTTATGGCTAATATAGCTTCAATGAGCAGCATGTCAGAGATAGCATCACCTACAGTCTTTAGAAAAATAGAAACACAATGACATCATTGATATTATTTAATTTAAGATTAAGGTGGGAGGCCTAAAGTTAATGTAAGTGTGAATAGTTATCGTTGGCATATAGTCAACCTTTAGTAGTAGTCAATAGTAGTTATAGTCAAACTTTTAAAAAAATAAGCAAATGAAGAGATAATCAGATTTATGAGATGTATTTAAGGGCTGCACAATATTGGAAAAAATCTGCAATATATGATAGCTAGTTTAAATATTGGGAAAAAAAATTTTTTGTCTATAAATCTAAAAAAAATAGAAAGGTCAACTCATTCATAATATTGCAATGACAATAAATTTGCGATATATTGTGCAGCCCTAGTTGTGATCTATGCGAGTACCTGATTGATAACATTAACAGTGTTCTGGAGCAAAAGAGCCGCTCTCTTCTTCTCGTCGTCAGTGTTGGGATCCTCAGCAAGCTGCTGGATTTTCTCTTCAGCTGACTTACTGAACAGCACCTGATGGACACACACCAGAGCACAAACACATTTGTCAGAGTTCATTTGTAAATCAAGTGTGACACAAGTATAACGGAGGGCTTCTACTTACCGTTCCATGGCCATTGGCTTCAAAGTAAACTCCGATGTCAAACTCCTGGGCAACATGGTGAAGATGCTTCACCCCAGTTTTAGTGCACTTCACAATCAACTATGGATAAAGACAATAAGAATTTGTGTAATCACTGCTAATAGAAGTACAAGTTCCAGTACGAGTTTTTTTTATGTTTACTGACCTTCATTGTATTTTCTAAGTATCGTGTGGAGCTTCCATTAGCATAAGCAGTTTGCACCACTGCCATATTCAAATTCAGGCCAGCCTGCAATTCCACAATTATTTATTATTCTACTTGTACTTGTACTATTATGCGTGTGTTTGTGAATGTACCTGTGTGAGCAGCTCTTTGAGGAAAGTGCTGATAAGTGTCGCTATCTTGTCACCATCCAACAAGTGAAACTGTCCTTCAGATTCACTGTAGTAGTAAACTATCCGGTCAGCATCTCCATCGAAGGAACAGCAGCGCTCTCCAGGCTTTATCTCAAAGCCTTCACAAAGAAAACAAAAAAACAAAAAGTTGAGCAGACAGGGAACAAACTAACTAATCTTCAGCTTTGAACACAGTGCAGCCTGTCCCACCTGTTGGTGGTTTCTGCTGTACTTTTACAAAGTCCGCCCCACATTGATGATTCAGCTTTCCTATGCTACCATCATTGAACAACGATATCTGCAGCTCTTTTGCCAAGTGACTCTCCATCTCGCGAACCTTTAAAGCCCCAATGCCGTTAGCGCCGTCCAATGAAAGATGCTTCTGATCATCTGTGCAGTTGGATGCCTGTTAGATAATAAAGGAACAGTATTCCCTAACAGGCCTTACATAAATAACAAAGAAAATTTTATGCCTTATTACCCACATTCTTGATGAGCTGTATGAACGCTCGGCAAAGTTTCTTGTAGTAACCGTCTACTGTGGCTTCGCCATATTTGCCCTGCGTATTCTGACAGCAAACCATGTAGTGTAACTGTGGAGTGGTCACCAGGCCATAGTCTGAGTGGAAAGCAATAGAAAAGACATGGCTAACAATTTTTAATGAGCTGTGAGCAAACAAAAGACAAATAAGACTAACCTTTACTGTGGCCTCCGAGAGCAGACACCCCCTCTAGTACTGCTTGTGAAAGTCTGCCACTGCTGCTCCTGCACACAGTAAATTAGATAATACCTTAATAATAATACCAGTAAACCTGTAATACTTGTTTATAATTATCTTCGTTTTAACAAATACGGTACGGTCATTGCCAAGAACAACATAGCCCAAATCTTTGAGCTGAAGGTAATAAGGTGTTAGGTCCAATCAAGAATCAGAAAATAAATCATATACCTGGTGTCTTTTCCCACAAACACATTAGCTTCTTGGCTCATGTTCACTTCCTCTTTTGCTATAATGTCCTTCAGAGCAGTGAGCAAGTCTTTCTCCTCTGCATTGGCCAGTTGAGTAGCATAGCCCTCCCATGTCGGGGTGACCATCTCCCCCATGGGGTCAATCAGCTTCACTCCATTATCCTCCTACAGATCAAGTTACAACAACAGGAACAAGTCAGTGGGTGTGATTTTTAAACATATCAACAAACTGAAGTAAAATGGTTAGAGCTCTTAACCTCAGGGTTATGTGACGCAGTAACCATCACTCCAATGGTGGCTTTAGTTTTCTTAGAGCGTAGTGTGGCCAGCAGTCCCATCCTGAACATGATGTGGTCCAGTTGTTTAGCATTGGTCCTGAATCCGGCTGTGCCATACTGCAGGACCAACCCCGGAGGCTTTGGGTGCAGACTGGAGTGCGTGGATACTTCATGAAACTGAGCTGCCACTGAAATAAACACAGCAATAACGTTTTAGAGAAGCAGAGGCCAATATCTTTCAAATGCAATTATTTAAACAGGTTAATCAACAAGAAAGTGAAAATATTGGTCGATATTAGTGGATACATATTTTCCAGCAAGCTCTTTAAATATGTAGCCCAAGACAGGGAGCAAAGTATCTTTTGTATTACTGCCAATGATCAATGTCCACTAAAAGATAAGCTCAGTAAAATATAGCTACAACATATCAACTGAATAGCAGCGAAAACTGAAGCTTCACACTTCCTTAAACTGATAACATAGCAGCAAACTTAACAAACACACACTTAAGAAAAAAGTCGCTCTGTTGTCTATTGATTCATTTATAAAAGTCACGTACTGTTTTGCAAAGAATTATGAATGTAGCACTGGCATTTGAATGACTTCCTGCTTCTCCGGTCTGTTTGTGTGGACGTGGCTTGGTTGGAGTTAAGACTACGTAATGACGCAAGCACGTACACTTTGTACGTCATGAATATTCAATGACTTTTTTGGGTTTCCCTCATTGAAATAGAAATGTAACTGTCCTAGAAAAAAATAATAAAAAAGGTTAGTTACAAAAATAGATTTTTCAGTAGAAATAAATAAAATGTGTTTGTCACCTTAAGTTTAGCTTATTGTTTGCTTTGCTATTTATGAATTTCTTGATAATTTCTGCAGTTTCCGTTTGTATTAGATGTCAACACGTAATTTCTTTAACATTTGCATTTGTCATGGCACACCGAAATAAGACGGTCTGTGCTGCTACAAATGCTTTCCTTTTATCTGATTTGCTTTAGTATCAAATCCTATGCAGTCACGCTCATGTTTAAACTCTTACACGAGATTTTACACAGCCTCCTGCACAAACTGAGATCTAGTAGCCTACTTTACACTGCACTGAGGAGGCAGAGAGACGCACCTATAGACAGACCAAATAAATAAATAAACCGTAAGGGGGGACGGAGAGGAAGGAGAGAAGGAAATTCCGCTCTGTCCTTTCCTGTTCCCTGCATTTCTCAGAACGCAGCGCCGGCGACACCTCCGGGGAGAGGTGCGGGTTTTGGTTTTTAAGTCGAGATCTGGAGAAAACAAAACAGCATAAAATCGCATTTAAAAGAGAAGGACGCACAAGCTGATGGTTTTCTTGCTGGTGCTATTATTTTGAAGGGTTTTTTATTCTTCCTCCCAGGCACCGACGCGAGGGGAAAGGCTGTCAACCCCGATGCCCCCTCCTCCAAACGGGATAACTGCCCGACCTAAGGAGTGCTAACTTGCATGCTTTGGTTACATTGTATTTCTGATCGGTGAATCCTTTTGCGCATCGTTTGCCTTTTGCTAGACGTCGGCTGCGGGCTGAGGGAGTCGTTTTCTTTACCAGTGGAGTGTTACATAACCGAGTGGCTTTAGCTCTCCAAGGTGCTGAAGAAGTGGACGGTTGTAGCCTGTAACGGGACGAGCAGTGGGGGAATTCACAACCTTGCGTAAGTCTGCCCATGTCAGCGCATATTATCAACGTGAGCACACGATTCGATGGAAAAATAGCATTGATGTCGAGGCATTGGCGTTCATTTTGTGTCCTTTTCCCCGTTCACGCAGAGGTCACGGGCCCATAGTGGAGAGCTACGGGAACGCAGAGAAAAGGAGACGTATTTTTGGCCGTAGCGATTGGTGAAATACATTCCTGAGGTGGTCGATTCGACGGTGAGAAAATGTCGGGGCAAACGCTCACGGATCGCATTGCCGCTGCGCAGTACCAGCTAACGGGATCAGACATGGCCCGGGCTGTGTGCAAAGCCACCACTCATGAAGTGATGCCGCCCAAGAAGAAGCACCTGGAGTGTAAGTCCATAGTACCGTGTACAATCTTTACAATGACTCGCTGTGTAGGCCCCAGAGACACAGGCCTCTCCATCACACTGTAGCTACAGACCACTATATACCATCACTATCTGCCCCATCATATTACGGGCCTCTTTGCTTAAAAGTGACTTTGGTTTAATGGGTGTGGTGGCAGAATGAATGGATGTAGGCTAGCCATGGCTCATGACCCCTCTGTTGACCCCTGCTTCCACAGAGTATGATTAGCATCAGAGTTAAAACAATGGCTGCTGTCACACTTAGCACACGGCATAAGGACGTGCAGGGAAATATGCATTGGATATGAATATTTACCACTTCAGACTTTCCAAGGGTTTATTAATTTAAACTAAAGTGAATTTTGTTAGGCAGGGGCGTTAACATTAAACCAACAATGGCCTTCAGTAGTAAATAAAAGAATAGGGTCTCTATGACTTTTGTTTAACCCTTGAAAAGTAATTCATTTATACATTACAAACTTCCAACCATACTTTTTAGCTGCACACTGACTGCTGCTAACGAGATACTGCATTCTGCCTCTGTTCCAGTGAGTGTTATGCTCAGCTGGCAGAAGTATAATAAAACTATCAACTCTCACAGCTTTATTGACACGTCTACATTTGACAGCAGGGCCCGGCTCACCATATGATAAATCATGATTAATCACTATTACCACTGTTGCCTGCCACAAATAGTGAGTATGGAAGACTGTCGCGCTGCAGAGTGTCTATGTGCAGTGGCTGGCCAGGTCTGGTCCTGTGTCTTGGGCTAGGACCTTATATCTTGTGATCCGCTCCCTGTTGAATAATTGAATAATCAGCCAATGACTGCCTTGCATTATTTACACAGCCAAAGGTGACAATGCTAATGCCAGACACAGACTAACCTCATCCTCATTGTTCTGTGCTTTGAACTCTACTATATTCATACAAACCATCCCACATATAATACTGACAGACTCAAAATATCAGCCCTGACAATGCAGATGATTTTGGATGCTCTCTATTTTATGTAAATTCATGAAGCTATAAATACACTTCATGTGGTTTGATGTTTCTGGTTTTCTAGGGCAACTCATTCTAAACATGCTTCCTGTATGTAGGACACTTTTTTTTTTTTTGCATGTCTGTGTTGTCAGGGAAAAGTCCTAACCTCAAAATAGAAAGAAATGTTACTCTCAAAGCCTAGAGATCGACACTCAGTCTAAGCTCTGACCAAATGTGCTGTACTGAGGTTTTTTATTTTTATATCTCTGTCACGAATACACACAGTCTGACCCTCAGGCTTGATGCAGAAGGGTGTCAGTAATAGTGAACTGCAGTTGTCATGGCAACAGATTGAGGGTGTCATGGGATGGCACTGTAATGACTGGAAGTGGGAGTTGACATAGACAGACAGTCTTTGTAAAGCTGTTTTATTTGACACTGTATAACATCTGTGTATATATTCATATGTGCATTATCTTTAATATAAATGCACAGATTAGTCTGACAGCTTACTGATAGAATCAAAGTGTCAAACGTTATGTTTTTATACATTGTCATATTGTTTGGTGTTTGCTTAAAATAAAATGTAAGTTTTGTCGTTTACTGAGCACTGATGAACGTTTTGGGCATTTACAAGCAAAACTGGGGTGGGTTTTAAGGAGGAGTTTGAAGTGTGAAATTTCTCCAAAATAAATCCTAAAAGTGTTGTAAGTTAAGATTAAATATTCACTATTTTGATTAAAAATAGGACCCCAGTAATCTGTTGTGTGTAATTACATTTTTTATTAAATGTAATCAGAATTTAAGTAAAATGATAACTGTAATTTTTTATTTGAGGTTTAAAAGTCAACCATCCTCGTGCTTCAAGGGTCTTTTTTGATTTGGCACATCATTTTCAATACTTTTTTTCAAAAACCCTTTCATGTCCGTATGTCTGAAATAGATAATTATTAAGGTTAAACACATGGGTAAAGAGGGTCACATGGATTGGAATAGCTGACAACCATTCAACTATATTATGGAATATACACATAAATAATTGCCATAGATTCTATCTTTCCAGCTTGTTGTCCAAAAGAAAAAATAGAAAATGCTATTGTAGCGGGCAGACTCTTGTTACACACTGTTGCCCAGCATGGAGCCTCGGTTGGTTCATTCTTAGATCTCTAGTGTGTGCCGTGGATTACCTTAGGAGTCTTTATTTAGCTCAGCCAATCCTTCCTCATTAGATACACACAGACTGGTGCCATGGATGTCAGGTCTCTGGTAATGATATCACAAAACAAAGAGTGAATCATGACGCTCAGAAACAAACAGACACAGGTAACAACTTATTGTGATGGCGCTACATAGAGACATACTAGAATTTAAAGCTCAAAGTCTGACAGAATGGCTGTGTTTGTTGAAATATTAACTCTGGGTGCCAGCAATAATGTTACATAATCATATCTGAGCCATTGTGGGACATGGTTGTGCATGTCGTTTGAAAATACTGCAGAGGGAAATAATCTTCAGCCATTTGGCGAGAAGAGAAGGCTAAATGAGGGAAGTAAACATCAAAGCATGAATAGTCCATGAATTTATAATACAACATAAGAATTAATATTAGAATTTATAGTGGACAACTAAATGGGAATGTAATTAGTTTCTTTGCCAATTACATTCTTGAAAAAGAGCTGATAATAGATGAGTTAAGTGTGCTGAGACAGGTGCATAGAGTACTGTTTGTTTGAGCAGTTATGGGGGATGGGCAGAAAGATGCCAGTGATTGGAAATAATCTGTATCTAAGCCCCTTGTCCAGTTTGCCACTTTGTTTTGACCCTGACTGTAGTTTTATGAAACAGTTTTGGGTCTTTATTTCTTTCACAATCACTGTTTACAATCACCTTGGTGTATACTTAGCTGCAGGTTTATATCTACTGCATCTGGCCAAAGCCTGTTCAATATAATGTCCTTCCTTTCTGCCCATTATCAGTAGCACATGCCAATAACTCATCTCTGCTGCTGAGCTGGATCTCACACTGGCATCAGACTCACAACGTCTTGCCCTTCAACTGTCAATGTCAGAATATAGGTATATGCGTTGATAGCTATTTTAAGTCAAATGTAGCCATATTTTTCCACTAGTCCCGTTAACAGATTTCAGAAATGGGACATGAACCTTGTGAGACAGAGACGGTATTTTGTATGTATAATGTACACTGAATTTCTGCTACTAGCTCATTTATTGTGGAAATATATTATGTATAAATACATACTTTAAAGCCCAATTCTACATTCACTAACATAATGCTTTTTTGTGTGCTAGCCACTAACATAAGACTATTGTTAAGCTGTTCACTAACAAATTACTTGCTTGTAATTGTAAAATTAAAACCATTGATTATTACTTATTCCACATTCTCCTACATCAGCACTATAGCCACACACAATTTATTTTGAAAGACTCTGGACACTGGTGCCACTGAAGTTTTGGTTTTTGTTCCATCACAATCATTTTTTGCCTTTATTTGATAGGACAGTAGATTGACAGGAAACAGAGAGGGGATTGGGCAAATGACCTGAGCGAGATTCAAACCTGGGTCCCCCTCCATATTTGTCATGCGCTCTACTGACCTAAGCTAGAGGCTCCACAATTGAATTTAGAATAATATAATATACTTTATTTGTGGTTTATCATGATTGCAATCCGTATTTAACCCTGCAAACAACTGGAGAGATTTCCTCTCTCCAAATCTTACTGACATATGGATTTTGGAGATGACAAAGCATTTTTGGGGTCTGTCACTGTAAGCTTTTGTGTGTGTAGTGCACTAAAACCACTTTGCATGAGCATCAGGTTTGCCTCCTGTTTTAGTATTCTCAGGAGTGTCTAGAGCTCTGCAGTGAACATTAGGTCGGCTCGCTTAATAAAACTTTAATCAAAGCTATTCTGCAATTAGCTCATCATTTGTATAGAAATAAAGTAACCACGACTTTCCTCTCACATCCCTAAAGTACACATTTTACAAGCTGTTTCTGAGTGTCACATTCAAATGAAGACAACTGTATGTAATAATGCTATACATGTGTATGTGTTTCAGACCTGGTGTCAGCCACCAACACCACCAATGTGAATATTCCCCAGATGGCTGACACACTGTTCGAGAGGGCCACCAACGCTAGCTGGGTGGTGGTCTTTAAGGCCCTCGTCACCACTCACCACTTGTGCATTCACGGCAACGAGGTAAGCTTATGTGCAAAATGGGGTGAACGTTAATTGCCATTAAAGGGAGATTGGGCAGATTGATAGATCTTGTAGAAAGATTCAACATTCAGCATCTTAAAAACACTTTAAACTTAGCAGCCTAGTTAAAAAAAAAAAAAAAAGGACCTCATGCCGCTACAGGAGACTTGGTACTGATCACACTTTTTTCTATTTTTTAAGTTGGAAAAATGATTGGATATAGTAGTTGTTTGGTTTTGTAAAACAGCAGTGAACCATTAGCAATTAACTCCAATTATGCAACATGATCCTGGACATTTTCCTGTGTCTAAATCTTCTGCTTTAACCTGTTGTCTGTTTTCTTCAGCGATTCATTCAATACTTGGCTTCCAGGACTGCCCTGTTCAACCTCAGCAATTTCATTGACAAAACTGGCTCTCACGGTAAGAATACTACATACACATAAGATCACCAGGCTATATGCTATATATGACAAAGCAGCAATGTGTGTTTAATTGTGTTTAGGCTATGACATGTCGACTTTTATCAGACGATACGGAAGGTACCTGAACGAGAAAGCCTTTGCCTACCGCCAGATGGCTTTTGACTTCACTAGAGTCAAGAAAGGGTTTGTTAAACAGAGCTACTTACGGTCACATATGACTGTGTTGGGTTCTTGATGTGGATCTAATTTGTATTGTATCCTTTTAGTGCTGAGGGCGTGATGAGGACCATGACCACTGAGAAGCTGTTGAAAGCCATGCCTGTCCTGCAGACACAAATCGACACACTCTTGGAGTTTGATGTGAGCTTGGCCTTCCTGTGAGAGAGTTTTTAGCATTTGGATGTTAACTTAACAACCAACTTTTCTGACTTTCAGGTTCATCCCAAGGAGCTGAATAACGGTATCATCAATGGTGCATTTATGCTTCTTTTCAAGGATCTGGTCAAACTGTTTGCTTCCTACAATGACGGCATCATCAACCTACTAGGTCAGTTGTCACGCAGTGGATGTATTTTAACAGTAGTCTGCTTTAACCAAGTGCTAATCATGATGAAGACCAAAAGGTATCATGTCCAAGACGTTTTAAGACTGCAGACAAGTCAAGAGCACAACCTTAAATCAGACACTACCAATCTCACCACTATTGACTCTTGTCATGTTTCCACCGAGTAGTATGTAGTAGAATGTTCAAATAAGGGAATTAATCCTCCTGGTTGGTGAGTTTGAGGTATACCAAAGGTGTACTGTAGCTGACCTACACTGTACCAGAGTGGAAACTAAGCTTAGACAAGGGCCGGTTTGACAGCAAAAGGAGAGCTGGGAATGGGAGGAGGTTGTCTTTTTATAACAATATTCAAAGAAATTGAATATTGTGTTCATGGTTGCATTTGTAGGAAGTTTTTTCATCCAGTCACAGTGGAGTTGAAAAAATGTGGTCTTAAAAACCAGTCTCAAAACTGAAAAAGTCTGCACTATTTCATATCATATACAAAAACCTGTATGCCTTTTGGTTTTGTAAATTTTCAAACCCTGTTGTATTTAACACAGAGAAATTCTTCAAAATGAAGAAGAGTGAGTGTAAGGAAGCCTTGGAGATCTACAAGAGGTTTTTGACCAGAGTGACAAAGATTGGTGAATTTATGAAGCTGGCTGAGGTACTCATCATCAGACAGTTGCATGTATTATTTTTGATATCATTGGTGCTTAACGGTGCAGTGTTGTAATGCATGTATTGTTCTTTTAACAGACAGTCGGAGTTGACAAAAATGACATTCCTGATATCAACTATGTAAGTCACTACACACAAAATGCCAAGCGTTCTTTATTTTTATTCACAAAGACTTGAGGCCAGCTCTCACATCAAGTACAAAAATACACATACTACATAATGTCTCACTCCACCACAATGTCCCCCACTCAGTGTCTCCACCCGGGGGTAGTAAAGGATCTAGCAGACTCCGATGATGAAGACTGTCCTTTTAAACCTCTCGAGGAAGCGGTAACCATAGCAACAAAGGGTGCCTTGGCTGAGTGCCTGTTTGTAGGAGGGTGTTCTGCCGTGTTCATAATAACTAAAGCACAAATTAGTGTAACTTGGAGTGGGTTTTGCAGTGCAAATTCTACTACTTTTATCGCTTGTAATTTAATGTATACAACTCTTTAAATCTGTTTAACAAGAAGCGTAGGAACATTTATTGACTACCTGTCGGTTCATTTGCTGTCAGGCCCCCAGTAGTATCCTGGAGTCTCTGGAAACACACATGAATGGTCTGGAGGATGTAAAAGGCGGAAAGAAGGGGTAAGTATAAGAAATACTTGTCACAACGACTACTAGCTAATCTTATTTCTCTGACCAAAATACAAAGGATCGTAGAAAATCCAGGACCTCCATTCTTCCTCTTCCCCTACATCTGCAATAAGAAACAATGTCAGCAATAATCTGTTTCCTTAACCCTCCCTCTCTTTTATCCCTCTTTATGTTCATTTGGAATCACCAGTGAAGGGTGAGCATATTGTATATATGTTCTGTTTGGAGTTGACCACTAACCTCTTAAGAATGTGTAGTTGTATTATTATTAGTCACCCACCTCCCTTTTTGAGCTACACTTACACAATATTCACATGTCAGTGCCTTAGCAGACCTCCATGTGAATAGATTCCTGATATGCACCTTTATACACCGCATAGGGTTATGTGTGTGTATGGGTGTGTGTTAAAGCTCAGTGAGTCACTACATTTGTATTTTTACTTCACATCATGCAATGTGAATCAGGGTATGGAGAGTTTAGAGTCAAAGTGTAATCTATTTTTTACCCAGTTCTAAACAATAACACTTAAAGATACTGTAGGTTGTATTGGGAAGTAATCATACAAGTTGTACATATATAAATTGAAGTTAGGGCAGCTACCATGTTGGTTTTTATTATGTATTTTGGCACCACAGAAGGAAAGCAGGTTGATTTTACAGTGTTACAAAACTTGCCTACTCCATCTTTAATGTGCCTCAAAAATTACTGCTTTGGAAATAAACTCTTCATATGATCACATGACAAAGATTGTGCTTTATCTTTTTTCACTACATATATTTTTATTCCTCTTATCTGTGTTTTTAATGCACTAACTATGCTTTTTATTCCGACACTCCTTTAGGTCGCCAACAAAGGTAACTGCATATTTTATTCATAAAAGCACTTTTTATGCACCAGTCTGTATTGTACAGCAAATCTGAAATCTACCTCTTTTTCCCGTCTGCTCACCAGGGGTCCCCAACAAACAACGTGTCTCCCACTTCGACTCCAGCCAAATCTTCAAACGCTGTTCCCACACTGCAGCCCCCTCCTGGGGAAAGTGGTGGTGCTACTGCTGCTCCCGAACCAGCTGAACAGTATGTACTGAATAATGGAATCTGCTTTGAAGCTTAAAAGAAATAGGAAATAGTATGAGGGTGTATGAAATGTCTTTTGCTTTTCCTGTAGATCCTTGTTGGACCTGGACCCACTGTCTTCCTCGGGTCCTTCAGAACCATCAGCTGCACCTACTTCATGGGGAGGTAAAATATATATATTTTTTTATTACTCTTATTATTTTGGTATAAGTGACATAATTGTACCATATACGTAGTTAGTAGCAAGCATTTTCAGTAGTTGTAGGTAAATGAAACAACAGGTCTGCTGTTTCGGGTACATTTTTGTTTTTGAACTTTTTTTTTTTTAAATGCTAAACTTTGTCAACTGTATATGAAATACCTCTGACCATTTTGAAATGTTTGGCAGGGTCCAAGTCTGTTTTGTCTTACCTCTGATCTTTTACAAATTAGGTTAATTTAAACCTAATAACCTGCCTTCACAACTAATTTTGTAAGTTAAATTTATTACAATATATCTGTCCATGAAATAGTAGAATAATAATAATAATAGAAAAGACGCTTTATTATTTAGCATAAGCAGACATTGATAACACAGGGTAGTAGGGTAGTGTACTCTTTTTTGATGCGGGAGACTCGGGCTTCAAAATCCCCTGGGGAGCAACTCCAGCTACAGATCCAGTCTGTGCCGGTCCCTAGCCCAGGTAAATGGACAGGTTCGCGTGAGGAAGGGCATAAACACATTTCCAAGCTACTCATGCAAACTACTTTGCTGTGGCGAGTCATTGCTTCTTTGTGCTGTGTGCTGACAATTACCTATGCAATACTCGACTATACACTATGCCTCTATAAGAACGTTTGTGAGGATTTTTCTCTTTCCTGTTGATATTGATAATTGTGAACTGGTTTGTAATGAAATCTTACTAATTAATATTATTCATTTCGGTTTTGTTTTGATCTCTGCTTCCATAGACCTCCTTGGATCTGGTGAGTGTTATCCATATTATTGAATTGTAATTACCTTTTAGGTCCAGTTACCTTATTGAGTTTGTTAACAAGCACTGTGCATTTTCAATATTCAGATCAGATTCAGATATTTTAAGTTAAAATGTAGGT
Source organism: Perccottus glenii (assembly GCA_024416835.2). Classification (NCBI taxonomy): domain Eukaryota; kingdom Metazoa; phylum Chordata; class Actinopteri; order Gobiiformes; family Odontobutidae; genus Perccottus; species Perccottus glenii. The sequence goes on from CM044564.2 coordinate 13,762,320, forward strand.
GGTCCATAATAAAAGTCACTGTGTTGCTTCTCTGTTTGTGTCCTCGAGCTGTTCTTAGTGTCTGTTTCTCTCTGCCTTCTCTCCCTTCCCTTCACATCCTTCATTGTCTGTTTTTGGTTACCAATGGGGGCCATTTTATTTGCTTTTATTGGATAATTTCAACTTTTATTTGGATTTTCATTGATTTGAATTTGGTTGCAACGGTTACGCTGCTGGACATTTTGGTTGGTCTTTTGGGGGAATTCTTTTATTGGTTGGTTGGATACCCTGGTACTTGCAGAAATGGGCGATTCCATGCTAGCTGAACCCGCCCTCACAGCAGAGCCCGCCCCTTCCTCTGCAGCAGCCACGCCCACATCTGCAGCCACAGAGCCCGGAGTCCCTCTAGCTCCTCCCACTAGCACAGCTGCCACCTCCTCCCCTGGCGCCGCCAATGTGGATCTGTTGGGAGGTCAGTGGGCTTCCAGAGAGTTCCTGATGAGAGACTCTGGAAAGCTCATCACACAGTATGATAACACAGATGAATGCATGCTCAAACATATAGACATTTAATAACTTAGATCAGCTTCTCACTTTGTGTATCCTGCAAGAAAAGATGCATCATAAAATAGCTTCTGATGCACTGTTGCACTTTCATTAATCATTTATAGCTATCCACTCGCAGGACACAATTCAATTTTACAAGCACTTTTACATGCTGTATTATTCCACATGCTCTCTTGGCTTCCATAAGCTGCAAAGTTTTGACACTCATTCTTCACATGCATTTTGTTTGATAGGTCGACATGCTTTTCTTAGTGCCCAGTGAAAAGCAAAGCTATCAAACCCTGTCTCAGCTACAAAAGGCAGCTGTAGCACTTATAGCCACTGCTTTTGGTTGTAATCTTTAAGCTTAGTCTTCTCAATAGATTAAACTTCAATGTAGTGCCTCCTGTCTGTACTCCCATTTGATCATTCACCTGTCAATCATGAATGTTGCACATTGAAGATGCAGCTACATTTTCACTATTCTGATTGAGTTCTGTTTTCAACCCAAACTTTTCTGATATCTTTATTTTTTCTTTTCTCTATATCTATTTTCTTCTGCTGTCCCTATCTTCGTGACTGCTCTGTTTCCTGTTGGGGTTTATGTAAACCTCAGACACCTTTGCAACATCTGCTTCTGGAACCGAGGCTTCTGCCACAGCAGCTGAAGGCGGGGCTGCTGTAACATCTGCCTCTGCTGCTGGAGCCGGTGGGTGACTATGTGTCTGTATGTGCAACTCTTGTATGTGAATGAATGAGTATGTGGTGCGGTTACCTCTTTGGTGCTTTTTTGCAACATTTTAGCAGACCGTGTGCTTAAGTCAAAGCTAATTCTACGCTTAAATTTAGCCCATAGTTCTAATTTTGCATCACTGCAGTATGTGTCTTTTTACAAAAGCATGTGCATACTGAAAGGCACACCCCAGAGCAGCGCTTTGGGAACATTTTTGTTTCAGAACATTTGATTCCAGTTCTTTTTGGCATTAGAAAGTTGATGGTCAAAGATGATGTAAAAGTTTTCTTTTTGTGTAAGACAGTTTGAATAAAACAGAAAATAATAAACTAAACTGAAGAATCAATTTAGTTGCTTAAATTTAAGTGTCTGAACATTGCGCATGCTGGCTGGCTATCTCCGTCGTGGCTTGCTGGAGCACTTTAATGTGAATTGTAAAATTGCATTTATTTTTTGTTCAACAATGTTAATAGCTTGTGTTGTATTTGCAGCTTCATTGTGGGAAGTTGGAATCAGGTTTAAATTAGAAGGCTTGGTGTAGATGAATACTCATCAGTGCCAGTGTCTGTGCTATTGTTGATATGGCAACTGTTTTACACGAATGATTTTGGTTTTTATGATATACAAATGTTGCAAGTGGCAGCTATGAATCTTTCTGTTGCTTTTCAAAGCTTTGGTAGACGGCTTCCAAGGTTTACAGATCATTAGCATTTTACTTCTCATTTCTCTCAGATCAGATCCATCTTTCCTCTCATAATTTCAGTGTTTTGTCATCATTTCATAAAACACATTGTTGAGTCATTATTTAACATTTTCCCTTCCTTTTACATTTCCTCATCACAAGACCCCTTTGCTCCATCAGAAGGTAGCTCCAACGCTGCATCTACAGGCCTAGACCTTTTCGCCATGATGACAACGGACACTGATACTACCGCTGCTAGTTCGTTAGATGTCTGTTTTAACTCCCAGTCGTCCCCCTCACCTTCCCCTTCACCGCTCAACAGCTGCGCATCCAGCACCATCACTACAACTGCCACCATTACAGCTCCCACAACCCCCAGCACTGCCAACCCTTCCACTGACTTTTTCAGCGGTAAACTTTAGAAAAATGTGTGGTTTGATTTAAAATGGCACATCATTTGGCATTTTACCATAGTCTAACCTGCTTCTATCAGTTTAATTTGTGTTTATAGCTTCTTTAATTCCATATGGCTGCTATTTTCTGCTCCTTAATATTTTAGATTGAGGCATTACCACCATATTTTATAACCAGGTATGCATGTGTTTATAGATTTCTTTGATTCAATGCCAGACACAAGCTTTACTCAAGCTGCTCCCGCCTCAAACGTTGACTTGTTTACATCAGGTACATCTCCGCTCTGATTTGGACTTGTGCAGTGTCACTAGTAAATCCTGCTTGCAGTGCCTGTTTTTGCTTTTGGAAACAGGGACGAAAATGTTGTTTCTCTCCTCAAGTTATCGATTTGTGGAAAACACTCCTCATTTCAGCATGTTTCGTGTGCACTGCTGTTTGCGACTGAAGTGAATTTAAAAGCAGTTAAGGTTTTTACTGTTTGGGTTCTAAAAGTTATCTCCACCTGACCCTCCCCAGCAGATGTGTTCAGCTCCCCCGTCCCCGTCCTCTCCTCAGCACTCCCAGCAAAATTAGACACCGGAGACATCATGAACTTGTTTGGTGGTGGGTAACATACTGTACAAATGAAAATAATTAAACATATACATTTATTGGGTGATTTAAACTTGTTTTGTCATTATAATAGTTTTCTTAAAAAATAACTATTAAATTATACTTAGAGTTGTACATTTTACACTTTGACCTTCATGTCAAGTTAAATTTAAATTTTACTAGATTTTGAATGGATTTGACATAAACATAACTGCAACTTGCTGTTGAACAACACTGAATAGATTAGAAGTGTCTTTTTGTGTCATGTTCCTTTCTTACTAACTATATGAGGTTATGTTGACATTATGGGTGATTATTTTTGACGTATGAATGAATGTCGAGTTTTTGAGTCTCTCTTCTACCTCCTTCTGGTCATAGCAGTGTGAACCTGCAGGCTGACTGTTCCCCTTCTTTACCTTAATGCTGCGATGGAAACTCTCTTGTATGGTTTATGGCCTGAAAGAGTCCACAGGAGATGCTCCAGCTGCTGCCACTGCTGCTCCTGCTGCTGCACCCGGGGCCGAGCTCATGTCAGGTAACATCTATCACTCGTGTCCAGATGCATGCACAGTGTACTTTGGAGGACATATCAACATTTGACACAATTAACAACTGCATGGAGGGGTTGTGTAGCCATATTTCTGAGTTTTCTGGATTGACTTATCTCTTTTACTGTGTGTGCCTGTTAAGATTCTCATATTTTAGTTGTAGATTTATGGTTGGTAGTGTTTAAATGTTCTTTGTGGAACACTTTAAAAAGTGAACATTTTGTTTCACATGTAAAAGATTCAACATATTACTTTATGTTTGGGTTGTGGATGCTAGCTATTATAACAACCACAAATGAATATTTAAAACGAGATGTTTGACTGTAATGATAGAGGTTAGCTGAATTACTTTAGCAACGCTGGATGATAATGACGCTATGCTAGATCAATGATGTACTGTGTTGCCTTTTGAAAGTTCCACAGAGAACCTTTGACTCCTTTTGTGATTTTTTGTTGAAATAAGTTTATTTGTATTTTATGTTTTTGTGCTGTCAGTCAACTATTGAAGTCACCAATGGATTCTGTGTCAATATCTTTTCTCGTACATGCACATGTCGTCTTTTGCATGGCTTTGACATTTGTTATTTCTGGGACTAACCTTACACTGCTGCAACTAGTTTCACTTCAATGTTCCCATGGCAACCTGGGTACCACTCACCTGCTTCCTGGTCATTTCATCTAACACATAGTTCTTTCTAACATTTAAGGAATGGTCTGGAATACTACTGCTGTGAGGCTCTAACTCTGCTTTTCCTCTTCCTGATCCTTCACGGTTTCATTGTCACTCCTTTCCTTAAAACGTCACTGCTTTCTTCTTTTTTTTCTCTCTGGCATCTGTGCTTTTTACGCTCTTCCTCTCCGTTTCTCTCCATCTGGCTCTTGGGCTGGCTTCATTGCTTGCTTCCCGCCATTTGATTGGGTGAGTTTCCTAGCTCTCTTAACACGCTAATTTCCCACAGTGCACTGCTGCATTGCAGTGGTGCAAGCTGAGCTGCACTGTCCCTCCTCAGATGCTTGACTGTTACATAGTGCTTCTGTGACTAGCAGTAATATTTGAACTGTGCTAACATTCATACATACAACTACTCATCTATTAATTCGATATGATTCTAAATAATGATGACAAATAAAATGTGTAGGCTGTTTATCTTAAATGTGTTAGATATACAGTATGTAGTGACAGAAAATGTGAGGTAGGTTGTTACTTTAGATGGCACTAACCTTGTCTGCAGCTTGCATTCCTGTGTATCTTTCTCTCTGTTGTCATGGAGACCTCTATTGGTTGTCATGGTTATCCCCTGTAGTAAGAAGAGTGTGAGTTTTTGTAGTGTGATGATTGCTTGCTTTGAGGAATGCTTAACTCCCCTTGTCCCTCCCTCTGCCCCCTGCCTGTTCCCTCTGTAGTATTTGATGGATTAGGAGATGTGATGAAGCCCACTGTGACCCCTCAGGCAGGTGATGTTGACACCTCCATGGCTAACATGACAAGTAGTAAGTAGTCTTTAGGCACAATAAACTGTTGGATATACTGTAGATGGTCCTTCAAAAGGATATTGTCATTTTGGGAAAGGTTTTAGTCTGAACAAGAATGCACTAAATCATTATATTGTTATTATAGTTAAAGGAGAAGTGTGACAAGTGAAAAGTGACATTTTGGCTTTACTTTATGTCACTGAAGTTCATGTTAAACAAAGATGGATAGTAGCTCAAACAAGTACATTCAATTAAATCAAACACTGACAACCCCAACCTAGGTAAACATCCAGTTGGCCACTCAAATACAGCTTTGTGCTGCTAGTTTTTGTTGTGACCACCTTTGTTTAAAATTCTGTGAAAGAGAGCCTATATGCTGACTTCAATGAAAAAATTGGATTGAATACCAATAAATGAATGTGATTTATGTTACATGGCTTGACAGCAAACCATGCTTATTTTTATCAAAACTTATTTCTCCTTTAATGGAGCAAAAATACTTTAGGATCACGTAGGATTATTTTGTTTTGCGGCACCAAAAGTGATCATTAGGTAGAATTGTTTAGTTGTCATATATCATGCTCATTAAAAGAATACAATTCCAAAATGTCAATGTACCTTACTGCTTTAATTATTTTCTATTCTGCCATGTTTGTGAAGGCTGTAATTTGCAGATTCTTCCTTTCTTTTTGTCTTGTAGATCTCACAATGGGAACAGCAGCGGCACCTCAGGTAGCTCCCCCCAGTTGGGGTGCCCCCATGGTAAATGTTGTCTGTGTCTTATAGCATGGAGTGTAGCAGCATGGCAGCAACAGACTTGGTGTGTAGCAGCCATCACTTCATCTGACTCTCCAGGTTCCACAGACACTGAAACATGTTAATCATTTTCAGTGCAAGTAAAATGTGAAAAATGAATTCAGTAAAGAATGTATTGTAACGTATGCTCAAAGTAATGCACTTCCAGATGCCGCAGTTTTGAACAGTTCTACTGGAGAATAATGAAGTGGCTAGGGTAGTGCTAACTGTTGCTTGGAAACAGCTTTTCTTTTTGAGTCTCAATTTTCTTTTAACTTTCTCATGTCCCAGAAAGCAACCCAGATTATCAAGGTGTTTGCCTTCTATGGACACTGATCATTTGATAAATTTTGTGTTTTTAGAAAATATCTCATTTGAGTTTCTACCTGCTACTCGCTACATCGCTCTGCTGTTAAACCTCAAACCAACAGTCCTTATGCATGTTAGAACAAATGAAAGAAACTTCAAGTAAAACAGGGGTTTGTTGTGCCATGTTGGTCCTGTCATTTGTTGTGTGCAAGAGTTGTCTGTCCCTAATCTTATGTTAAGTTTTGCCCGTATGTATTGTATTGTGTGTCTTGTCTGTTACATGTATTTCAGTAACATCACACCTCCTCCTCTTCCCATGCTTCCCTCCATATCCTTAGAATGTACCTATGGGTGTCCCTACTTTTATGGGGACTCAACCTTGCTTCAGTATGGTAAGACCACCTGCCCAGCCCAGTCCAGTCCAATAATGACCCCAAACCATGCAGTCATTAATGGACTCTTAAGGACAATTTTCCCCTTAGGCAGCCCTCAGACGTTACTTTTTGATAATGTAACTCATTTTATGTTATTTTTGTTTAAGGCTGGTGCACCAGGAGCTCCCATGATGCCCATGGTTAGGCCAGGCTTCCCTGCAGGTGGAGCAGCCCCTGGAGCACCGGTAATACATGCTTTTTTAATACACTAATTTGTATTTATGATCAAAAATGTAAAGCTGTTTTATTGCTTACCACCAGATGTCTGGAGCTGCCCAGAGCCCCAGAAAGCCCCCTCCTCCCAGAAATGCCCTGGATGACCTCAACATTAAGGACTTTATGTAGGCTGCCGGACCTATAAACTCTGATGGTAAATGTTTTTTTGTAGTAGTAGTAGTAGTAGCAGTATGTTAAAATACATCTGCATTGTATTTTGAGAGTATGAAAAAAACACTGTCAGACATAGAGGGGGACCAAAAGTTAATTTACTCAGTTGGACCTGTATGTACCTCTACTGAATAGGATTTGATTCTCCTTCTGTATCTTTCTTGTCTCTCTGTAGATTTGTCATTGTGTCTGGAGCTCCGTGGATGTGGATGTCTGCACTTCCCCACTGCCTCCCCTCAGTCACTGGTCCCCAGCCCCTTCAGCCAATCAACTATACTAACTTCACCCTTCGACTTCCCTATAAAGCCCTCTCTCTCTCCTATCTAATGTTGTAGCACAACTGTGAATGTGAACCCTAGAAACAAAATTCAGTTTATGTGTGTGTGGGTGTGTGTGTAACTCAGTGTTAACCTTTACTTAATATACTGTAAAAAATGATAAAAAACAAACAAACAACTAAATGTGTATTTAGATTCATTCTCGATTTCTGCATATCAGCTGACATGGAATGGTGCATACTGTATATGTTGGTTTTGCGCATTTCCCAGATGAGGACTGTGTTGTTAAATGTGGACTGTGTTCAGTGTGTGTAACTTCACCTGCCAAGGCCCTCCCACTCTTTCTATTCCCGTTGTCCAAACTTATAATGAGCTATGTATTTATTTCATTAAAGACTTGTTGTCTTTCTGCTTGGCCATTCATCCTCCCACCTGTCAACTTTCAGAGAGTCAAATGTAACAGCTTGCGCTGCGAATCTGGACTTATCAAAGAACACATCAAGTGTTCTGTTTTCACTTTGATTTGATCTTTTTAGTAATTGTATGAAACATGCAAATCATTTTTTATGTGTTCAAATTGACATATGCATTTTAGAATATTTTGATTATAAATTCTACATATTTAGTTTATCTTTGCTTTGAAATGGGGAAAATTAGCATATATTTTAGTTACGTTCACAAATGACATGTTTCGGAATCCTTGTAGATTAACAGGCAGTATTGAAAGTTACCCTAATCTGGAGTGTTAAATCTTGCACCCTCTGCTGGTGCACCGGGTTACTACATGCAATTCTGTGACTATTGAAAAGCTCCTTTTTTATCTCCCCACCTAATAGCAAGAGGAAAAGGAGCATAAGTGTATCTGAATTGAATCTGGACTCAGGCGCTTGGGGTCTTTTGTGAAGCAGCTGCAGACGTCAGTACATTGCCTCATGTACTGTCGGAAAAAGTCTTTGGGACTCTCACTGTAAAGCACTCAAGTACTGGATGTTTTGTGTATTTGTTTCTTCCAAAGTGAACTGTATCTTAATCCATTGTGGCATTACAAAGTGTTGAAAGAAAATAAAGATGACTATGATTCGTAAAAAAACACAAAGAATGTGGACACACAATGTTGGCTAAGTATTCCTATGAAGGATATGTTGGTTTGTTTTTTTATTCCCCATACACGTGGATGGCATTGCCCTCCCTTCCCTAACCTGCATGTGAGACCAAATGAGATGCAATAAAATACAAATACACTGGTCCAAAAAAACTTTACGGCTCATCACTTATATCTGCATGTTGCTCCATAATTACTTTGAAAAACAATAATAGATGAAAAATGTGTTGTTGAGGCCATTTCCTTTATTTCGATGTGCAGTGTCCCAGTTACATTTGCTTTCATACAACGCAAAAAAGCAACACAAAACGTGCATAAACAAGAACTATATAAATTACATGTTTTTAAGGAAAGAATTGCCCATTGTTCACAAAAAGCAAGCCGCTTATTAACTTTAACTTTAGTTATTGTCCCATATGTCATGTTTGTTGCTAGTTGCTTTCCTGAAATGCTTGTTCCTATATTGTATTATTTCCAAGTCTTTGAATGAGCCATATTTATTGTGTGCAGTGAGAAAAGCTCAGATCTTTTTACAAAGCTTTGGATCTCCATGGATCCAGTGGCAGATCTGTGCGTATTTAGTGGGAGTGATCCTCACTGCCACATTAAAGTCCTTCTGCTCTCCGTCTTCAGCCTCCTCCCATTGGTGACCCGAGTACACCCCGATCACCCTACGCTGCCACTTTCCCTTTGTCTCCTCGTCTCCAGCTTCCTGCCTCAGCCGGATATAAACCCCTGCCCCTGTGGCACCCATCTGTGCGTCACAGTGTTGATACATCAAATCGTTGGACTCCTTCGCCACTGAGCAGAACCGGTAGACCACTTTCTCATTCGCACGTCCTTCCAGGAGGCTTTTATCTGTGTCAAAGCCTGAGAAGTGGATCCGTGCCAGAGTATCAGCTGGTGCTACCCCAATCTCCATGTACTTTTGCTTGACGGGACGTTTTAGCTCCAAAAGAGCATAATCATAGTCAGAGGATAGAGATTTGCCAGAGCTAAGCTTGTAAATCCATCCTTGAGGTATTTTGGTTTGTTTAACTCGAGTCCAACGAAACACAGGCTGCTTTCTGGGTTCAGAGCTACGCCTAATTCTTTTGACCAGCTTATCATCTTCCCTGCCTACTTTCTGTAAATCATTTCTTCCTTTGCGCCTCCTTCCTTTCCCTCCTTTTTGTCTTATTTTGGTGCCATCAATATCACCTTCATCTATCATCAGCTGGTCTTTCTTTCCACTCTTCCATCTCCTTCTGCGCCCTCGTCTTCTTTTAGTTTTGAGCTGCAAAACACCAACTTTCAGTCTTTTGGCATCTTCTAAGTAGCCCCTGCCATCATGGATGCAATGGGCAGCTGTTAGCACATGTTTGGGGGATACCAGGACCCCAGAACATCCTGTGGACAGGCGAACTGCAGTAGAGAATGGGTAGTTGGTGATAAAATGGGAGTCAGAGATGACAAATCGGCCATCTGCTCCATAAACATGCCGCTTCCTACGAATGTGGTTTCCGTGTATGTTTGGAGTCACATTAAACTGATCAGCCCCTTCCAGAGAAATATCTGTGTGTGTACAAGTGCCATTTTCATACATAGTCTCGTATCCCAGGAGGAGTTCTTGTACAGTTTGGTCTATAGGTGGCAGGCTCCTCTGGCACTCAATTCCACAGAATCCTCCCCTTTTCTCATTTTCATCTTGACCGCTGAATGAAGGCAAGTTCAAAAGCTTTGTGTGTGTTTCCAGCAGCACCGGGAGACTCTGTTCTGTCCAGAAGTATCCATTACTGTTCTCATATTTAGCCTGAACTCTGGAAACAGCCAAGATTGTTGCACAGAGCAGAAGGCACAAAGTTTGTTTGGGGTCCATTGCATTCATTGCACTAAAAAAGGGAGAGACAGACATGATTAAGAAATTAGACAACATATTCCAAATTATTTCATTTTCTACCACTTATCTCTTTGCAGGTTGCAGGGGGCTGGTGTGATACAATGACAATTAATGCTCACATGTGTTTCCTTTGGGCTTTTTAGAATCAGTTCATTTATTCAATAATTGGACAGTGGGAGGATTAATGACATTTCATCCAAGTTGTGAACCGCAATGAACACCAGAGCAACTTACTTAGGGTGAATTAGCCTAAGTGTGGGACATTTTTTGCATTTCAGTCTTGTGGAATATATTGTTAAAAAAGCAAAACATTCAATTCACAATCAATACCATGATTTGGATGTTTCTAATCAAATCAAAAGAGAAAATATAGACATCACTCACAGGAATTGAAATACTAAGACCATATTCACTTTTAGTTCAAAATTGTCCCAGACAATCAATATTGTCCTAAAGTAGGACAGTCATGTGCCAAATGTTAAAATGTAAATGTTTAAATGTCTACATTATTAGGCCTGCATCACTACTCCTTTCATCCTGTCTTGTCTACTGATTCAGATTTCTTTCTAAATTCTTTGCCTGTTGCTTTCTCTGCCTTGCTCCTGTCCTTTGTCACTGTGGTCTGAACTACATTTAATTGAATAATCATATATCTGTATTTATTCCTATCTTCCAATATTAAAGACTAATCTTTTACTTTATTCCTGACTTTCAAAATGTCCTCTCATCTCTGCACACAAATACATACACTGTGACTGCCCAAAACCCTCATACTAGAGATACAGCCTCCCAAAGTAATTGAAGAAACATCACCCTAAAAACTCTAAATTGACACATTAGAGGACTTAAACCCTGTAAATAGAACTAAACTGTGGTATTCACACATGTCCCACATTAGGAAACGTATTTCTATTTAAATTGTGTTGATGTGGACATTTCTGATTTCAATAGTAGGCTACTAGCGTACTCTAAATAGCTACATCGTACAAACGTGGCAGCTCAGAAGGCTAACCCAGCTTGGCCAGTGATATAGAAACTTCAAAACGTTTGAACAACAGCTGAATACCTGCCAGCACATGTTTATTAAAAGTGCCTTTTTGAAATACATGCGTTACTATTGTAACTAGCCTCATCTACTATATAAAATAACATTTGTAAATAGGCTATATTTAAATAAATGCTAAATTAAAGTCACTCAATTTTTGAGTCTCTGAAAACAAATAAACATTTATGTGACCAGAAGAGGGCGCCCAAGTTCAGTTTAAGAGTAAAGAGAGGCGGACTTCGACCCTAACAATATGGGACTCAAATATAATAAATTGGAAATATTCTCAGTTTAAACATAGACTAGTTTATAAATATGCCTGTGACAACCCGCCTGTTAATTTATTTTATCAGAGTTTGATGTAAAATAATTTGCCCAGAGAAAATTTACAAAAAAAATAATTCAAAGCTATGCTATTTAAAGTAAATGCACAGTACAAATCTGTTCCTACCTGCAATTATGAATTACTCCGACAAATTCCTGCAAATGAAATCCTTCTCATCCATGAAGAAACCACTGCGTCCAAAAAGCTTTCAGCAGAATGTTTCCCATCATTTCCTTTGTGTTATCCTCACACAAGTCTACATCCCACTCTGATACAGCGGGGGAGGTAGAGGGGGGACGGTGACAAAAAAGAGGAGGGTGCAGGCATGAATGCAGTTTTTCACCATATGACTACATTACAGTTAAGTTTACCTTGTGGAGAAAAATATTCTATGTCAAATATTTTTATTACGCAGGGAATAGAGGGATGCTTTCAAGTGAGAAGAGATGCATTTAGATGTAAAGCTATTTGGAGAGAGAGTGTGTGGAAAATGATGTCTTTGAGTTCATGTTGATTCAGCGTTTTGTGGTCAAAGAACTGCAAGTTTAGATTTATATCAAGTGGCCTAATCTTTGATGTAGCCTACCACTTACATCAGAGGGACTGGCTTTTGAAGCACGTTTGTTCTGAGAGGTGCCTCTGCTGTTGCAACAAGGTTTTATTCAAAGGCAGCTGCCAGATCAGAAGATTTAGCATTGTCTAAAACCTAGATGTTGATAGCAAGCTGAAGGTGGAGAAATACAGTAGCACCTACCTTCACTGATGTCTTTAAATTGTCCAAGAGATAAGGTGATTTTCTTGTAAAATGTTGCACTGGTATGGGTCCCTAGTGGGTTTGTCCGCAGTTTCCACGGTGGCCCCACTTGTGTTAACCCAAATGGGCTTCAATCGGGTTCAGATGTAAGTCAGAAGTAAACCAGAACTATTCCAAGTTTTTTTCTTACATTTAATTGTTGATTAGAGACTTCAACAAGAAGGAGAAATAGAAGTATTCTTTATTTTAATTTTTATTTATTTTATCCCCAGACTATACTTTCTCATTAAGCATGATTCAGGATATTTACATTTCAGTTTGAGGCTCCACAGGTTTCAGACTTATGACAATCACGTTTGTTATTAGTTATGATCAGATGATGTTGGTGTCATGTGTGACTCTGTTCCTCTGAGTCAGGGACCTGTTACAGACTGTGCTTAAAGACACATAACAGGCTTTAAAATATATTATCTTTCAAAATATACAGAACAAATCTTTAATGTCATAAAGCAATTAACTCCAGAGTTGGATAAGAGTCTCAATAAAACCACATTGACAGTATTTCTCATAAACCCCTCATTTGCCAGAATTCAAAGGTTGAATTGACTTGCACTAAAATGTTTTAAAGTGGTTTCTAGTTTTAGCATTTGAAAGGGTTATGCTTTAGGTCTTTCGAAACACAATCACAGAGCAGTGATGTGGACAATAATGAGTTTATTACCGTAGAGAATGGTTTTATATGCATTTCTGCCCTACAAAGGCAGAATGCAGTATCTGAGGTAACAGTGAAACTAAAAAAATGACTTCAAAGTTTTTACGCTGTCCTTCCAAATGTGTCCAAATGTGTTAAAGGTACATCAGTAATGTTAAGATGTAATACCAAGTCAGATATAAGTTTTTATGGAATAAAACCATCGCCCCTTAATGGACTTTTGACATCTAAAATTCAGATGAAGCTCTTCATATGTGCATGTCCTCAAAAAATTTACTGCGCAATATCACTGTCAAAAACATAAAGAGGATTACCGTATAAACAGACAAATTACAAGGTTTTATGACATAGTCTTTTCTTTATTTAGAAACAGACTAAAACAGAAAATGACACAAAGGCAGAACGCCGTAAGTGCATTTGAAATCTTCAGTTACAACATTCCTAACTGCTGCTGTTACTGCACTCTGCCTTTGAATCAGTGTGAAATGTGTAGTTACTGCAAATGTTACACCACAGTACCTCAGAAATTAAACATTGAGCTAATTGAGACATAAAAACTTTGTCACCAAATAAAAACTGATTATACAAAGCTCATTTTCATCTTAACTTAATTTTAACAAAATATGTTTGACCTGCTGCCTAAAGCTACCCCTGTCTTTCCTACTATAATTCTTTTCAGAAATATGATAATGTAACTCATTTACAGATCACAAAACAGTGCAAATACAGTATTAGCTTTCAAAAATAGAATAAAAATACCGTTAAAAGGCTATATTTTTTTCTCTTTGAAACACAATGGGTCATGTTCTTAATAAGAAATATACTCTTTAGCCTAATTTATGATGATTGGCATTCAGCTCAAACTTTAGGTTATAGGACGGTGACTCAGTGGGACTGAGTGTTATTTCCCTCTTTTATCAAAAGGAACTGTGAACTTGGGGTGTGAAGATGTATGATTAGCAAAAAAGCGCAATATAAATGTACACCATTTGTACACCAGCAGAAGCTGCTTGTCCTGTTGTGGCTCATTGCAATCCATCCCAGCTCAAGTTCTACAACAGTCAAAGAATGGACCCTTTGACTCCCAAAGTACTACTCTCAGGGAGAGCGTGTGGCTGTCTTGCTCAGTGAGTGCTTTGTAGGATTCAACTCATTTTCTGTTAATGCATTTGCATACATTTGTTTAAACCGAAAGTTAAAACAGACAGTCTTTTCAACAATGCAAGGACACCTAAACTGGTCACTAGTATCATAGTGACTTTTTTTGTTCTGTGGATGCCATACCTTATTCTCAGTCTGGTGGGTGTGGCGGCCATTTTATTAAAAAAAATCAAAGCATGATTCAGTATTTTAAGAACAATTCAGGCATTGTTGGGTCAGTAACATTTAACAGTTGCCTAAATCCTCTTCTCTATGCGTTTGCATCCCGAAATGTGTGTCTTTGTGCTGTGAGTAAAAACAGAACCTCGGAAAATAAAGAGGAACCAACTTTGACTAATGTTGCAGTTGAATGACGTCAACATCAGAATAAAAAGATCATCTTTACAGTCAAAAGTGACCCTTGCTAATTGACACCGTTAGGGTTTGGTACTGTCAAGTGTGGTTAGATATTATTTCTGATGCTTCACGTTTACAGTACTGTTTGTATTTTGTACACTGTGCTCATTTGTTTATTGGCACAGTGCTGTGAACCTGCCCCATTCACACACACTCACACGCAGCGGACACTAGACATTACAGCACATCCATTGTTGTGAACAATAAAAGACTCTATGGCATTGGAATGATTGTGCGTTCATAATTTATTCCATACAATCATGCTACTGAAGGCTGAGCGGTCAGTATCAGTTTGTTGTGTGAATTTGACACAACATTTGGCCAGCCTGAGCCAGGAGGGGATTTGAGAGAGAGTGGTTCTCTTTCTGCTTGACTGCTCAGAGAAAGCATCTCAGATGCCGAAGACCAGAAGCGTGAGGGTAAGCAGACCTTTTTATTATTCTTTTGCTAAGAATGGAATAGGTGTCTCTGAAGTGTTCGTTTGAGTTAAAACGAGTAGTGAAGGGACCGCTTGAAAAGCTCACCTCAAAAGAACCTAGATTAGTGTAACTTAGAGAGTCATAAAAGTGTTAGAGTTAAAAGGACATTATTAGGGCTAATAAAAGTTGGCACGCGTGGTGCAGTTAAAAGGAGATTTAAAAAGCATTTCTATCTATTAAATACATTTAAAAAAAGCACCGGTTGTGTCTCTGGGAGGAATTTAGTGCATAAATTGTAAAGGAACTAAAGGCTAGTTTTATCCACTGAGCATAATCCAAAGAGGGTGTTTGCATGTACTTCAGAGAAGAAATAAATAAAAAGGGGTTATTTCTATCCATTTGGGTATAATCAAAATAAGGCGTTGTATATAACTCTAGAAGGAAGGAAGTAAAAGACTTTCTATCCCTATATTATACACAAAAATAGCACCGTTTATATCCCGAGGAAGAAATTTTGGTAAAAGAAGAAACGGTCTAACAGAGAGACGTTTTACAGAAACCTGGCAAAGCGTGCAGGGGTCTGACGGGAACAAGGCCTAAAGGAGACAGGGATCTTCAGAAGAAAGCACCTAAATTCGTGCTATTTTCCAGCTAAAATTATGTATAGAGACGAAAATAAAATAAAACTGGAGTAATATTATGAAAATTAATCAATTAAAAGGAGAACATTTTAGTTAAAGGCCTGCTTATAAGTAACACAACATTTGAAACAGCGGGGTTGGCTGCCAAATCGGTAACGGAGATTTAAAATGTACCTGCGGGTTCCCGCTCTCCCCACAGTTCATACTGTCGTTGTGTCCTTGGGCAAGACACTTAACCCACCTTGCCTCCAGTTATACAGCACTGGTGTATGAATGTGTGTGATTGTTGTGACAACGGATGGAAATTAGCCTACGGCTACAATCTGGCATGTTTACATTCATGTGATATAATGAGTAAGTTTAGAATTAATTATTTTGAATTTAATTAGATGGTAATATCAGGGCCGTTTGAAGGAATTTGGGGGCCCTAAGCAAAATAGACATGGAGGCCCCCTCAAACCCCCCGCACACACGCAAAGCCTACAGGAACCACAGCATAGCCATACAGTTTGAGTTCACCCACACTTTATATAAATAAAAAAGGTTTACAGTGCAGTGGGGCGGCAGTGGCTCAGTGGTAGAGCGGTCGTCTTTCAACCGGAAGGTAGGCGGTTCGATTCCCGCTCTCCCCACAGTTCATACTGTCGTTGTGTCCTTGGGCAAGACACTTAACCCACCTTGCCTCCAGTGACTGTAGTAAGCTTTGGATAAAAGCGTCTGCTAAATGAATAAATGTAAATGTAATGTAAATGCAAATACTGCTGTTGCATATACTCTACATAAATAAAAGATGTTTACAATGCAAATACTGCTTGAAAAAATATTTGAAATTTGAGCATTTTCAACCATTGAACATTTGCAAAAAACACCACTGTACCATAAAATCAAATATACATTAAAAAGTGCACAATAACTAAATACAACATACTTACACACACACACACACACACACACAAAAATCTGTAATTTGTAAATTACTGTACAAATCCAGTAGCTTCTCACTGTATATGTAATTAAGCATGTCAAAGGGGGAAGTGGCTACATGGTCTGGAAAAGTGTAGAGAGATGAATTGATCTCAAGTGCAGGCAAAACAGAACACAGAGTCTGTGCTCATGGAATATAACATCCATGATCGAAGAATTTTTTCACCATTTTTCATGCTTCTCATGTAATTGTCAATTGTGAATCTTTGAGGTGGATTCTCAGAATTTTGGGGGAAAACAATGTTTGTGACTTGTACTGGTCCTTTTTTAACAATTTGACAGCGCACACAATCAGTCAGGACTGCTGGCCACTGCGCAGGGTCACTTGCTATAATGACAGTGCTTGTGGTACCTTAAGCTGTAGAGCAAACCTCAGTGTTGGGAAGTGGTGCAGACTCAATTTCTGTTCTGGATGCAGTGTCTTCCACTGTGAGAGATGGTATTGACGGTGTAGCTGGGGAAAAATAATGTTTTTATTAATATAATCCATATGTTCAGGTACAGAATGCATCAGTGAGTGTCTGACACCTAGAAATTTGACAAGCACTACTGTATATTAAAAATTCTGAACTGTCCATGGGCAAAAGTGACTGGTATTTACACAGTTTGGTGGGAATTCAATAGTTATTTGCACTTTTTTTTTTCTAATAATATGACAGCAGACTTATCAGTTTAAACTCTGGGCTGTGCAAGATATCAACTATAATTATAGAGCGTGTGGTACCTTGTGCTATAGAGGAAACATCAGCACTAAGAAGTGATGCATCTGTTGATGTTGAAGATGAAGTTGATGGTGTAGTTGGGAAAATAATTGAAAAAAAAAAATCTGAAATTACTGGTGGAGTACGTTTTACCATTTCACTGTTAGCATATATAAAGAGGTCACTATTAACAGCTCAGTGAGAGAAATTCACTCTACCTTCATCAGTGGAGGTATCCTTAGGAAGGCCTGAGGGCTGAGAAATTTAAGCAAAGCACCTTGAGGGAGAAAGAAAACATGGTAACACTTTATAATAACAATCATTAATAGATGGTAAATTGATAGTTAATTAATCTTTAGTTAATTGTCATTTAACTGTTAGCAAACAGTATTATTACTTAGTTTACTGTTAGCAATGTTAGCATTTCCATATTTTGGTATTAGAAGGGAAGGGATGCAGGCAGCTGCTTACCATTGCTTAAAAATATCCCAAGCTAATGTTTTATGCACGGAATTTATTGTGTGGTTTTCCTTTCCTAACCCCCATTTGGTAAATAGATTATCACGGTGGAAAAGTATAGCATGCTATTTGCCATGCCACTTTCATCAAAACCTATTACAAAGCTACAGCAATGTCATGTCATTAAATACGATAAACAGTGATTCTGGAACAGATCTGCGTCTTCTTTATCCCGTTAAAAAATATATTACAGTAACCATATTCCGTCCATTCGAAAAAAAAGTTGCACTAACTGTTCGTTACAAGCAGCATTTGCCGTCAGGCAGGTAACGTTAGCTAACATAAACATATTTTTGCTAGCCTAACCTGCTGCATAATTACACCATTTGTACAAGACTGACAAGTAGAGCTATTTTATCCAGTGTAATTTATCACTTACCACTATCTTGTTTTTTCTTATCCTCCTCTTCCTTTCTCTTCTGGCTTCCTGAAGCATAATTCCTCTTCATGACTGCCGAGGAGGTTTTGTATTTTGCCGGCAGCAGAGATCACGTTGGCAGGCTGCTGTCAGCAACTACTGAGAGGGGCCCCCTTGTGGGGGATCCCGAAAACAGTGTCATTGCACTTTACAGCATTGAACTCACACAGTGTCGTTGCATTTATTCTTAACCGGTCGTTGTCCTGGGGCCCCAGACCAGCTTGGGGCCCCAAGCAATTGCTTGGTTTGCTTGCCTTGTCGAGATGGGCCTGGGTAATATATATGAAATATGGTAGCCCATAAAAAAATCTGAGCTTGTGGTCTGTTGGTAGGTGCCCCCCCACGCACAAAAGTGAAACTCCGCCTATCCGTTACATTGTACAATGATGTACAATGAAAATCAAGATAATATGGACTATAAAGAAAGCTGGCAAAAACACATGAATGGAAAAAACATTTCTGTTACAAGCTACAATATATATTTTGGCAAGCTAGGAGCTGTGGCGGTACCACTTTTAACCCAAATTGATTGAACTTGGTTTCTGATCACGGGCTCTTTTCCTCATGTCATATTAATGTTGGTGGAAGGAGTGGAGTCGGGAGCTCTTAAACCAATGGTACAGGCTGTGATATGCGTTAATGATTGGATGCCAACTGAAAACAAAGGGGTATATGTCTTATTAAGATTGTCAATATTTTAAAATGGAAATAGTAGCCTGCGACATAGTCCGGGCTGAAAGAATAATTGTAGACAGAAACATCTCAAAGCAATTAGTCTTATCGGAGAGACATTATTAGAACAAGTACCAGATGACGTAGGACTGGTTAAATTATCACCTCCAATACAGACATGCATTAAACCTGGGAGTATATTACCAAATAAGAGACAATACCCCTTAACTCAACAAGCAGTGGAAGGAATTAGACCAACTATTGAAGGGTTACTAGAAGCAGGAGTATTAGTAGAATTAAAAAGTCCTTGTTATACACCAATCATTCCCATAAAGAAGCCAAATTCAAATGATTATAGGTTGGTACATGATTTAAGAGCAATTAATTGAGGACAAAATCCCTATAGTTTCTGATCCGTGTCTAATATTGTCTAATATTCCGGCTGAGGCAGAATGCTTCACTGTGATTGATTTATGCGCCGCTTTCTTTAGTGTTCTCAGCCTTAAAAGATAGCTTGCAAACGGCTCCCGCTTTAGGAAATCCTGATTACAAAAAGATGTTTCATTTATACGTTGCAGAGAGAGATGGCTATTCATCTGCAGTTTTGATGCAGGATTCGTCTGTCGGTAAGCAACCAATTGTCTATTATAGTTCAAAATTAGACACTGTGGAGGAGTGTTTACCACATCAGTTACACGCATTGTTGACTAGTCCTAAATTTGTTTTGACACAGGCTAGAAGAACGGGATACGAAGTAATACTTTCCGCCCCTGAATTAATAATACAACTATGTAATACTGTTAATCCGGCAACATATTAATTTCTAAAGCCACGTGAAGAAATGTATAATCAACCTATCGAAGCTGATTTAACATTATTCGTAGATGGATCATGTTTTTGTGATGAGAAAAGTATACATGCAGGCTATGGTATTGTAAAATTAATTGCAGATAACACTTTTACCACAGTCCAGGCTACAGGAATTTCACAGCCGTGTTCAGCTTAATTAGCTGAAATAACAGCTCTTACAGAAGCATGTAAATTAGCTAAGGGCTTAAAAGTCAACATTTATACAGATTAACAATATGGATATGGAGTTGTACATTTACACGTGAAGATGGAAAACCAGTGATACACAAAGAGGCAATAGCGGATTTATTGGCGGCAATGGGGGTGGCCGGGCTCAGCCCGAAGGAGCGACGTGGGGCCGACCTCCCGTGGGCCCACCACCTGCGGGAGGAACCGTAAGGGGTCGGGGCAAAGTGGATTGGGTGGCAGTCAAAGGCAGAGACCTTGACGACCCAATCCCCGGATACGTAATCTGGCGGTAGGGACATGGAATGTCACCTCGCTGGCGGGAAAGGAGCCTGAGCTTGTGCGGGAGGTTGAGAGATACCGTTAGAGATAGTAGGGCTCACCTCCACGTACAGCTTGGGTTCTGGAACCCAAATCCTTGAGAGAGGCTGGACTCTCCACTA
Source organism: Perccottus glenii (assembly GCA_024416835.2). Taxonomy (NCBI): domain Eukaryota; kingdom Metazoa; phylum Chordata; class Actinopteri; order Gobiiformes; family Odontobutidae; genus Perccottus; species Perccottus glenii. Next base: position 13,782,695 of record CM044564.2, read on the forward strand.
CTCTGGAGTTGCCTGCGGTGAGAAGCGGCGGGCTGGTGTGGGCTTGCTCATAGCCCCCCAGCTTAGCCGCCATGTGTTGGAGTTCACCCCGGTGAACGAGAGGGTCGCTTCCCTGCGCCTTCGGGTCGGGGATAGGTCTCTCACTGTTGTTTGTGCTTAGGGGCCAAATGGCAGTGAAAGTACCCGGCCTTCTTGGAGTCTCTGGGAGGGGTGCAGGAAAGTGCTCCGACCGGGGACTCCATCGTTCTACTGGGGGACTTCAATGCTCACGTGGGCAGCGACAGTGACACTTGAAGGGGCGTGATTGGGAGGAACAGCCCCGGATCTGAACCCGAGCGGTGTTCTGTTATTGCATAAGGGTGTCCATCAGTGCACGTGGCACCAGGACACCCTAGGCCGGAGATCGATGATCGACTTTTTAGTTGTTTCATCTGACCTCCGGCCGTATGTCTTGGATACTCAGGTGAAGTGAGGGGCGGAGCTGTCAACTGATCACCACCTGGTGGTGAGTTGGATCCGCGAGTTGGCGGGGGAGAAAGCTGGACAGACTGGGCAGGCCCAAACATACTGTGAGGGTCTGTTGGGAACGTTTGGGAGAACCCCCGGTCTGTGGCCGTAAAGTCTCCGGTGCCTGTCGTGGCGGCAACCCCCGAACTCGGGGGTGGACACCGGAAGTAAGGGATGCCGTCAAGTTGAAGAAGGAGACCTACCGAGCCTGGTTGGCTCGTGGGACTCCTGAGGCAGCTGATAGGTACCGGCAGGCCAAGCGGACTGCAGCCCGGGTGTCGTAGAGGGTAAAACTCGGGTCTGGGAGGAGTTCGGTGAGGCCATGGAAAAGGACTATCGGTCGGCCTCGAAGAAATTCTGGCAAACCGTCCGGCGCCTCAGGAGGGGGAAGCAGTGCCCTGCCTAAACTGTTTACAGTGGAGGTGGGAATCTGCTGACTTCAACTGGGGATATTGTTGGACGGTGGATGGAATACTTCGAGGATCTCCACAACCCCACCGACACGTCTTCCACTGAGGAAGCAGAGGCCGAAGGCTCGGAGGTGAACTCGTCCATCACCCGGGCCGAAGTCACTGAGGTAGTTGGGAAGTTCCTCGGTGGCAAGGCACCGGGGGTGGATGAGATACGCCCTGAGTACCTCAAGTCTCTGGATGTTGTGGGGCTGTCTTGGTTGACACGCCTCTACAACATCGCGTGGCGGTTCGGGGACAGTACCTCTGGACTGGCAGACCAGGGTGGTGGTCCCTCTTTTCAAGAAGGGGGACCGGAGGGATCACACTCTTTAGCCTCCTCGGGAAAGTCTATGCCAGGGTACTGGAGAGGAGAATGCGGCCGATAGTTCAGGAGGAACAATGCGGTTTTCGTCCCGGTCCTGGAACACTGGATCAGCTCTATACCCTCTCCAGGGTGCTGGAGGGTTTATGGGAGTTTGCCCAACCGGTCCACATGTATTTTGTGGTTCTGGAGAAGGCATTCAACTGTGTCCCTCGTGGCGCCCTGTGGGGGGTGCTCTGGGAGTATGGGGTCCGGGGCTCTTTGCTAAGGGCTGTCCGGTCCCTGTACGACCGGAACAGGAGCTTGGTTTGCATTGCCGGCAGTAAGTCAGACCTGTTCCCAATGCATGTTGGACTCCGGCATGGGCTGCCCTTTGTCACCGGTCCTGTTAATTATCTTTATGGACAGGATTTCTAGGCGCAGCCAGGGGCCGGGTGTGAAGTGGCTGGGATGAGGATCAGCACCTCCAAGTCTGAGACCATGGTTCTCATTTGGAAAAGGGTGGTTTGTCCCCTTCAGGTTTGTGGAGAGCTCCTGCCTCAAGTGGAGGAGTTCAAGTATCTTGGGGTCTTGTTCACGAGTGAGGGAAGGAGGGAACGTGAGATTGACAGACGGATCGGTCCAGCTTCTGCAGTGATGCAGTCCATGTACCGGTCTGTCGTGGTGAAGAAGGAGCTGAGCTCGATTTACCGGTCAATCTACGTTCCTACTCTCACCTATGGTCATGAGCTTTGGGTCGAAAGAAAGAGACAAGAAAGAACAAGATCCTGGATACAAGCGGCCGAAATGAGCTTTCTCCACAGGATGGTGGGGCGCTCCCTTTGAGATAAGGTGAGGAGCTCAGTCACTCGGGAGGAGATCAAAGTAGAGCCGCTGCTCCTCCACATTGAGAGGAGCCAGCTGAGGTGGCTCAGGCATCTGTTTCGGATGCCTTCTGGGCATGTCCCACCGGGAGAGACCCCGGGGAAGACCTAGGACACGCTGGAGGGACTATGTCTCTCGGCTGGCCTGGGAACACCTAGGTATCCCCCTGGAAGAGCTGGAGGAAGTGTCTGGGGAGAGGGAAGTCTGGGCGTCTCTGCTTAGACTGCTGCCCCTGCGACCCGACCCGGATAAGCGGTAGAAGATGGATGGATGGATGGATCCACCCATTGGTCCCCTATTCACCAATATTGTCGTTATGAAAGGGCAGTAAAATGGCGGTTACATCCGGACTTTTCCGCTTTTACTACATAGTAAAACAATAGTTTTAAGATAGCATAAACGAACATTAATCAAAAATACCATTGGGTTTCTCCTTATATTTCCGCTTTTGAAGCCAGCCCTCTGGTGGACGGTGGTATATCGCTGTATTTTGGTGTATATCGCCGCATGGCGGCGCCCTTACTTGCCATGGACTCGACCAGAATAGATTCGTAACATCAATACATGTCCGTGTGTAAACAACAAATTTGAAAAAGAAAAATTCTTAGCGTGAGAAACACAAAGTGTGGCATGTGAGAGTGTGCACTTTGTGAAATGCGTGTGTGTCACACGGTCAGTGCGTGATACTTGAGAGCCCTGCAGTTGTTTAAATCAACCTCTCCATGTGTTTGCTTACCAAAATGTGTGTCTTTGTGCAATGACTAAAAGCAAAACATTGGATAAAAATGAGGAAGTATTGTTGACAAATACTGCAATTGAATGATGTAAGTATCTGGTCATGACATATGATAAATGACACTGTTAGGGTTTGGTACTGTACATTTAGTCATTTAGCTGACACTTTTATCCAAAGCGAGGTTGCATTCAACAGTGTTAGAGCTGGAACACCACTGGAGGCAAGGTGGGTTCTTTACACAGCCATTATTGGCCCCTGAGATTTTTATGAGAATGCCAGAAGGCACTTTTTATAAACACTATTGAAGCAAAATAAATTAGTAAAATATTTATGAACAAGACCATTAGTGTTTTCTAAACACAATATTGACTTCTTTATGAGTTTAATTGCCAATGTGGCAGTTAGCGAGTGGATTGCAGAATATGATACTAAGTTTACCAGACCCAGGAATTTCACATAGAGAATTAAAGTACCTTAGCCCAATGCACACAGGTTTATTCAATGAATATAGCCAGGTTCAATTCAATTTAACAATTATTTAACAATAGATTGGTTGACAAGACATTTATTTTATTTTATTTACTTTTCTATCAATTAAACATGCATTAGGAACTCACTCAGATACACAATCATTATTTAAAACCTCCAGCAAACAAATAATTTCCTGCAAGTCCAAACACAGTGAAAACAAAGCAAGGAATCAAATCTTTAATCAGGGAGGTATTAGGTAACACCACAGTAGATCACCACTTTAAGACACATGGCAGCTCACTAAGCCAAGTAATCGGCTGTATTCAACAGCGGGCTACCTTTTAACTGGGGTCAATGAGACAGACCAGGAAGTGTGTGCGGTCAAATGGGGAGCAAGGGGGAGAAAGAACACCATTATAGTCCGCCAGCCAGAGCCACGGGGCGACAGACAAGAGTACTTACCGACAGCACAGACACACTAGAGCTTGTCTTGCTACACCAATATTAGGTTCATTATGTTGGACAATAATGAGTTTTGTTGCAAATCAATTTTTACTTTAAAAGCCGTTTTATAAATTTGTATTTGATACAGACACAAATGTGTGAGAGGGAAGAAGGTCTGAATTTGTGAAAAGGACATGAAACAATTTTTTTTTACTTTGCACCATAATCATGTTCTGTACTTTGAATAGTGATGAAAATTGCATGAGCAATAGGAAGTATATTTGTACATAATCATGATATGACTGCATCACATGTTATTTTAGTTGAGAGGTGGAGCAACAAGTGGACTCAATCAGTGTTATTTCCTTCTTTTATCAAAGGGAACTGTAAACACCAGCATCATTAAACTGGAGCATTTCTGAGACAGACATGGACCTACTGAACCTAAGTGTGACTTCTAACTTCACTAACATCTCCACCTCTGGACATCTACCTGCACCCTCATGGAACTCTAGCGGTCTGGCCCCAGCTGTGATGCTGTCTCTGTGTTTTCTTGTGGGATTCCCTGGGAACTTAGCCGTTATAATCTTCAAACCAAAGTGGCAGCAGCTTTCCAGACTGACCCAGTGTCTGATGATGAACCTGGCCATGTCCGACCTGCTCTGTTTGGTCACTCTGCCTTTATGGATCTACAGCTTACTGGACAACTGGACGCTGGGCTTGGTGCCATGTAAGATCGTGTCGTATTTTGTGTATTGCAGTGTAAACAGCAGCCTGTTGACCATAACTGCTCTGAGCTTACAGCGCTACATTCAGGTTGTACACCAGCAGCAGTGTCTCCAATTCAAAAAGAAGCTGCTTGTCCTGCTGTGGCTCATTGCAATGGCTCTCTCTATTCCATCTTTAGTTCTACGACAGCCCACCATATACGAAGGGTGGACCCTGTGTCTCCCAAAGTACACCTCTCCGGGACAGAATGTGGCTATATTGCTCGTTGAGTGCTTTGTGGGATTCAGCTCATTTGCCGTCACAGCATTTGCATACATTTGTTTAAACCGAAAGTTAAAACGGGCAGTCTTCTTTAACAATGCAAGGACACCTAAACTGGTCACTAGTATCATAGTAACATTTTTTGTTCTGTGGATGCCATACCTTATTGTCAATCTGGTGGGTGTGGTGGCCATTTTACAAAACAATCAAAGCATGATTCTGTTTTATAAAGAAAGTTCAAACATTGTTGGGTCACTAACATTTATCAACAGTTGCCTAAATCCTCTTCTCTATGCGTTTGCTTCCCGAAATTTGTGTCTTTGTGTTGTGTGTAAAAACAAAACCTTGGACAATAACGAAGAATCAACTTTGACAGTTATTGCAGTTGAATGACGTCGGAATTAAATATTTTTTGGGGGGTTGTTACAGTCATAAGAGACCATTGTTAATTGACACAGTTAGGGTTTGGTACTGTCATGTGTGGTTAGATATTATTTCTGATGCTCTATCCTACTAGATTTATTTTCAGAAATATGACATTGTGAATCATTTATAGATAACAAAATTGTGTATACAGTATATTAGTGTTCAAAGGAAAATAAAAATAAATTTGAAATGGTTATCTTCTCTCTCTCTTTTGAAACACAATGGTTTGAAGCTTCTTACTAAGAAATATATTATTCAACCCATTCCTTATATTGTTCTTAACTGGAAGTACACAACCCAAGAACAAGTAGAAGCACTTTATGCACCTCTCAGGGCTGAATTTAAAATAGTTAATATTATTCCACTTAGACTGCATCACTTTACAAGTTATTAATTTTATTACTAAAATAAGAGTATTTTAAAGCATATTACATTGATATGCATGAACATTGAATTGTACATACATTTTTAAACATGTTCTTTACACAGCCATTATTGGCCGATGTGGCGCTTAGTGGAGAACCAGCCGCACAGTGAGACTTGCTACAACTAAAGGACACACAGTGAAGCGCAACAGGGCTCAATGGAGCAATGCAATGCGAGGCTCTTAGGTGATGGAGGACAGTGACAACCAAAACTGGACCAGGAAGTGCGCTGTCATTATAGTCCACCAGCCAGAGCCATGGGGCGACAAATAAGAGTGCCTACCGACAGCACAGATCTTGTCTTGCTACATTCTACCCCCTAGGGTAGATAGGTAGGTAGGCATCACTGACCCGGCGATGGCCTAAAAACTGCGCACATTGAGCTAGATGAACAAGCTGCTGACTTCTTCATGTGGGTGTCCCGCTCCTCGGTAAATGATGGATATTAGGGTTCTGGCCGACAGTCAAACGTGTTGATCTGCGTAAGGCTACCACGCTAAAGCCAGGATCATCGGCCTAGTTGGCTGATCTACATCCACAGGTGGAAGAGCTAAAGAGGACAAGACATTTATTTTTGTATAGCCCAATATCACAACAACAGTCGCCTCAAAGGGCTAAACAACACCCCCTGTCCTTAGACCCTCCATCAGGGTAAGAAAAAACTCAGCCTGGAAAAAAGAGAAACCTCAGGGAGAACCACAGAAGGAGGGATCCACTCCCAGGACGGACAGGCCGTGAAGGAATGTGTCCAGGACAGTTGGGTACACATCACCCTGCAGGTCAGAGGAGGGAGAAAAGGAAAAAAAACTGTAATAGGTAGATGTGATATAATCTGCATATACAGCTACAACCAGTGTAAACGTATGATCAATCAGTCGCCATACGTTTGGTGAAATAAGTATGTTTTGAGTTTGCTTTTGAAAACCTCAACAGTCAGCTCGCCGCACATCCACCGGGAGCCCATTCCATAAAAATGGGGCTGTATAAGAAAAGGCTCTGTAGCCAGCAGACTTCTTTGTAGTGTATGTGTATACAAGGGTATGTTTGTATAAACATATAGAAGATTAATTTTAATAATTTCAATAATTAATTTTGATATTAATATTAATTCATTAAAATTAATTTCTGATTAAAAGGGGCACCACCCTGGTTTTAACAGGTCCAGAGAAACTGTTTAATCTAGTCTCATTAATCTTAAAGGAAGAGAATTCTATTGTTTTCGAACATTTCTTAATATAAACAGAGAAACATTAATGTCTTTTATGGGATTTTATTAAAAATTACACAGATCTAACACAGGTATAAGGATAACTAACATTGGAACAGGGAAGGAATTGGAAACAATACACAGGAACGAACAAAGGATTCAATACAGGGGTAAATATTTGCTTTCAGGTGGTTTGTGAACCAAAGGAATGTTTAGGCCTGTTAATCTAAATGATGGAATTTAACCAAAGGGGCTTTTAACGGAGAAGGGGATGGCGATTTTGGGCAGAGGACGTTTAACGACACCAAGGCTGTTGCGACGTGTAACGAGAGGACTTACTCGGGAGTCAGCGGGCTGGCTCGGTCCGGTGGGTCGCTATCAGCGGTGCGGGCGTCCGGAATGTTCTCCAGAGAGTTCGTCTGATGGAGCGTTCTGGACGCTTCCTGGAGCGTTCCACACCAAAGATGCCGTCGCGTCTCATCCAGAGGGTTTGCAGCCCGGTGTAGAGAGAGATGTCCGGTTGTTGCCCCAAAGCACCTGGGCCTCCGTGCACCGTTAAAAAGTCTTAGGTTGGGCAGGTCATTGCAGTGTCTATGAAAGAGTTATCAGCTGTTGCTGGTTAAAACTTGCTTCTGCGCGCGCTCTTTTGGGAGAGAGCAGACGCTTTAGCAGGCACGGTCATTAGAATAAAGTTTACTCGTGCTTACACGAGGCTCAAAGCTTTAGGCCATGGTCGCCGGGACAGCGGCTGGTCAGCGAAGGCGGAGGGGCAAGAGCCCAGAGGCAAAGAGGAAGAGTTTTGGCTCGCAGCCAGCTTTTATCAACTTTGAGCCGGGGGGGCGCTCTTCCGGCGGAAGAGGAAGTTGCTTGGGAACATCTAACTAAAGTTTAACTAAAGTTTTTAAAACATTCCTTTTGTTTCACCCCATTCTCATAACACATACCAAACATTTACTTGTAGGATTATACAAAGAAAAGTAGAGTATTATGAATATGTAGAATATTGTTGAAACATTAATTACATTTAATTTAAAACAAAACGGAACCATAAACCATAAAGGGAGATATTTGATCACAGCTCCGTGTCCTGGAAAAGAACAGTATAAACAACACTATATCAAAAATACATTTTCCTTTAATGTAAGAATTACGAAATTGTCTTTTGATGATTGGATAGAGTCATTTGTTCATTTGACCACCAGGGGCGGTCTTTGATCATTCTTGGATGTTAGGATCAAAAGCATTCCGACTGTCAATCAGAATGTAGACGGAGTGCTCTCGGTAAAGAGCGAGGTCCTTGAATCCAGCTAAAACAACAACTTTATCTTCAGTTTATGGTTAAAAAGACATGGCGCCAGGGGGGTGGTACTGGTCCTGAGTGACCTTTGACCCTGGTGCCTGGTGGACCCAGGTTCCACTGCTTGTAAAAGCAAGAGCAAAGTTATTAAGAACATTTCTTGTCCATAAATTACTTTGGCCATACTTTTATCTGAAAGAAAACAGTGTTAGATTTCAGGCTTCAGATACAGGCTTGTCTCTGAAGGCCTCTGGCAATGGCAGAAAAGGCAGGACAGTTAATCCGTGGGGATTCCAATGGTGGTTCTGCTACATCTTCTTTACTCGAGGAAGTTTATATTTATTATAAGATTTTATAATTGCCAAATTTACCAGACCCAACAACGCCACTCCAGGAATTGCACCTAGAATAACACTGGATATTTATTCATTTTAAACTTCCAGCACACAACCCATTGCCTGCAAGTCCAAACACAGGGCAAAAAGTAACAGTGCAAAAAACCAACTAAAGAAGAAAAGAACAGCACCAAAACTAGAAAAGACAAAATGAAAAGAACAGCACAACAGCACAAGAACAGCCGCCACGGGGCGGCAGTGGCTCGTGGCAGAGCGGTTGTCCTTCAACCGGAAGGTAGTGGGTTCGATTCCCGCTCTCCCCACAGTTCATACTGTCGTTGTGTCCTTGGGCAAGACACATAACCCACCTTGCCTCCAGTGGTGTTCCAGCTGTGACACTGGTGAATGGAACCTTAATGTAAGTCGCTTTGAATGAAAGCGTCATCTAAAATGTAACACTGGTGTAAGTCGCTTTGGATAAGAGCGTCTGCTAAATGACTAAATGTAAATGTAAATGTAAGAAAAACAAGAGAGACAAAACAGCAGTGTAGATGTTCCAATTAGGCAAAACAACGACATGCAGGCTTGCGAGGCCTAGTAGTCGGCAGCAGTCAACAGCAGGCTACCTGGAGTCAATAGACCACGAGGAACAGACCGGCCGATGTGGCGCTTAGTGGAGAACCAGTCGCACAGCAAGACTTGCCACAACAGAAGGACACACAGTGAAGCGCAATAAAGCTTAATGGAACAATGCAGAGTCACCTCTGTCAGACCCCCTCCACCTCCTCCTAAATTGAAACTCTTAATTTATTATGAGGTATACAAAGACAATTTGCATGTTTTCAATCAAACTTTGCTAAAAGCAAGAGAAATATTCTTCTCAGAGATCATCAACAACAGCAGTAACAACTTACTTCAAGGCATTAAACATGCTATACAATCCAAAGGGCATACAACAACACTGCAGCCACCTAGGAGACACTTGGTTGGGTTAACACATTTTACACCCATTAATGACAGAATAATTGAAAAAAAATGTCTCTAGCCTGAGTTCAAGCACCTGCTGCCTCGATGTTTTATCCACTAGATTTCTAAAATCAGTACTAAGCAGTTTACAACTCACTGATATAGTCAATAATTCCTTACAGTCTGGAACATTTCCAAGGGCCTTGAAAACTGCTGTCATTAAGCCTCTCCTAAAGAAGAGCAGTCTTGATGCTACAGTGCTCAACACCAATCGGCCCCTATCAAACCTGCGATTTTTAGTGAAAGTCATTGAAAATGTTGTATATCAGCAACTTAATGATTTTCTATTACTTAACAACTACTTTGATCCTTTTCAGTTAGGATTCAGGCCCCATCACAGACTGAGACTGCACTTATCAAAGTCACAAATGACATCCGTCTGAGCACTGACGCGGGCAAAGGTTCTGTCTTAGCTGCGTTTGATACAGTGGACCACGGAATCCTGTCACAAGATTAGAGGAATGGATAGGTATTACTGGAACTGCCCTTAAATGGTTCCAGTCCTATCTTGAAGACAGGAAGTACTTTGTTTCGGGTTGGTAACTGTGTATCAAGCTAGGGCTGCACAATATTGGAAAAAAATTACATTGCGATATTTTTTTTCCCAACGATATATATTGCAATATTGAGAGCCATCAATCCAGGCTAAAGTCAATCATTACAATTCCATAATATTAATAATTTCACTAATAAGCAAGCTTCATTACAAGTGACAAAAAGGTCACATAATATTTTATTCCAAAATTAAAACATTTCTGTAAACACAAAAGCAGAACACATTTTTAAATTAAACAGCAGCTTTACATCAACCCTCCTGATTGGTTTACAACAATATAACTTAAAATAATTTTTTTTTTATAAAACAACTTATAATCATTTTGGTTCACAATCTTTTAAGTCAAATTTTCTTAGCCAAAGTGCCAAAGTAAAACAGTGTTGGTGTTGGTCATCATAATCATGGCCAAATATATGAAATAAACAAAATGAAATAAGACTTTAATATATTTTGTATTAAATATTCTAAACAGATTAAGGAACATATTCCCGTAAACAGAAAACACCAACAAATTTAAACAGCAGCTTTTCAACACCAACCCCCCTGACTGGTTCATAAACATAACTTAAAATAAATATATATAACAATCTTTGGTTTTTAAGTCAACTTTTCTTAGCAAATGTGCCAAAATAAAACAGTGTTGGTCATCATCATAATCATGGCTAAACAAAATAAAATAAAACTTCTAAACTGAGTATTCTTTAGCATGATTATGATAATGCATGCTTATGTATGCTGTATGCTTTGCTTACTCAAGGTTATTAGCTAAGAACACAAGTCTATCAAACTTTGCAGGCTTGAGACAGGTTTGTTGGCCGTTTTAAGTGATCAGACAAATTGGTGGTGTTTCCTTGTTTTGTGGCCACAACTTTATGGCACTCCATGCAAAGTACCTCTTTTTGGTCAACATCCTCCTTTTTGTAGCCAAAATAGTGCTAACCTGGTGCTACCGATGTGACTATTGCTCATGCACACATCACAATATCGATGTTAAAACAGAATATCGTTCAGCCCTATATCAGACCAAATGGCCCTGACATGTGGGGTTCCACAGGGGTCAATCTTGGGACCTCTATTATTCAATCTCTACATGCTTCCTCCAGGCCAGTTAATACGCAGCTGTGACGTATCATACCGTAATTATGCAGATGACACTCAGATTTACATTTCACTCACAGCAGGTGAAAATGGACCAATCCATTCACTGTGTCACTGCATCGAACAGATTGTGTGGATGCAAAATAATTTTCTTCAAATTAACAGAGACAAGTCTGAACTAATCATCAATTAATCTAACTAATAATCAATTGGGCCACAAAAACAAAGAGAAAGTGTCAGCAGCAGAGGTTGCGCTAGACTTTCTCCCTCTCTGTCATTTTGACGGACGGAGTCGTAAAATTTCCGTCCTCGTCTATTAATACCTGTCATTTTTAATTTTCATACTTTAATAATACTTATAATGGCTTTTTGTTTTACTCACGTTTCAAGAAATTTCAAGACGAGTAGTTACCGCCAGCACAGACACACTAGATCTTGTCTTGCTACACCAATATTAGGTTCATTATCTTCTCTATTGATTTGCTTCATCAAGTGATTTGGACAATAATGCGTTTTGTTGCAAATCAATTTTTACTTTAAAAGACTTTTTATAAATTTGGATTTGATACAGACACAAATGTGTGAGAGGGAAGAAGATCTGAATGTGTGAAAAAGACATTTGAAACCATTTTTTTTTACTTTGCACCATAATCATGTTATGTACTTTAAATAGTGATGAAACTTCCATGAGCAATAGGAAGTATATTTGCATAGTACATAATCATGATATGACTGCATCACATGTTATTTTAGTTGAGAGGTGGTGCAACAAGCGGACTATCAGTGTCATTTCCTTCTTTTATCAAAGGGAACTGTAAACACCAGCATCATTAAACTGGAGCATTTCTGAGACAGACATGGACCCACTGAACTTAAGTGTGACATCTAACTTCACTAACATCTCAACCTCTGAACATCCACCTGCACCCTCATGGAACTCTAACGGTCTGGCCCCTGCTGTGATGCTGTCTCTGTGTTTTCTTGTGGGATTCACTGGGAACTTAGCCGTTATAATCTTCAAACCAAAGTGGCGGCAGCTGTCCAGACTGACCCAGTGTCTGATGATGAACCTGGCCATGTCCGACCTGCTCTGTTTGGTCACTCTGCCTTTATGGATCTACAGCTTACTGTACAACTGGACGCTGGGCTTGGTGCCATGTAAGATTGTGTCATATTTTGTGTATTGTAGTCTCTACAGCAGCCTGTTGACCATAACTGCTCTGAGCTTACAGCGCTACATTCAGGTTGTACACCAGCAGCAGTGTCTCCAATTCAAGAAGAGGCTGCTTGTCCTGCTGTGGCTCATTGCAATGGCTCTCTCTATTCCATCTTTAGTTCTAGAACAGCCCACCATAGACGAAGGGTGGACCCGTTGTATCCAAAAGTACACCTCTTCGGGACAGCGTGTGGCTGTGTTGCTCAGTGAGTGCTTTGTGGGATTCAGCTCATTTGCCGTCACAGCATTTTCATACATTTGTCTAAGCCGAAAGTTAAAACAGGATGTCTTCTTCAACAATGCAAGGACACCTAAACTGGTCACTAGTATCATAGTAACATTTTTTGTTCTGTGGATGCCATACCTTATTGTCAATCTGGTGGGTGTGGTGTCCATTTTACAAAACAATCAAAGCATTATTCTGTTTTATGAAGAGAGTTCAAACATTGTTGTGTCAGTAATATTTATCAACAGTTGCGTAAATCCACTTCTCTATGCGTTTGCTTCCCAAAATGTGTGTCTTTGTGTTGTGTGTAAAAACAGAACCTCGGACAATAACGAAGAATCAACTTTGACAGTTATTACAGTTGAATGACGTCGGAAATAAAAAAAATTTTGGGGTTGTTACAGTCATAAGAGACCCTTGTTAATTGACACAGTTAGGGTTTGGTACTGTCATGTGTGGTTAGATATTATTTCTGATACTTCACATTAAAGTTACATTTACAGTACTGTATGTATATTTTACACTATGTCCAATAAAACTAAATATTACCAGCACATTTGTTTGTGACACAGTTCTGTGGACCTGCTGTAATCTAGATTCAATTCAAGATTCAAGATTCAAAGTGTTTATTGTCATGTGTACAGACAGAAAGCATGTTTCCCTGTACAATGAAATTCTTACTTTGCCGTCCACAGTAAAATGTCACACAAGTAAGTAAAAATAAAAAAATAAGACAAATATACAGGTAATAATAATGCAGTACAAAAAAAATACAAATATACAAAAAAAAAATACAAGAGGGCAAAAGGAGTAAAGTAGTAAAGTGAGGTAGTGCAGTTGTGATGGTGTAAAGTGACGGTGTAAAGTAAAGTGACGGTGTAAAGTAAAGTGAGGTAGTGCAGTAGGTAAACAATTGTTCATGTAATGTTGTGATTGTGAATGTAGACTCCTATCTGCTGTTTAGGAGTCTTATGGCAGAGGGAAAGAATGAGTTCTTCATTCTGGAAGTCCTGCATTTCACACTTTTGAACCTCCGTCCTGAGGGTAGAAGTGTGAACAGACCATGTTGGGGGTGGGAGGGGTCTTTGAGGATGGAAGCAGCTCTTCTGTGGACCCTGCGATGGTAGATGCTCTGCAGAGAGGGCAGTGGAGTCCTGGTGATCTTCAGTCTTCACCACTCTCTGCAGGCGTTTGCGGTCCATGACAGAAGTGCTGCCGTACCACACAGTGATGCAGCTGGTCAGGACACTCTCAATGGTGCAGCTGTAGAAGTTGCTGAGGATCTTGGGTGACATGCCAAACTTCCTCAGCCTCCTCAGAAAATACAGCCGCTGTTGAGCCTTCTTGACCAGCTGCGTGATGTGAGGTGTCCAAGTGAGGTCCTCATTGATGTGGACACCCAAGTATTTGAAGTTGCTCACCCTCTCCACTTCAAGTTCCCGGATGAACAGTGGCTGAGGCGTTCTCCTCTCCCTCCTCATGTCCACTATCATCTCCTTTGTCTTGTCCGTGTTGAGGGTGAGGTTGTTGTCTTCACACCATGACACCAGACAGGCCACCTCCTTCCTGTAAGCTGCCTCGTCACCGCCAGCGATGCGTCCTATCACTGCGGTGTCGTCAGCATCTAATGCTCTATCCTACAAGATTTATTTTCAGAAATATGACATTGTGAATCATTTATAGATCACAAAATTGTGTATATATTAGCGTTCAAAGGAAAATAAAAATAAATTTGAAAAGGTTATCTATTCTCTCTTTTGAAACACAATGGTTTGAAGTTTCTTACTAAGAAATATATTCTTCAACCCATTCACTATATTGTTCTTAACTGGAAGTACACAACCCAAGAACAGGTAGAAGCACTTTATGCACCTCTCAGGGCTGAATTTAAAATAGTTTTGTAATATTATTCCACTTAGTAAGTAATATGTAAATAAAAGGGTTATCTTTAGAAATGGCTCTCCAGCGCCCCCTACAAACTTATAATGGGACCCAAGAATTTAGTTTGTCATAGAGACATAAAATTTGGTACACACATCTCTTATGTCATGACGAGCATAAAAGCCAATGACAACCACCCCCTATATATAAATGTGTTGCCATAGCAACGTCCCAACTATGTGGAAAAAGTCAATGGGAAGTAAAAGTTTTAGTTTGTCGTAGGCAAATGAAACTTGGTACACACATCCAGCATGGGCTTATGAACAAAAAAGCCAATGGGGACCACACTAGTGATGCGCTGGTCGGCTTTTTCCGACTTTTATGAAATTATTGGCCGCCCCAGCCCGCCCGCACCACTGTATCTATTTTTATAACCCGTCCGCCCGCGACCATTAAATAGACATAGCCTATTAGGCATTGTAATGTAAATGAAAACAGCCTTTATTTCAGTCTGAAAGTGTTTGGAAACATCGCTCTGTAAACTGGCTGGAAGTGCCCGTTTGTGGCTCTCATGTTTGTATATTTTTCACACGAGTTGCACTTCACGTAGCAGATACTGCGGTTGTCTCCTGCTGCAACTATTTCTGAGAACCGGTCCCAAACATTAGACTTAGCAGCCTGACCTTTTTTTTTATTATATGTACATTCCCGACCTCAATTTCTCCCGCACCTCGTCTTCCATCTTCTCCGCTTTTGTTGTGACTGGCAGGCAGCGTGGAGCTGTAGCGCGCCGCTTGTGTCATGCAAATGTTTGGAGACATCAAAGCGTCGGGTAACCTTAAAAACTAATAAAATATGTAAATAGATATTCCCAAATATTTAATATAGGCTGTAAATTGCAACATACATGGATTTTACATTTTGTTTTTAATGACCCCGCAACCCCCAAAATAAAGTGACAATTTCTTCACCCAACCCGACCGCGGGTACCAGAGAGTCCATTTCTGAGGCGACCCGCGCATCACTAGACCACACCCTATGACACACGGGAAGGCGGCCATTTTGAATTGAAGATGTGAAACGACTTAGAATACACCTCTCTTTTAAAAAACAACAGAAAATAGCTGCTTCATTCCACAGACACCAAACTTGGGCAAAATGAGCTAAACACATGTATGTTAAATAGACAGCACTTTTTACATTTAGTCATTTAGCAGACGCTTTTATTTAAAGCGACTTACATTCACCAGTGTTAAATTTTACGGATGCCGCTTTCATTTAAAGCGACTTACATTAAGGTTCCATTCACCAGTGTCACAGCTGGAACGCCACTGGAGGCAAGGTGGGTTAAGTGTCTTGCCCAAGGACACATCGACAGTATGAACTGTGGGAAGAGCGGGATTTGAACCGCCTGCCTTCCGGTTGAAGGACGACCGCTCTACCACTGACCCACTGCCACCCCATTTTTATTGTTGATATTTTTTTTAATTATAATTTTTCTCAAGTCAAATTTACTGGCCCCAAAATTCAAGCCCGGCAAAAAAATTATGTATTTGAAGTCCCCTAGGAAAAGAATGAAAAATGACTCAGTGGCGACCCCTGGAAAATGAAAATACATTGTGCCTATGGAAAGTGAAAGTAAATTTTTTCCAATGTAGAAATACAAAACTTGGTACATCCATAGGACACCTCAGGACAAACAGAAAAGTTTATTACAGCCATACCGTAAACTCAACAGGAAATCTACTATGTTGGGTAAAATGCGTGACCACCTAAATCTCACCCCTTATCTTAAAGGGTTTTCATCTAAACAGCTCCAAATTTGGTGAGCATCATCTAGACACGTGTGGCAAAAAAGTTATCAGTTTGTTTTTTGATACATTTGTGGCTGTGTTCGTAATGAGTCTGTGAAGAGGCAGCCATTTCTTTGGGAAATAAATGCCATTTCCCAATTGCCAGGATCCTTCCTTTGGAGGAGGCCCCTCCAGAGCCAAGACTAGAGTCTTAGAAAACTCCTCAGAATCCTTTGGAACTTGTAAACTTGTACTTTTAGACAAGTAATATTTACATTTTGCCTTTTTAAACAGGGGGGCGCAGCGATTTCTGAGTCATCTCAAATCTTCAGACAGTACTTTGTTTTTCTCACCTTAGCCCAAGCATAATCTATTATTTTCAAAGGTTCAGACAGCTCCAGGGAAAAACAGGGATTGTGGAGACCTCTAACTCTAAATTACAAGGTGGTGTAGCAGGCCCCAGCCAGAAGAAGATTCAAGCAGTAGCACAGGCCCGAGGTGATGAAGCAGGCTCCAGCCAGAAGAAGATTCAAGCAGTAGCACAGGCCCGGTTATTTGACATTACCGTAAAGTTTACGCTTTAAAGCACAAAATCTATCAATAAAACATTCCAGCAAACAAATAATTTCCTGCAAGTCCAAAGGAATCAAATCTTTAATCAGGTAGTTCACCACTTTAAGACACACAGCAGCGTTCAGTCTACAAGCTCACTAAGCCAAGTAATCGGCTGCATTCAACAGCGGGCTACTTTTTAACTGGGGTCAATGATACAGACCGGCCGATGTGGCGCTTAGTGGAGAACCAGCTGCCCAGGAAGACTTGCCACAACAGAAGGACACACAGTGAAGCGCAATAAAGCTTAATGGAACAATGCAATGCATGCTCTCAGCCACACAGTGAAACTGGTGATAGAGGACAAAGCGACAACCAAAACCAGACCAGGAAGTGCGTGCGGTCAAATGGGGAGCAAGTGGGAGAAAGAACACCATTATCGTCCGCCATCCAGAGCCACGGGCGACAGACAAGAGTACTTACCGACAGCACAAACACACTAGATCTTGTCTTGCTACACCAATATTAGGTTCATTATGTTCTCTATTGATTTGCTTCATTAAGTGATTTGGACAATAATGAGTTTTATTGCAAATATTTTTTTCTTTAAAAGACTTTTTTATAAATTTGCATTTGATACAGACACAAATGTGTGAGAGGGAAGAATGTCTGACTGTGGGAAAAGGACGTTTGAAACCATTTTTTTTTTACTTTGCACCAATCATGTTCTGTACTTATACTGTAGTGATGAAAATTGCACGAGTAATAGGAAGTATATTTGCATAGTACATAATCATGATATGACTGCATCACGTTATTTTAGTTGAGAGGTGGAGCAACAAGTGGACTCAATCAGTGTTATTTCCCTCTTTTATCAAAGGGAACTGTAAACACCAGCATCATTACAACCTGGAGCATTTCTGAGACAGACATGGACCTACTAAACCAAAGCGTAACTTCTAACTTCACTAACATCTCAATCTCTGAACATCCACCTGCACCCTCATGGAACTCTAACGGTCTGGCCCCTGCTGTGATGCTGTCTCTGTGTTTTCTTGTGGGATTCACTGGGAACTTAGCCGTTATAATCTTCAAACCAAAGTGGCGGCAGCTGTCCAGACTGACCCAGTGTCTGATGATGAACCTGGCCATGTCCGACCTGCTCTGTTTGGTCACTCTGCCTTTATGGATCTACAGCTTACTGTACAACTGGACACTGGGCTTGGTGCCATGTAAGATTGTGTCATATTTTGTGTATTGTAGTCTCTACAGCAGCCTGTTGACCATAACTGCTCTGAGCTTACAGCGCTACATTCAGGTTGTACACCAGCAGCAGTGTCTCCAATTCAAGAAGAGGCTGCTTGTCCTGCTGTGGCTCATTGCAATGGCTCTCTCTATTCCATCTTTAGTTCTACGACAGCCCACCATAGACGAAGGGTGGACCCTTTGTCTCCCAAAGTACACCTCTCCGGGACAGAATGTGGCTGTATTGCTCGTTGAGTTCTTTGTGGGATTCAGCTCATTTGCAGTCACAGCATTTTCATACATTTGTCTAAGCCGAAAGTTAAAACAGGATGTCTTCTTCAACAATGCAAGGACACCTAAACTGGTCACTAGTATCATAGTAACATTTTTTGTTCTGTGGATGCCATACCTTATTGTCAATCTGGTGGGTGTGGTGTCCATTTTACAAAACAATCAAAGCATTATTCTGTTTTATGAAGAGAGTTCAAACATTGTTGGGTCAGTAACATTTATCAACAGTTGCGTAAATCCACTTCTCTATGCGTTTGCTTCCCAAAATGTGTGTCTTTGTGTTGTGTGTAAAAACAGAACCCCGGACAATAACGAAGAATCAACTTTGACAGTTATTACAGTTGAATGACGTCGGAATTAAATATTTTTTGGGGGGTTGTTACAGTCATAAGAGACCCTTGTTAATTGACACTGTTAGGGTTTGGTACTGTCATGTGTGGTTAGATATTATTTCTGATGCTTCACATTAAAGTTACATTTACAGTACTGTATGTATATTGTACACTGTGCTCTATAAAACTAAATATTACCAGCACATTTGTTTGTGACACAGTTCTGTGGACCTGCTGTGATCTAATGCTCTATCCTACTAGATTTATTTTCAGAAATATGACATTGTGAATCATTTATAGATCACAAAATTGTGTATACACACGTGGACAAAAATGTTGGTACCCTTCGCTCAATGAAAGAAAAACTCACAATGGCCACAGAAAAAACTTTATTCTGACAAAAGTAATAATAAATAAAAATTCTATGAATGTTAACCAATGAAAGTCAGACATTGCTTTTCAACCATGCTTCAACGGAATTATTTTAAAAAATAAACTCATGGAACAGGCCAAGACAAAATTGATGGTACCCCTAGAAAAGACTGTAAATAATGTGACCAAATGGACATGTTAATTCAAGGTGTGTGCACTAATTAGCATCACAGGTGTGTCAATCTTGTAATCAGTCAGTGGGCCTATTTATAGGGCTTCAGGTAGTCACTGTGTTGTCTGGTGACATGGTGTGTACCACACTCAACATGGACCAGAGGAAGCGAAGGAAAGAATTGTCGCAGGAGAATAGAAAGAAAATTATCGACAAGCATGATAAAGGTAAAGGCTATAAGACCATCTCCAAGCAGCTAGATGTTCCTGTGACTACAGTTGCACATATTATTCAGAAAGACTTCTAAAGAGATCCAAGGTGAACTCCATGCTCAAGGAACATCAGTGTCAGATCGCACCATCCGTCGTTGTTTGAGCCAAAGTGGACTACATGGGAGACGACCAAGGAGGACACCATTGTTGAAAAGAAATCATAAAAAGCTAGACTGGAATATGCCAAACTACATGTTGACAAGCCACAAAGCTTCTGGGAGAATGTCCTATGGACAGATGAGACAAAAATGGAACTTTTTGCCAAGGCACATCAGCTCTATGTTCACAGACGGAAAAATGAAGCATATCAAGAAAAGAACACTGTCCCTACTGTCAAACATGGAGGAGGCTCTGTTATGTTCTGGGGCTGCTTTGCTGCATCTGGCACAGGGTGTCTTGAATCTGTGCAGGATACAATGAAATCTGAAGACTATCAAGGGATTCTAGAGAGAAATGTGCTGGCCAGTGTCAGACAGCTTGGTCTCAGTCGCAGGTCATGGGTCTTGCAACAGGACAATGACCCAAAACACAGCTAAAAACACCCAAGAATGGTTAAGAGGAAAACATTGGACTATTCTAAAGTGGCCTTCTATGAGCCCTGACCTCAATCCTATTGAGCATCTTTGGAAGGAGCTGAAACATGCCGTCTGGAAAAGACACCCTTCAAACCGAAACAACTGGAGCAGTTTGCTCATGAGGAGTGGGCCAAAATACCTGCTGAGAGGTGCAGAAGTCTCATTGACAGTTACAGGAATCGTCTGATTGCAGTGATAGCCTCAAAAGGTTGTGCAACAAAATATTAAGTTAGGGGTACCAACAATTTTGTCCAGGCCTGTTCCATGAGTTTATTTTTAAAATAATTCTGTTGAAGCATGGTTGAAAAGCAATGTCTGACTTTCATTGGTTAACATTCATAGAATTTTTATTAGGCCCGAGCCGGTGATGACCGGGAGGGCCTATTGTTTTTGCTCGGATTTTTTTTTTTTTTTTTTTTTTTTATCTTTCTTGTGACCTATGATCCTAAATTTGACCCAGTGAACATGCACTAAAAGTCATTTTATTGGTCCCAGACTTCAAGCTCGGAAAAATTTATGTATTTGAAGTCGCCGAGAAAAAAATACGAAAAATGACTCAGTGGCGACCCCTACAAAATCAAAATACATTGGGCCTATGGAAAGTGAAAGTAACTTTTTTCCAACGTAGAAAAATGAAACTTGGTATATCCATAGGACACCTCAGGGCAAACAGAAAAGTCAATGACAGTCACACCCTAAACTTAACAGGAAGTCCGCCATGTGGGGTGAAACGCGCCCACTAAAATCGCAACTTTGCGCAGAAAGATGCAAATCATTGTGTTTTAATCTAAATGGCCCCAAATTTGGTGAGTATCATCTAGACACGTGTGCCAACCAAAGTTGTGACTTTGTTGTTGATATCTTATCGGGTATGGGTGTGGCAAGCCTGTAACGAGGTGGCCATTTTTGTGAAAATAAAACGTCTCTTAACTCTCAAACGCCTTCTCGGATCGAGTTGGACCCAAAAAGGCGTTTGTGCACATTCATGACCTGAACAAAAAATATGTAAATAAAAGGGTTATCTTTAGAAATGGCTCTCCAGCGCCCCTACAAACTTATAATGGACCCAAGAATTTAGTTTGTCATAGAGACATAAAATTTTGTACACACATCTCTTATGTCATGACGAGCATAAAAGCCAATGACAACCACCCCTATCTATAAATGTGTTGCCATAGCAACGCCCAAAAATGTGAAAAAGTCAATGGGAAGTGAAATTTTTAGTTTGTTGTAGGCAAATAAAACTTGGTACACACATCCACCATGGGCTTATGAACAAAAAGCCAATGGGGACCACACCCTATCACACACAGGAAGGCGGTTATTTTGAATTGAAAATGTGAACCGACTTAAAATACACCTCTTTTTAAAAGTACACAGAAAAAGCTGCTTCATTCCACAGACACCAAACTTGGGCAAAATGAGCTAAACACATGTATGTAAATGAGACAAGTGTTTTTCTAGACTTTTTGCTCGAGTATTTTTTTTATTATAATTTGGTATATATTTTTTATTATAATTTTTCTGCAAAATGATCCTCAATTTAACCCAGTAAACGAACAACTAAAAGTCATTTTTATTGGTCCCAGACTTCAAGCCCAGCAAAAATGTATGTATTTGAAGTCCCCGAAAAAAATATGAAAAATGACTCAGTGGCGCCCTAGAAAAGTCAAAATACATTGGGCCTATGGAAAGTGAAAGTAACTTTTTCCAACGTAGAAAATGAAACTTGGTATATCCATAGACACCTCAGGGCAAACAGAAAAGTCAATGACAGTCACACCCTAAACTTAACAGGAAGTCCGCCATGTGGGTGAAACGCGTGCCACTAAATTCGCACTTGCGCAGAAAGATGCAAATCATTGTGTTTTAATCTAAATGGCCCCAAATTTGGTGAGTATCATCTAGACACATGTGCCAACCAAAGTTGTGACTTTGTTGTTGATATCTTATCGGGTATGGGTGTGGCAAGCCTGTAACGAGGTGGCCATTTTTGTGAAAATAAACGTCTTTAACTCTCAAACGGCTTCTCGGATCGAGTTGGACCCAAAAAGGCGTTTGTGCACATTCATGACCTGAACACAAAAATATGTAAATAAAAGGGTTATCTTTAGAAATGGCTCTCCAGCGCCCCCTACAAACTTATAATGGGACCCAAGAATTTAGTTTGTCATAGAGACATAAAATTTGGTACACACATCTCTTATGTCATGACGAGCATAAAAGCCAATGACAACCACCCCTATCTATAAATGTGTTGCCATAGCAACGTCCCAAATATTTGGAAAAAGTCAATGGGAAGTGAAAATTTTAGTTTGTCGTAGGCAAATGAAACTTGGTACACACATCCAGCATGGGCTTATGAACAAAAAGCCAATGGGGACCACACCCTATCACACACGGGAAGGCGGCCATTTTGAATTGAAAATGTGAACCGACTTAAAATACACCTCTTTTTAAAAGAACTCAGAAAATAGCTGCTTCATTCCACAGACACCAAACTTGGGCAAAATGAGCTAAACACATGTATGTAAATGAGACAAGTGTTTTTCTAGACTTTTTGCTCGAGTTATATTTTTTTATTATAATTCGGTATATATTTTTTATCATATTTTTTCTGCAAAATGATCCTCAATTTAACCCAGTAAACGTACAACTAAAAGTCATTTTTATTGGTCCCAGATTTCAAGCCCAGCGAAAAATTTATGTATTTGAAGTCCCGAAAAAAAATACGAAAAATTACTCAGTGGCGACCCTAGAAAAGTAAAAATACATCGGGCCTATGGAAAGTGAAAGTAACTTTATTCCAATGTAGAAAAATGAAACTGGGTACATCCATAGGACACCTCAGGGCAAACTGAAAAGTTTATTACAGCCATATCGTAAACTCAACAGAAAATCTACTATGTTGGGTGTAATGCGTGACCACCTAAATCGCACCCCTTCTGTCTAAAGTCTAAACAGCTCCAAATTTGGTGAGTATCATCTAGACACGTGTGCAAAAAAGTTATCAATTTGTTTTTGATACATTTGTGGCTGTGGTCGTAATGGGTCTGTGAAGAGGCAACCTTTGGGAAATAAATGCCATTTCCCAATTGCCAGGATCCTTCCTTTAGAGGAGGCCCCTCCAGAGCCACGGCTAGAGTCTTAGAAAACTCCTCAGAATCCTTTTACCGTGAAGTTTACGCTTTAAAGCACGAGTGCATGTGTCCCATGGTCTCAAGGGAGGCGAGGGCCTTTATCGCCGTGAGCTAAGGCCGAGCGGTGATGGCCGGGAGGGCCTATTGTTTTTGCTCGGATTTTTTTTTTTTTTTTTTATCTTTATTGTGACCAAATGATCCTAAATTTGACCCAGTGAACATGCACAAAAAGTCATTATATTGGTCCCAGACTTCAAGCTCGGCAAAAATGGTATGTATTTGAAGACGCCGAAAAAAAAATACGAAAAATGACTCAGTGGCGACCCCTACAAAATCAAAATACATTGGGCCTATGGAAAGTGAAAGTAACTTTTTTCCAACGTAGAAAAATGAAACTTGGTATATCCATAGGACACCTCAGGGCAAACAGAAAAGTCAATGACAGTCACACCCTAAACTTAACAGGAAGTCCGCCATGTGGGGTGAAACGCGCGGCCACTAAAATCGCACTTTGCGCAGAAAGATGCAAATCATTGTGTTTTAATCTAAATGGCCCCAAATTTGGTGAGTATCATCTAGACACGTGTGCCAACCAAAGTTGTGACTTTGTTGTTGATATCTTATCGGGTATGGGTGTGGCAAGCCTGTAACGAGGTGGCCATTTTTGTGAAAATAAAACGCCTCTTAACTCTCAAACGCCTTCTCGGATCGAGTTGGACCCAAAAGGCGTTTGTGCACATTCATGACCTGAACACAAAAATATGTAAATAAAAGGGTTATCTTTAGAAATGGCTCTCCAGCGCCCCTACAAACTTATAATGGACCCAAGAATTTAGTTTGTCATAGAGACATAAAATTTTGTACACACATCTCTTATGTCATGACGAGCATAAAAGCCAATGACAACCACCCCTATCTATAAATGTGTTGCCATAGCAACGCCCCAAAAATGTGAAAAAGTCAATGGGAAGTGAAATTTTTAGTTTGTTGTAGGCAAATAAAACTTGGTACACACATCCACCATGGGCTTATGAACAAAAAGCCAATGGGGACCACACCCTATCACACACAGGAAGGCGGCCATTTTGAATTGAAAATGTGAACCGACTTAAAATACACCTCTTTTTAAAAGTACACAGAAAAAGCTGCTTCATTCCACAGACACCAAACTTGGGCAAAATGAGCTAAACACATGTATGTAAATGAGACAAGTGTTTTTCTAGACTTTTTGCTCGAGTTATATTTTTTTATTATAATTCGGTATATATTTTTTATTATAATTTTTCTGTAAAATGATCCTCAATTTAACCCAGTAAACGAACAACTAAAAGTCATTTTTATTGGTCCCAGACTTCAAGCCTGGCAAAAAATTTATGTATTTGAAGTCGCCAAAAAAATACGAAAAATGACTCAGTGGCGACCCTACAAAAGTCAAAATACATTGGGCCTATGGAAAGTGAAAGTAACTTTTTCCAACGTAGAAAAATGAAACTTGGTATATCCATAGGACACCTCAGGGCAAACAGAAAAGTCAATGACAGTCACACCCTAAACTTAACAGGAAGGGGGTGAAACGCGCGGCCACTAAAATCGCAACCCTTGCGCAGAAAGATGCAAATCATTGTGTTTTAATCTAAATGGCCCCAAATTTGGTGAGTATCATCTAGACACGTGTGCCAACCAAAGTTGTGACTTTGTTGTTGATATCTTATCGGGTATGGGTGTGGCAAGCCTGTAACGAGGTGGCCATTTTTGTGAAAATAAAACGTCTCTTAACTCTCAAACGCCTTCTCGGATCGAGTTGGACCCAAAAAGGCGTTTGTGCACATTCATGACCTGAACACAAAAATATGTAAATAAAAGGGTTATCTTTAGAAATGGCTCTCCAGCGCCCCCTACAAACTTATAATGGACCCAAGAATTTAGTTTGTCATAGAGACATAAAATTTTGTACACACATCTCTTATGTCATGACGAGCATAAAAGCCAATGACAACCACCCCCTATCTATAAATGTGTTGCCATAGCAACGTCCCAAAAATGTGAAAAAGTCAATGGGAAGTGAAATTTTTAGTTTGTTGTAGGCAAATAAAACTTGGTACACACATCCAGCATGGGCTTATGAACAAAAAAGCCAATGGGGACCACACCCTATCACACACAGGAAGGCGGCCATTTTGAATTGAAAATGTGAACCGACTTAAAATACACCTCTTTTTAAAAGTACACAGAAAAAGCTGCTTCATTCCACAGACACCAAACTTGGGCAAAATGAGCTAAACACATGTATGTAAAAGAGACAAGTGTTTTTCTAGACTTTTTTGCTCGAGTTATATTTTTTTTTATTATAATTCGGTATATTTTTTTTTATTATAATTTTTCTGCAAAATGATCCTCAATTTGACCCAGTAAACGTGCAACTAAAAGTCATTTTTATTGGTCCCAGACTTCAAGCTCGAAAAATTTATGTATTTGAAGTCGAAAAAAATATGAAAAATGACTCAGTGGCGACCCCTACAAAAGTCAAAATACATTGGGCCTATGGAAAGTGAAAGTAACTTTTTCCAACGTAGAAAATGAAACTTGGTACATCCATAGGACACCTCAGGGCGAACAGAAAAATGTATTACAGCCATATCGTAAACTCAACAGGAAATCTACTATGTTGGGTGTATGCGTGACCACCTAAATTGCACCCCTTGTGTCTAAAGGCTTTTCATCTAAACAGCTCCAAATTTGGTGAGTATCATCTAGACACGTGTGCAAAAAAAGTTATCAATTTGTTTTTGATAGATTTGTGGCTGTGGTCGTAATGAGTCTGTGAAGAGGCAACTATTGGGAAATAAATGCCATTTCCCAATTGCCAGGATCCTTCTCAACAGAAAATGTTGGGTGGAATACATGACCACCTAAATCGTACACTTTGTGCTAAAGGGTTTTCATCTAAACAGCTCCAAATTTGCTTTAAAGCACGACATGCAATCCTCCGAATATATGTGTCCCCGCGGTCTCAAGGGAGGCGAGGGCCTTTATCGCCGCTTGCGGCTTTAATTTATTATTACTTTTGTCAGAATAAAGTTTTTTCTGTGACCATTGTGAGTTTTTCTTTCATTGACCGAAGGGTACCAACATTTTTGTCCACGTGTGTATATTAGTGTTCAAAGGAAAATAAAAATAAATTTGAAAAGGTTTCAAACCCATTCCTTATATTGTTCTTAACTGGAAGTACACAACCCAAAAACAAGTAGAAGCACTTTATGCACCTCTCAGAG
Source organism: Perccottus glenii (assembly GCA_024416835.2). Taxonomy (NCBI): domain Eukaryota; kingdom Metazoa; phylum Chordata; class Actinopteri; order Gobiiformes; family Odontobutidae; genus Perccottus; species Perccottus glenii. Next base: position 13,809,190 of record CM044564.2, read on the forward strand.
CTGAATTTAAAATAGTTTTGTAATATTATTCCACTTAGACTGCATCATTTTACAAGATATTCATTTTATTACTAAAATAAGAGTATTTTAAAGCATATGACATTGATATGCATGAACATTTAATTGTACATACATTTTAAAACATGTTCTTTACACAGCCATTATTGGCCGATGTGGTGCTTAGTGGAGAACCAGCCGCACAGTGAGACTTGCTACAACTAAAGGACACACAGTGAAGCGCAATAGAGCTCAATGGAGCAATGCAATGCAAGGCTCTTAGGTGAGGCTCTTAGGTGATGGAGGACAGTGACAACCAAAACTGGACCAGGAAGTGCGTGCGGTCAAATGGGGAGTAAGGGGGAGAAAGAACACCATTATAGTCCGCCAGCCAGAGCCACGGGGCGACAGACAAGAGTGCTTACCGACAGCACAGATCTTGTCTTGCTACATTCTACCCCCTAGGGTAGATAGGTAGGTAGGCATCACTGACCCGGCGATGGCCTAAAAACTGCGCACATTGAGCTAGATGAACAAGCTGCTGACTTTTTCATGTGGGTGTCCTGCTCCTCGATAAATGATGGATATTAGGGTTCTGGCCGACAGTCAAACGTGTTGATCTGCGTAAGGCTACCCCGCTAAAGCCAGAATCATCGGCCTAGTTGGCTGATCTACATCCACAGGTGGAAGAGCTAAAGAGGACAAGACATTTATTTTTGTATAGCCCAATATCACAACAACAGTCGCCTCAAAGGGCTTAACAGACTACACTAAACAACATCCCCTGTCCTTAGACCCTCCATCAGGGTAAGAAAAAACTCAGCCTGGAAAAAAGAGAAACCTCAGGGAGAACCACAGAAGGAGGGATCCACTCCCAGGACGGACAGGCCGTGAAGGAATGTGTCCAGGACAGTTGGGTACACATCACCCAGCAGGTCAGAGGTTTGCGTCCACCCTAGGAGGAGGGAGAAAAGAAAAAAAACTGTAATAGGTAAATGTGATAATAATATGAGCGGTTTAGTGTGCATCTACAGCTACAACCAGTGTAAACGTATGTTCAATCAGTCGCCATACGTTTGGTGAAATAAGTGTGTTTTGAGTTTGCTTTTGAAAACCTCAACAGTCAGCTCGCCGCACATCCCCCGGGAGCCCATTCCATAAAAATGGGGCTGTATAAGAAAAGGCTCTGTAGCCAGCAGACTTCTTCTTTACTCGAGGAAGTTGAAGGAGGCCAGCGTCCTGAGAGCGAAGGGTACGAGCTGGAGTATACCGGGTGATGAGGTCAGATAGGTAAGAGACATCCATGTTTTAATTGAAACGAAGCAGGCCTCTAGACGCTTGATGTCAGTAGTATTATTCGCTTTTATTGGTAGATACAGCTGTGTATCATCGGCATAACAGTGGAAGTTTACTCCATAACGTCTGATGATTTGTCCCAATGGTGTAACATATAGTGAAAAAAGTATGGGACAGACCCTTGTGGCACACCGAATTTCACTGGTGCAGTGGAGGAGAAGGATTTATTAAAAGATACAAAATGAGACATATCACACAGATAGGATTCTAGCCAAGCAAGAGCAGAGTCAGAGATGCCAAACACATCTTTTAGTCTGTTGATTAGCACTGCATGATCAATCGTATGAAATGCAGCACTGAGATATAGCAATAACTGTAGAGCCGATGAGATGGTTAGTAAAACTATGGGTGCCATATCAGGCGGCGGCACCAGCAGTGGAGTGTTCTGTCAAAGGATTGTTTTTTGTGTAGACAACAGATATTGGCCCAACATATATTCACAGAATTTCTCTATCATGGCCCATTAAGACCCAGTAGCTCGATTTTCACTGAGCTGTACTTTGACTAATTTCGCTCAGTAGTCTTAGCCCTCAAATGACGTATGCAATGGGCCGGACTTTACCTTCTTGCTCCTGAGAGAGCACCTCACCTAAACCATTATGGCCTGTGTCAACCTCCACAATAAAATAGTGCTCAAAGTCCGCATACGCAGTACAGGGGCAGTTATGAGCCTTGCTTTAAAGGCCGCTAAGCACTGCTCACACTCTTCTGCCTACGCTCCAATGGTGACCTGCCTTACCTTTTTCTTGAAGCGCGCACCCCACAATCACCTGTGTCACTAGCAACATTCACTGACTGCTGATGGGTTTGGAAACGAGACCCACCACACTCTCTAGCAATATGGCACCGTCTACATATGATGGGACCACGAATGACTGGGCTGTTGCACCCTCTGCAAGAGGGCAATACTCTGTGTGAGCTGAGCTGCTCGTGCTGCCTTTTCAGAAACTCTTTCTTTTCACTTATCTTTGTTTGTGTGGAGTGAGCCTCCTCTGCAGTCCACCATGTTCAGCGTATTCAATGCCAAAGACTGAGTGCACTGAATTGCTGCGACAGTGCATTCAAGTTAGCGGACCCTCATGCTCCCAACTTATTGCTACGCTGACCGCAAGCAAGGTTGCTATAGGGTTCTGATGTACGTATTACGATGTTCTCAGGGGCATGCGCATTCACTTTCTCCATGAGGCTCATCAAGACGAGGGAGAACTCCTGCAGCGTCTAACTCCTCCTGCTCCCCTGGAGAAGAAGGCCTTCTGCAATGCTACATACGACTCGGAGAAACCATACAACTCCTGAAGTAGATGGGTCCTCTTGCTCTTCGCCAGAGCAATTTTTTATTTTGTTCTGAGCTCACCACCACAACAATAAACAAGGTACTAGACCACCTAGTTTATCACAAAATACAGTATATACAGTATGTACATAGCAAAAGAAAAGGAAACGTCAACAGCATCATATCAAAACACCACATGGAAAAAATATACATTTAAAAAAACATAAAAAACTATAGGCTGATTGACAAGTTTGCTTAACTGGTGACTGGGAAAAAAACTTTCTACACCACTAAAATTTGATAGCTTTGTCAGCTTTTTTTGGGGGGGTTGTTACAGTCATAAGAGACCCTTGTTAATTGACACTGTTAGGGTTTGGTACTGTCATGTGTGGTTAGATATTATGTCTGATGCGTCACATTAAAGTTACATTTACAGTACTGTATGTATATTGTACACTATGTCCAATAAAACTAAATATTACCAGCTCATTTGTTTGTGACACAGTTCTGTGGACCTGCTGTAATCTAATGCTCTATCCTACTAGATTTATTTTCAGAAATACGACATTATGAATCATTTATAGATCACAAAATTGTGTATATATTAGCGATCAAATGAAAATAAAAATAAATTTGAAAAGGTTATCTACTCTCTCTTTTGAAACACAATAGTTTGAAGCTTCTTACTAAGAAATATATTCTTCAACCTATTCACTATATTGTTCTTAACTGGAAGTACACAACCCAAGAACAGGTAGAAGCACTTTATGCACCTCTCAGGGCTGAATTTAAAATAGTTTTGTAATATTATTCCACTTAGACTGCATCATTATACAAATTATTAATTTTATTACTAAAATAAGAGTATTTTAAAGCATATTACATTGATATCCATGAACATTGAATTGTACATACATTTTAAAACATGTTCTTTACTAAGCCATTATTGGCCCCTGAGAGTTTTCTGAGAATGCCAGAAGGCACTTTTTACAAACATTATTGAAGCAAAATAAATAAGTAAAATATTTATAAACAAGGCCAGTAGTGTTTTATAACTACAATATTGAATTCTTTATGAGTTTAATTGCCAATGTGGCAGTTAGCGAGTGCAGACTATTATACTAAGGCCTAGTCCACACGGACACGGGTATTTTTATAACCAGAGTTTTTCCTCCTGCGTTTAAAAAAAAATCCCGTTCACAAACGCTCGCATGTGGGGTCCCCCAGAGGTCAGTGTTGGGACCATTGTTGTTTAACTTGTATATTAATAATGTATGGGAGGTGTCAAAAACTCTGAAAACCATTTTGTTTGCTGATGATACTAATTTAATCTGTTCTGGAGAAAATCTGGAACAACTTTTGGACACAGTGGAAAATGAATTACAAAAGATAAAGAGCTGGTTTGATGCAAATAAACTAACACTGAACTTAAGTAAAACTAAATTTATAATTTTTGGTAATCGTGCTACAACTGTAAACAAAAAGCTTAGGATAAATGATATTGAAATAGAACGAGTAAAAGAACTTAAATTCTTGGGAGTAATAATCGATGAAAAATTATGTTGGAAGCCACATATACATTATATTAAGGCTAAAATATCCAAATCAATTGCTATATTATATAAAATCAATTACCTATTAAATCAGCAAACATTGTATATGTTGTATTGTTCCTTCATACTTCCTTACATTACTTACTGTTTGGAGGTATGGGGAAACACTTACAAAACCAATACTGAACCAATATTTATCCTTCAAAAGAGAGCCTTAAGAATTGTAAATAAAACCACCTATAGAGCACCAACTACTCCACTGTTTATTAAATTAAAAGCACTAAAATTCAGAGATATTGTTGACTTCAAAACTGCACAATTTATGTATAAAATAAATAATCAGCAACTATCTGACAGTATTCAAGGGTTGTTTCAAATAAGAGAGAGCAATTATCACTTAAGAGGAACATTTGTATTTAAAAAGAAATCTATAAGAACAAATTCTAAATATCAATGCATCACAACCAAAGGAGTTATTGTATGGAACAGCTGCAGTGAAGAGATAAAATCATGTACAACAATAAGTAATTTTAAAAGATTATTTAAACTGAATATACTAAATGGATACGAAAAGGACTTGAGGTGATAGTATTGTATACAGGTTCATTGGTCTACATGTTAAGTATAGTATGGAGGTGTTATTATTTGATTTGTTATAGATAAATGGAAAAGAAAGAAAAAAATGGGAGTGTGTGTATGCATCTGTATCTATGTATAGGTTTATGTGAACAGAAGGTAGGTAGATATAGGATGTATATATAAGTGAAGCATCAAATTGTTTGTATTTAAAGGATAAGAATAGAGAAATGGGGTAGGACTTGAAAAGTTTGTTATGAACTTCTTCCTACTCCTTTTGAACATGAGAATTTCTAATTTGAATTATCTACAATAATATGGAAAGATTGTGCTGAGAAGTACATGACTTAATTTGGCTGTTATTTTAATTGTATAAATATTATGCATGATTGTATGAATATAAATTTTTATTTTTATTTGTATTTGTATTTTTTATTTTTATTTTTATTTACATGTTCAAATAAATAAACAAACAAAAAAAAAAAATCATTGTGTTTTAATCTAAATTGCCCCAAATTTGGTGAGTATCATCTAGACACGTGTGCCAACCAAAGTTGTGACTTTGTTTTTGATATCTTATCGGGTATGGGTGTGGCAAGCCTGTAACGAGGTGGCCATTTTTGTGAAAAAAAAATGTCTCTTAACTCTCAAACGCCTTCTCGGATCGAGTTGGACCCAAAAAGGCATTTGTGCACATTCATGACCTGAACACAAAGATATGTAAATAAAAGGGTTATCTTTAGAAATGGCTCTCCAGCGCCCCCTACAAACTTATAATGGGACCCAAGAATTTAGTTTGTCATAGAGACATAAAATTTGGTACACACATCTCTTATGTCATGACGAGCATAAAAGCTAATGACAACCACCCCCTATCTATAAATGTGTTGCCATAGCAACGTCCCAACTATGTGGAAAAAGGGAATGGGTCAATGGGAAGTAAAAGTTTTAGTTTGTCGTAGGCAAATGAAACTTGGTACACACATCCAGCATGGGCTTATGAACAAAAAAGCCAATGGGGACACCCATATCACACACGGGAAGGCGGCCATTTTGAATTGAAGATGTGAACCGACTTAGAATACACCTCTCTTTTAAAAAAACAACAGAAAATAGCTGCTTCATTCCACAGACACCAAACTTAGGCAAAATGAGCTAAACACATGTGTGTTAAATAGACAGCGCTTTTTACATTTAGTCATTTAGCAGACGCTTTTATCCAAAGCGACCTACATTCACCAGTGTTTCATTTTACGAAAGACGCTTTCATTTAAAGCGACTTACATTAAGGTTCCATTCACCAGTGTCACAGCTGGAACGCCACTGGAGGCAAGGTGGGTTAAGTGTCTTGCCCAAGGACACAACGACAGTATGAACTGTGGGGAGAGCGGGATTTGAACCGCCTACCTTCCGGTTGAAGGACGACCGCTCTACCACTGAGCCACTGCCGCCCTTTTCTTGTTGATATTTTTTTTAATTATAATTTTTCTCAAGTCAAATTTACTGGCCCCAAAATTCAAAACCAGCAAAAAATTTATGTATTTGAAGTCCCCTAGGAAAAGAATGAAAAATGACTCAGTGGCGACCCCTGGAAAATGAAAATACATTGTGCCTAGGGAAAGTGAAAGTAAATTTTTTCCAATGTAGAAATACAAAACTTGGTACATCCATAGAACACCTCAGGGCAAACAGAAAAGTTTATGACAGCCACACCCTAAACTCAACAGGAAATCCACTACGTTGGGTGGAATGCGTGACCACCTAAATCGCACCCCTTGTGCTAAAGGGTTTTCATCTAAACAGCTCCAAATTTGGTGAGCATCATCTAGACACGTGTGGCAAAAAAGTTATCAATTTGATGAAGAGGCAGCCATTTCTTTGGGAAATAAATGCCATTTCCCAATTGCCAGGATCCTTCCTTTGGAGGAGGTTAGAGTCTTGGAAAACTCCTCAGAATCTTTTGGAACTTGTAAACCTGTACTTTTAGACATGTAATATTTACATTTTGCCTTTTTAAACAGGGGGGTACAGCGATTTCTGAGTCATCTCAAATCTTCAGCCAGTACTTTGTTTTTCTTACCTTAGCCCAAGCATAATCTATTATTTTCAAATGTTCAGACAGCTCCAGGGAAAACCAGGGATTGTGGAGACCTTTAACTCTAAATTACAAGGTGGTGTAACAGGCCCAAGCAGTAGCACAGGCCAGGTTATTTGACATTACCGTGAAGTTTACGTTTTAAAGCACGAAATGCAATCCTCCGAGTGCCAATGATCCAGCTGAGAACACCACGTGATGGTAAGCAAGTGGGTAGCAGACTATGATACAATATTTATTATAAGATTTTATAATTGCCAAATTTACCAGACCCAACAGCGCCAACCCAGGAATTGCACCTAGATTAACACTGGATATTTATTAATTTTAAACCTCCAGCAGACAACCCATTGCCTGCAAGTCCAAGCAGGGAAAAAAGTAACAGTGCAAAAAAGAGCAAAATGACAGCACCAAAACTAGAAAAGACTAAATGAAAAGAACAGCACAAAAGAAAAACAAAAGAGACAAAACAGCAGTGTAGATGTTCCAATTAGGCAAAAAAATAAAACAAATGCAGGCTTGCGATGCCAAGCAGTCAACAGCAGGCTACCTGGAGTCAATAGACCACGAGTAACAGACCGGCCGATGTGGCGCTTAGTGGAGAACCAGCTGCTCAGGAAGACTTGCCACAACAGAAGGACACACAGTGAAGCGCAATAAAGCTTAATGGAACAATGCAATGCATGTTCTCAGCCACACAGTGAAACTGGTGATAGAGGACAGAGCGACAACCAAAATCGGACCAGGAAGTGCGTGCGGTCAAATGAGGAGCAAGTGGGAGAAAGAACACCATTATAGTCCGCCATCCAGAGCCACGGGGCGACAGACAAGAGTACTTACCGACAGCACAAACACACTAGAGCTTGTCTTGCTACACCAATATTAGGTTCATTATGTTCTCTAAGCCAGGACCTTCAGTGTGCACTGGGACGGTTTGCAGCCGAGTGGGAAGCGGCTGGTATGAGGATCAGCACCTCCAAGTCTGAGACCATGGTTCTCAGTCGGAAAAGGGTGGCTTGTCCCCTTCAGGTTGGTGGAGAGATCCTGCCTCAAGTGGAGGAGTTCAAGTATCTTGGGGTCTTGTTCACAAGTGAGGGAAGGAGGGAACGTGAGATTGACAGACGGATCGGTGCAGCTTCTGCAGTGATGCGGTCCATGTACCGGTCTGTCGTGGTGAAGAAGGAGCTGAACAAGATCCCGCATACAAGCGGCCGAAATGAGCTTTCTCCGCAGGGTGGCGGGGCGCTCCCTTAGAGATAAGGTGAGGAGCTCGTTCACTCGGGAGGAGCTCAAAGTAGAGCCGCTGCTCCTCCACATCGGGCATCTGTTTCGGATGCCTCCTGGACACCTCCCTAGTTGTTCGGGCATGTCCCACCGGGAGGAGACCCCGGGGAAGACCTAGGACACACTGGAGGGACTATGTCTCTCGGCTGGCCTGGGAACGCCTCGGTATCCCCTCGGAAGAGCTGGAGGAAGTGTCTGGGGAGGAGGAAGTCTGGGCGTCTCTGCTTAGACTGCTGCCCCCGCGACCCGGCCCCGGATAAGCGGTAGAAGATGGAGGGATGGATGGATATTTTCTATTGATTTGCTTCATTAAGTGATTCAGACAATAATTACTTTTATTGCAAATATTTTTTTTCTTTAAAAGACTTTTTATAAATTTGCATTTGATACAGACACAAATGTGTGAGAGGGAAGAATGTCTGAATGTGTGAAAAGGACGTTTGAAAACATTTTTTTTACTTTGCACCAATCATGTTCTGTACTTATACTGTAGTGATGAAAATTGCATGAGTAATAGGAAGTATATTTGCATAGTACATTATTATGATATGACTGCATCACATGTTATTTTAGTTGAGAGGTGGAGCAACAAGTGGACTTTCAGTGTTATTTCCTTCTTTTATCAAAGGGAACTGCAAACACCAGCATCATTACAACCTGGAGCATTTCTGAGACAGACATGGACCTACTGAACCTAAGTGTGACATCTAACTTCACTAACATCTCAACCTCTGAACATCCACCTGCACCCTCATGGAACTCTAACGGTCTGGCCCCAGCTGTGATGCTGTCTCTGTGTTTTCTTGTGGGATTCCCTGGGAACTTAGCCGTTATAATCTTTAAACCAAAGTGGCAGCAGCTGTCCAGATTGACCCAATGTCTGATGATGAACCTGGCCATGTCCGACCTGCTCTGTTTGGTCACTCTGCCTTTATGGATCTACAGCTTACTGTACAACTGGATGCTGGGCTTGGTGCCATGTAAGATTGTGTCGTATTTTGTGTATTGCAGTGTAAACAGCAGCCTGTTGACCATAACTGCTCTGAGCTTACAGCGCTACATTCAGGTTGTACACCAGCAGCAGTGTCTCCAATTCAAGAAGAGGCTGCTTGTCCTGCTGTGGCTCATTGCAATGGCTCTCTCTATTCCATCTTTAGTTCTACGACAGCCCACCATATAAAGGGTGGACCCTTTGTCTCCCAAAGTACACCTCTCCGGGACAGAATGTGGCTGTATTGCTCGTTGAGTTCTTTGTGGGATTCAGCTCATTTGCCGTCACAGCATTTGCATACATTTGTTTAAACCAAAAGTTAAAACGGGCAGTCTTCTTTAACAATGCAAGGACATCTAAACTGGTCACTAGTATCATAGTGACATTTTTTGTTCTGTGGATGCCATACCTTATTGTCAATCTGGTGGGTGTGGTGGCCATTTTACAAAACAACCAAAACTTGATTCTGTTTTATGAAGAGAGTTCAAGCATTGTTGGGTCAGTAACATTTATCAACAGTTGCCTAAATCCACTCCTCTATGCGTTTGCTTCCCGAAATGTGTGTCTTTGTGTTGTGAGTAAAAACAAAACCTCGGACAATAACGAATAATCAACTGTGACAAATGCAGTTGAATGACGTTGAAATTAAATACTTTTTTTTGGGTTGTTACAGTCAAAAGTAACCCTTGCTAATTGACACTGTTAGGGTTTGGTACTGTCATGTGTGGTTAGATATTATGATTTTTCTGATATTTCCGATGCTTCACATTAAAGTTACATTTACAATTCTGTATGTATATTGTACACTGTGCTCTATAAAACTTAATAATGCCAACTTGTTTGTTGGCACAGTTCTGTGGACCTGCTGTAATTAGGGCCTATGCCCAGCTTTAAAGTGTTGTAATCTAATGCTCTATCCTACTAGATTTATTTTCAGAAATATGACAATGTATATCATTAAAAGAAATCCCGACTTTGTGGGTATATTATTGTTCAAAGTAAATAAAAACTTACTTAAAAAGGTTATCTTCTTTTTCTTTTGAAACACAATGGGTTGTGTTCATGAAACTTTTACTAAGAAATATATTCTTCAGCTCAATTTATAGAGATAATCATTTACCACTTTTTTCTTAACTGAAGAAATTCATCTGGTAGAACACTGTCCAAGAACAGGAAGTACTCTTATCCACCAATCAGCCCTGAATTCAAAACAGTTTTATAATATTATTCCACTTCCAACATAATTTTACAAATTCTTACTTTAAAAAAATGTTTAAAGCAATTGTGTTTCAATGCATGATCATAGAAGGGATTGTCCATAAGTTTAAAAACATATACTTCACACTGCTACTATAACTCCCCTATTACCAAGCCCTAAACACAAACAGCAAAGAGTGTCTGTCTTTGCTGTAACAGGTCTGTTACAAAATAACCTTCTAAATGGGCCTCTCAAGGAGGACTGGTTTGGAAATCTGCTTTTCCTTTTCCATCCAGAGTTGGATCATCTCACTCTTCCATCTTTACCCGTATATACTTTAACAATCTTAGCCAATTTCCACTAATTTCGAGAGGATAGGTCATCTTGCAAGAGGACAATATCATTAACCTTGACTTTCCCAATATTAATACTTCTTAGTCCATTTCTGTCTGCATTGTAGATTTAGCAAGTACTCACATTTCCACCTTGTCCATAAAGTGTTGGCTAAAAGTTGCCATCTCTTCAGGAGATAAAGATCTTCCTTAACAAACTTGCCTTGAGGTGGGGCTATAATCGCGGACTTCATTGTCAGTATGTGGTTCGCGTCTGCAGTCTATTGCTAATCACTGCCATGACGTCGTATAAGAATGTCCTTAGAGGCGTGCTATCAAGCTGACTGATCAAGAATTGACCTGAGTGCACTTCTGATGGTGTGTATACTGTATATGTCTTTGCCCGACACCTCCCATGTGACTTGATGCTGGGGTGTTCATAAGTAACTTGCATTCTAAATTTCCAAGTTTTAGTTTGATCCATTTCCTTGAATGACTTAACAAACTCATTTCTGGCGCCAGCAAAATTCATATCTTGATCACACTTTATGTCTAACTTAAATGCTTAAATTGTCGAGCATCTCGATGTGTACTGCTTTGGAGCACATGCAGGTAATCAACAGGCCGTAGTGTTTTAACTCTTTTTCCCTTCCTTGACATAGTGCTTAAGTCTGGCAATGGCTTTGATCATTTTTAACCAGTCGGAGAACATGTGTAGGCAATCTAGAAGTGACCTTTGTTTTTTAGCTTATGTGTTATGGACTTGAACCTTCTTGACCTCTGAGTGACTCTGAGATAACTCTCCCACCTTGATTTCACCACTGGATTCGACTTTCTGCCAGAGAAGGTCAGAGCCTGTAAACTAGTTTGAGGGTACGTGATTCCATTGTGTGAGCTCTGTGCTTTGTTTGATGCGTTTAAAATGGTCACATTGAATCTCCTAGCCTCATTGCTGAAGTATCCGAGTAGAGTCGGTCCAGTACATTTTTTGTGAGAGTTCCAGCTTCCAGCTCCCTTTTAAACATAACACTTGTGCGAACAGCAATTACAGCCACAGACAACTCAAGCCTTGGTATGGTTGTAACCTTGTAAGGAGAAACTCCTCTTCCCATCACTAAGGAACAGACTGGACTTACTGTACTAAGATAGGTGCACGTGCCATATCCAGATGCACTTGCAACAGAGAAATGATGAAGCTCGTAGTGCTAGACCTCAAAACATGACGAAAAGTAACATCGCTGTATCTTTATATTTGCTAGGTTCCTCAGGTTAAGGAACCACAATTCCCACTGAGGTCAAAGACTGTTGGGTAAGGTGTTATTCCAGCTTAGTTTATCTTTGATACATCAGTTTATATTGATACATCTGTTGTAAGATCTGCTTTCCTAGCAGGACAAAGGGGGACACAAATCCAGAGGTGAACCGTCAGGGACTTCTAGAAGGCTTAACTTTTTAAATGTTATAAAACATTGTATTGCATACTGTATATATTTTATATTTCATATACTTTTCATTCTTTAATTATACTTTTCATTCTTTAATCTAATTTTTCAAATTATATTTTTTATGACATTATTTTGTTAAAATAGAGACATGACGCTATTTTAGCTGAACAGTAAAGTAAAGTACAGTTGTCTAATCATATCCAGTGCAACTTTGTTTCTGGGGGAACTAACAAGCTAATGGCTACTAATAATAATATTGAAATGAGGTCAGTGGTGATGATGATGTTGAGTGGCAGTTTATTTTCGTGTATAAAACTGTTTTTGTTGGTGATAAGTCTGAGCGTTCTAGTTGCTGACCAGCTGTTGTGTACTGTTGTGTGGAGCAGTATGTGTGTGTGTTTGTAGCGGTGCCTTTCAAACTAGTTTGGTGATGTGTGACTAATTATTATTAATAAAGACTTATCTTAGGCCATGTGTCGGGTTCGTCTCTGAAGGTCTCGGCAATAAGAAATGGATTGCCATATTTTTCTTGGAGTTTTGTCCATGCTGTGTTATGGGCTCAGTCTGTACCCAACAGTGGCTTTCCTGGCAGGTCTGCTCACATTCCAGCACAGATAGTAAATCTTTTTTTCAGCTATTATATCTTTTCTTGCCAATGAGGGTCTGAAAGGAAATCTTCCAGTTGTTCTATCTGAATGGGTTGCCACAGAATATTGTTGGTCATGGTGCAGGAAAGCAACTTCCACTGAGAATCTCAGTGAAAAGGCCTTGACAAGATCTGTGCTTTTTTTCTTGTTATGAAGGTAACACATTTTAAGAGAAGCACAATTTGAGACGTGAATTGTTTTCAGACTTGATTTTCTTTTCCTTGTCAGGGCTGTGATGAAGCAACTCATAAATCTTTTCATCTGAACATTCACTTTCTGACACTTGTTCAACTGCTGGGTTTGTATTGTGAAACTTAATGGAAGAAAAATGCTTATATAAAATAATTACAATGTAATGATTTGTATTCTATTATTACATTACATTAAATAAATAAACCAAACCAAACTATAAGAAAGCCACATAATTGCTTACTTTTTAACAATATAACTTAAAAATGTATCAACTTAAACGTGATAAAAACAAAAGAGAGGGAAAGAAAAAATGAAAAGCTAATGTATTAGTAACATTTTTCACTCCATGAGGAACCCTCGTAGCAACTGACTGTTTTCTGCTACTCCATAATAGTTTTCACTCTCCATCATCTTCAGCACATCTGCCTAAATAGCCTATAAAAAAATCCATCCAGGTGCTGTTATGAAAAAGAGCACATAAGTCTTTATTTAAATTCATTTTAGGGTGGAAAAGTGGAAAAGCTTCTTTCACAAGTTACCTGTGTTATAGACAGAAGGTTAGCACAAACCTGTATGCAAGCCCTATGAAGCTGTATCTGTAAGCAGCTGCATCTGGTCTTTTTGCACAGTCCTGAGATGAGGCTCTGTGACCTTGAATGAGTAGAGGACTTGGTGTGGTGAGATTTGATACTCATTTTTGCTGAGGTCACATAGTTAAATACAGACTCTGTTTCTTTCTACAGTCGTTCTTTGTTATCCTTACTTTCCACATTTCCTGAATTTAGGCATGTTTAAGAAGTTTTTATAATCAGGCCAGAGCCAGCAATAGAACAGAAAATATTTGCTTCATCCGACAGACATCAAACCTGGGCAAAATAAACTATACACATGTCCTAACAAAAGTTATCAAGTTGGTTTTAGATAAATGTGTGGATTTGGTCGTAACGAGTCTGTAACGAGGCAGCCATTTTGGAGAAAATATAATCTCCCCTAACTCTCACAAACAAAGTCAGATCTGGTAGCACCTAATGGATTACCTGTGCACATTCACACTGTTAACACAATGGTATCTCAATTATTGAGCCACGTTATAAAAGAGATGTCCAGCACCATAAATAGGAGCCAGAAATTTAGGCTCTCGTTTGAGCTCCATTTTAGCAGCCTGTATCCGGGATCTTGTTTGAACAAGAACCCCAAGATACATGAATTCCTCCACTTGAGGCAGGAGCTCTCCACCAACCTGAAGGGGGCAAGCCACCCTTTTCCGTCTGAGACCCATGGTCTCAGACTTGGAGGTGCTGATCCTCATCCCAGCTGCTTCACACTCGGCTGCAAACCGTCCCAGTGCACCCTGAAGGTCCTGGCTTGATGGAGCCAACAGGACAACATCTGCAAAAAGCAGAGACGAGATCCTGTGGTCCCCAAACCAGACTCCCTCCGGCCCCTGGCTTTGCCTAGAAATCCTGTCCATCATACTGTAGGTCGATATGTGTATATTGAATTACCGTAAAGCAATTTGCACACTACCGTGAATGTGAACATGACCCAAGACTTGCCAGTGCTGTTTTTGGCTTAGATGCGCCAGACGGGGATAGTGCGCGCTTCAAACACACCCCTACAACTCAATTAACTATTGTAAGGACATAAAAATATTTATAAAGGTAAAAATGTTATGGTGCACGCGGCAGAGTGGTTAGCACTCCTGCCTCACAGCAAGAAGGTCGTGAGTTCAAAACCCGGCCGACTCAAACATTCTCGGCCGACTCCGGTCTTTCTGTGAGGAGTCTGCATGTCCTCCACGTGTTACCGTGGGTTCTCTCCGGGTACTCTGGCTTCCTCCCACCGTCCAAAGACATGCATGTACAGGTTAACTGGCAACTCTAAAGTGTCCCTAGTGAATGAATGTGAGAGGGAATGGTTGTATGTCACTGTCTATGTCTAAATGTTAGCCCTGCGACTAACTGGCCACTGTCCAGGGTGCCTCAGGCCCAAAGCTGCTGGGATAGGCTCCAGTCACCCGCGACCCCTAACGGGACAAAGTGGTAGAAAATGAATGAATGAATGAAAAAGAAGAAAATTGTATTCTATTCATATTAGATTTATAAACAAGGCCACTACTTTGTTTTTCTTTACCACAATATTGACTTCTTTATGAGTTTAGTTGTCAATATTAAGTATTTATGTTCTCTATATATTTGCGTCATGATGTGATTTGGGGAATACTGAGTAAAACTATCTGTAAGTTTGGTGGAAAGGTGGTGCAACGGTATGTGACATCAACAAGTTGCACAATCAGTGTTATTTCCTTTTATAAAAGGAAACTGTGAACACTAGCATCATTACAACCTGGAGCATTTCTGAGACAGACATGGACCCACTGAACCTAAGTGTGACATCTAACTTCACTAACTTCTCAACCTCTGGACATCCACCTGCACCCCCAGGAACTCTGACGGTCTGGCCTCTGCTGTGATGCTGTCTCTGTGTTTTCTTGTGGGATTCCCTGGGAACTTAGCCGTTATAATCTTTAAACCAAAGTGGCAGCAGCTGTCCAGACTGACCCAGTGTCTGATGATGAACCTGGCCATGTCCGACCTGCTCTGTTTGATCACTCTGCCTTTATGGATCTACAGCTTACTGGACAACTGGACACTGGACTTGGTGCCATGTAAGATTGTGTCATATTTTGTGTATTGTAGTGTCTACAGCAGCCTGTTGACTGTAGCTGCTCTGAGCTTACAGCGCTACATGCAGGTTGTACACCAGCAGAAGTGTCTCCAATTCAAGAAGAGGCTGCTTGTCCTGCTGTGGCTCATTGCAATGGCTCTATCCATCCAAGCTTTAATACTGCGACAGCCTATCAAAGAAGTCAAAGAAGTGACCCGTTGTATCCAAAACTACACCTCTCCGGAACAGAAAGTGGCTGTGTTGCTCAGTGAGTGCTTTGTGGGATTCAGCTCATTTGCTGTTATAGCATTTACATACATTTGTCTAAACCGAACGTTAAAACAGGATGTCTTCTTCAACAATGCAAGGACACCTAAACTGGTCACTAGTATCATAGTGACATTTTTTGTTCTGTGGATGCCATACCTTATTCTTAATCTGATGGGTGTGCTGGCCATTTTACAAAAGAACCAAAACTTGATTGAGTTTTATGACAAGAGTTCACACAATTTTAGGTCAGTAACATTTATCAACAGTTGCCTAAATCCACTTCTCTATGCGTTTGCTTCCCGAAATGTAAGCCTTTGTGCTGTGAGTAAAAACAAAACCTTGGACGATAACAAAGAACCAACTTTGGCAAATGTTGCAGTTGAATGACGCCAGCATTGGAATAATCATGTTTTGGGGTTGTTACAGTCATAAGAGACCCTTGTTAATTGACACTGTTAGGGTTTGGTACTGTCATGTGTGGTTAGATATTATTTCTAATGCTTCACATTAAAGTTACATTTACAGTACTGTATGTATATTGTACAATGTGCTCTATAAAACTAAATATTACCAGCACATTTGTCTGTGACACAGTTCTGTGGACCTGCTGTAATTAGGGCCAATGCCCAACTTTAATGTTCTGTAATCTAATGGTATGTCCTAAATTATTATTATTATCCAGAATTATTTTCAGAAATATGACACTGTGTATAATTTAAAGATCACATATTTATTGATATATTAGTGTTCAAATTAAATAAAATTACATTTGAAAATGTTATCTTCTTTCTCTTTTGAAACACAATGGATCATGTTCATGAAGCTTCTTAATAAGAAATATATTCTTCAGCCCAATTTATGGAGATTAGCATTCACCATTTTGTTTCTTAACTGAAGAAATTATTTTGGAAGAACATAGCACAAGAACAGGTATAAGGACTCTAATGCACCAATCAGCCTTGAATTAAAAACTGTTTTGTAATATTATTCCACTTAGACTACATAATTTTACAAATTATTACTTTTTTAAATAATTTATATAAATTTGAACCAATTATGTTATGATCATTGAATAGACAAATAAACAAATGCCATTATATTAAGCCCCATATTACCCACCCCCTAAACACAAACAACATGAAGTTGTATAACAAGACAAGGCATCCTGCAGTACATCGCCTCACTTTTCATCACAAACCAAACTGGCATCAGGGAATAAACAGAGTCACTTGCGTGCACACACCCTGGGCTGGATTGACTAGACAGGAGGGACCATCACATGCGGCAATTAACAAAAACGTGTACAAATCATTAGCAAGCATTTTAGCACTGTTTGCTCACTGCATTAGATTTACATATTACACAGCTGTCTCATTTTTTTACACAGCATCCGAGGCACCGTGCTGAATCCTTCTCAACAACGTGGGCCCCCCCTCATTTGTTGATTCTCCCACTGTCACCTCTGCCACCTCCCCGTCAAAACCCTGGTGCCTCTTTGTTCACCTGGATGCTCTCCGCCCAAAATAGTTATTTGCATAAACACTTTGCTGTTCATGCAAATAACACATTGGAGAAAAAGTAAGAAATTTCAACACTCAGAAAAAAGAACATCAGTTGTGAGAAAGAAACAGCAAGAACATGCACATTAACAACCAAACTAAAGGCAGAACCAAAAAATCTAAAGTCTGCAAATTTAGACCACTGTCAGAAAGGAAACCGTCTAAACCGTTAGATCATTTCTGTTATTAATTTCCCACCAAAATATATCGACCTGTTCAAACCACAATAGTGCATCCCATAATGCATTGCAACAACTGCTGTGAGCACCAGCGCCCCCTTCACCGCTGCTCTGATGACACAGAAGAGCTCAGAGAGCTGCGAGTGAATAAATGCACAATGAGTTCACACAGAGACAGGTGGACAGGTTAAGGTCTTTCTAAACGTCTTTTCTTTACCACAATATTGACTTCTTTATGGGTTTAATTGCCAATATTAAGTTCATTATGTTCTCTATTGATTTGGGGAATACTGAACTAAAACTATTTGAAGGTTTAGTGAGAGGAGGTGCAACAGTATGTGACTAGTTGCACTTTCAGTGTCATTTCCTTCTTTTATTAAAGGAAACTGTGAACACTAGCTTCATTACAACCTGGAGCCTTTCTGAGTCAGACATGGACCTACTGAACCTAAGTGTGACATCTAACTTCTCAATCTCTGAACATCCACCTGCACTCTCATGGAACTCTAGCGGTCTGGCCCCTGCTGTGATGCTGTCTCTGTGTTTTCTTGTGGGATTTCCTGGGAACTTAGCCGTTATAATCTTTAAACCAAAGTGGCAGCAGCTGTCCAGACTGACCCAGTGTCTGATGATGAACCTGGCCATGTCCGACCTGCTCTGTTTGGTCACTCTGCCTTTATGGATCTACAGCTTACTGTACAACTGGACCCTGGGCTTGGTGCCATGTAAGATCGTGTCATATTTTGTGTATTGCAGTCTTCACAGCAGCCTGTTGACTGTAGCTGCTCTGGGCTTACAGCGCTACATTCAGGTTATACACCAGCAGAAGTGTCTCCAATTCAAGAAGAGGCTGCTTGTCCTGCTGTGGCTCATCTCGATGGCCCTCTCCATCCCAGCTTTAGTTCTACGACAGCCCAGAAAATTCAAGACCATCAAAGACCCACAATGGACCCTTTGTCTTCCAAAATACACCTCTCCAGCGCAACAAGTGGCCATGCTGCTCACTGAGTGCTTTGTAGGCTTAAGCTCCTTTATAATGACAGCATGTGCATATATATTCCTTGTCAGAAAGTTACACCAGACAGTTTTCTTCAACAGTGCTTGGACATCTAAACTGGTCACTAGTATCATAGTGACCATTTTTATTCTGTGGATGCCATACTTTGTTTTTAATCTAGTTGTTGTGGCACTTATTTTACAAAACAATCTTGGCACAGTTCAGTTTTATGACGATGCTTTCAACATTTTTGCATCAATACCTTTTATCAACAGTTGCCTGAACCCACTTCTTTATGCATTCACTCTTAAAATGTTTGATAAAAAGAAAAACAAAACCTCTGAAAACAATGAGGAACCTATGATGTATGATGTAGTTACAGTTACAATGTAAATTCTTGGTCATTAAAAAATAAGCCATTTCTCCTTTTTAAGCATTTGTCATGCCATGCGCCATAGCTGAAGATTTGTGGTGCCATGATTAATTTTAGGTCAGAAACTGCTGTGTGATGATTTTATGTGGTCCACACCCAAAAATTTTAAAACCTGGTTTATGTATTTAAATTATAGCTTTCACTCCAACGGGTCCTGTCAGACGGTTGCCCTCCTTGAACATGGGTCTGTCAAAGAACCCGTCTGAGTGCTTGCTCAAGGGGTGTTTGTTATGTTCTGTATGTTAACAAATACTTCCTTTTGGTTTTTTTGGCTTCTGTGGTGTGTGAGCACACTAGTTCCTGATAAAAGTGAACTGATATCTGCTAACATTTAACATTTAATAATCTCTGTGGGGTTTCCACAGTGTGCAGCAGCAGGCTGTGTACACAACAGAGCAGATAAGCTGTTTTTGTTTTTGTGCAAGGCATTAATCATGATGTAAATGAAGCTATTATGCGAAAACTTGCATCTAGAACTTCACAAATGTCACTCTAATCCATGCACAACACATTCTATAATCTGCAAATTTGTTTATTATACAACAAAGCAAGTTTACCTCAATCAAGACTTAAGCAGTGATTTTTTGAGCACCTCCAATAGAGAAGGAAAAAAATAAATAAAACTCATCTTTAAAACATGTGACCTTTGAACAGTGGGAAGAAAGTCCCGGGAACAAAACCAATGAAGTTGTGTTATGAAAAGAATACATTGTGTCAAGTCTATTGAGAGCTAAAAATAACAGGAACTTGTTTTTCTTTGGATTGTGCATGACTCATTGTAGCACAATTCCCATGCATCTCATTTTTCCCTCTATCCATCTTTCAATTCTTAATCTTATAATATCACTTTTATTTAGTCTATATGTAAAGATACAAGTTATTATTTACTCCTATCTTCTGCCATGCCACTGAAAGTAATCGCAAGAGAAGATTTATTTATTTATTTTTTCAAATAAAGCCTTTTTGGATGTGTCTGGATGTAAATGTTATTTAATTTAAATTACAGATTTCTAGGCCAGCCTTATGCTTTTAAAACCTTAATCACAAAATAAAACTAAAATGGTTTACAGTGTTAGTTATTAGGAAGGCTGTTGCATGTGTTGCTGCCCCGAGCTGTTAACAAATCCTCCCTCGTAAACAAAAACAGAGAAAGAAAAGAGTCTGAGGTTTTAAATTGAAAGTTATTAACTTACATATTGTTGCGAATGTTTAATGAGTTTGGAAACATCACATAGGAGCTTTCAAAGTGTGGGTTTCAGTTTCAACCAGTCTTCTGAGCAGGAGCTAGCGGGGCGTCTAGAGAGCTTGCCCTTACCACAGGCCACAGAGAATGTGAAATATATATGTAGTCACATTTAATCATCACATTAATATTTTTAAATACCCTACCCATTTTATGCACCAGATTTATTGGTAGGAACAATTTAGCGTCCTTACCCGAAATTACACCCCTTAGTCATAAAAACCTTTTCTAGTGGATTCAATATCTCTTTCCACTGGGCTTGTGCTTGTGGGCATGTGCAGCCTATAACTTTTCCACCAGATGCCTACAAACTATATTACAAACTACACCTTTAAGAGAAAAGCAGCTGGTATTTAAAAGAACATTACAGTTTATTTTTTATAATTCTTAAAATTATATATAAAGCAAATCAGGGATTTTCAAACTGCAGTCTGTTTAGAAAAGAATGTTGCAGGATTTTCACCTTAACATAACAGCTACAGAGTCATTGTGATGGCTTAATGACTTATTTTGTGTGGGATGGGGTCTATCCTAACCCCCGCTTGCACCTCTTAGAGAAAAAACTAGCCTTGCAAGAATAAGCCGGAGACGAGCCAATGATTAGCCGTCCCTTGGAGTCAAGAAGTTTCATTGCTCACGGTCAAACTGGGGGAAGAGAGGAGGGCAGGGAGACTGGTGAAGACACCCTCACACTGCTGTTATGTGTTGTTAAACATTTAATGATGATCTTTAGTGTTGTACAGAGCTCTTTATTTAAAACAAACAAACAGAACTGGTGTGGAATTGCTACATTACTTCTCAAAATTGTCCTGTATTTTGTTGTTAAACACACCTAACTTCCCTCGTGTTTCTGCTGAGAGGTTAGTGGAGTCACATTGTGGAAACACCACTGAAGCTCCTTCCCTTTATCAAGAAGGAACCTCTGTCTTACTGTTTACCTCATGACGTAGCTCACAAAGGTTAAGGAACAGTGGCTAGGAACAGGAATCTGGAGTCATCATATAACCGGATTCAGACTTTTTATTTGTCTTGAATGGCTGGTTGCACCGATGCAACCTCCGATTTTTTTTAGTCACACCATTGAAAAATTAGGTTGCATAGAGCCCTGCTTAATTATGTCATTTTCCCAGGAATTAAAATAAATAATAAATGTGAATTCCATAAACATCTGTTTTTCGAAGTGCTGTTGTAAGCTTGTTTCAGAGAAACAATTGGCCATGTGTAGCCCCAAAGTCATCATGATATCAGTCCAGAAGAAGCAGCAGGGTTTGTTGTCTTATCAGTCCCAATCCAGACAGATGTGTTGAGAGAGATTCAGATGGTGCATTTGTGAGTCTCCACTCCAGTCACATCTGGGCAGTCCGCCGTTTGTTTATGTACAGTCTGCCAGGGTTGTTTGCATTATTGTCATGATGGCTCAATGAGCGCCACGTGTTCAGCTTTTGGATATTAATGTCTAATAGGCCGGAAAGTACTATCGTGCTTCCTATATTCTTTTCAGTATTAATTGTAAGTCAACTTTCTGTTGTCATTATGATTTAAAAAGAGTGAACACAGTTGTTTGACAATAAATGGCTTCACCCAACCACTAACTATGAGTGAAAGAGACGTTTGTTGGTGTTATCATTCTTATTCTCTGAAAAATGGCCAAACAATCACAAATTCTGTCTGGGTATGTGAACTTATGAGTAACTGTATGTACATATTAAATGAGGAACGTGGCATGTTTAGTCTATATTTCTTTATACTGTTCCATATCAAACATTTAACAGTTACTTACCTGACCACCATGAAGTAACACTTTAAACACTCTCGCAGTGCTTTTTTATAGCTTCAGATTGGTGCTTTAGTTGTAATTATACATAATCACAACACTACAGCACAAAGGGACAACAGTGAGTGTGCTGCAATTATTGTGGATTTACAACGGTCACAGACAGTTCAGTGAATCTAAACACAGACACTAAATTAAACCTGTTCTGTTAGCTATAGGACACTGATATTCAGCTTCGGGGGTGTATCTCGGTGTGATTACAGCTGCTGTCACTGTAGTAAATAGAAATTGTGTGAGATTAATACCACATGTGTTTTAAAGCAAAGGAAAGGTTTTGGAAGAAAACAATTGGTTATATATTTCAGAACTTTTATTAAATTGAACAGTTGGCAGGAAGACTGGCCTTGATGGTATTTGTCTTGGATTACGGACTACAAAAACTGAACTGAGGTCTGTTTTGGCTTTAGAGTGACATTACTGCATCCTAAGCCTGCACCGTTGTAATTTGAGGGCTCATTGAGGATGTTGTTTAGCTTGAAATACACCCTGGTCTTAAGTGTCATGTCTGATTTAGCAGCGACCGACAAAAGTATGTTTAATTTCAGCTTACGTGCATCCAGCAGACAGTGTAGGATGCCCAAAATGCTGTTCAAAAAGATCAACCAGTGAATTAGTGAACTACATATGTGGCCTCTTTCAGATGTGGGAGTTTTCTTTTCATTCCCTTTATCTGCCATCACTGTGTTTCACTCTTTGATTGGAACCATATTGTCAAATTAGACAGCCGTCTGAGCTGAGAGGTATTTGATTAGCTTTGTTTTTCCTTGCATTACAACTTCATATATTAAATATGTAGTGACATTTGCATCTTTAATATTTTGGTTTCATCCACGGCTGGGTTCGCTCATATGGAAAAGATAAGCAGCTCAAACAAACAACTCCATCGAATGCCAGCGATCATTTAACACATGATGTTTATTTGAAACCACTCTTTTCCTTTTATGACGTGTCTTTTGTCTCTTGATAGCCAATGAGCAAACACCTGAAATTTAATTACATCCAGCTGTTAACGTTGAGATGAGTCTTTAACATGATCACATTTCCAGTGTGACACCATAGAAGGTTTGTATAACTAAGCATCTCTTATCATTATCCCCCGAATGCACATCTGAAATACATACAGGATTTAAGAGTTTTGTCAATGTTGGCCTGGGCAGCCACTTCACTTCAATTCACTTCAAAATCTGCCTTGTCTAAATGGGTTTGGAATGTTTATCATTGACAGTCATATACACAAGGTAAATTAGCCTTGTTTCCATTGGAGCGCTACAGTAGGGGTCGGGTAAAGGTACAGGTAAGTTTTCATTGGCTCTTGTGATAATATCATGTCATATCACGAGAGAAAACTCAGCCATTAAATAGTGCATCCCTTGATTATAAGAAGTTGGTGCAGCTCTATGAATGGAATGTTCAGAAAACTGGGAATAAACAGGAAACAGTCTAATGTTTCCTGCTACAGCAGTGATTCGTACCAAACTGAGCCAACCTGTACCGTACTGCAGTGGAAAAGAGGCTTTACTGCACTGTCGGGCCAGTTCTAAGCATTCAGCTACAATGGGTCAGGCTTTATGCAGCGCTTTACAGTAGTATTTTTCTGTTTGGTCATTAGGCCATCTAGTTGCATCCAGTAACTTTAACCACACCGTTTAAATAACTTGCTGATCAAAACCTGCCTCCTTACAGAGTGGATTTGTTCAGAGGGTTTTTAAACGATTTTGTATCTCCACATTTTCTGGTTTGAGCAAAATTAAATTACCTCCGGAAAATGGTGGTGGGAAAAGTGCCACAATTATTAAATGTTAGGAATAAGCCCAACACTAAAAACAGTGTAGTTTATATCAGCTGTTCAAACTAGAAGATGTTATCAAGGTGAAAAGTTGTAGATAGATTAATGTTTTTAGTGAAGGATATCATCTGGTGAAGTTTCACACACATTTACACACTCAACAGTGTGTGACTGTCTTTTCTTTTCTCTCAATGCTCCAAACAGGAAAAGGCTGAGTATAAACATTCACCAATTATTTATGAGGCACAAGCAGGTCGACTCCAATAAATACTTCTACTGAAACACAATCCAAGAAAAAATGCCTGAAAGATCTGTGGTGGAAACAGCTGAGGAGCTGTTTGTGAAATTGCAACAAGCTGCTAAATTAAGCATTAGATTGATAAAGAAAAAGTTAAAGAAAAAGCATCTGGACTCAGTTTTCAAAGTGAAGATGTTTATCTTTATCAATTCTGAGGAAATGCTGTTTTCACTGAAGCTCAACTCACATATTTTTCAATAATAACCTAACCTGCAGCATTACTGTGATCAGAACTAAACTAAATTTATAGAAACAGCTGTATCCTTCATTAGTATAACCAAGAATACTGTACTTTACAGGACACATTTGTAATAAAGGGCATTTTTTTACTCATGGGTGCATGTGGCAGCACTCCTGTCTCACAGCAAGAAGGTTGTGAGTTCAAAACCCGGCCGACTCAAATATTCTCGGCCGACTCCAGTCTTTCTGTGAGGAGACTCCTCTCTGTTGTACAGGTTAATTGGCAACTCTAAAGAGTACCTAGTGAATGAATGAGAGAGTGAATGGTTGTGTGTCACTGTCTGTCTCTAAATAGTCAGCCCAGTGACTAACTGGCCACTGTCCAGTGTGTACCCTGACTCAGGCCCAAAGCCGCTGGGATAGGCTCCAGTCACCTGCAACCCCTAACGGGACTAAGCGATAGAAAATGAATGAATGAATAGTGGAACTGAAGCCACTCTCTCTGTTCCCAGCTGCGAGAACTAACTTCAAAATGACAATGATCAGATTATACTATCAGACTATAAACTTAAGTTTTACTAACATCTACAAATCTTATCAAAAATATCAAAGTCAATATCAAAAGTAGAATTATTAAATACAATATCAAGCTGTATTCGTAGTGTTCTTTAAAACATAAATAAAAGTGCATGAGGCTGATCTCTGTTAAACAGTGTGCTCTTACGTTCCCATTAGACTAGAAGTACTAAACTGAATGAGTACACCCTCTGATTGTGACAATATCAGTTATGAGACAAAGTGTTTACTCAATGACAAAGTTGATATCAATATTTATTAAATAAAAATGTTTACGCTATTTATTTCTTAGTAGGTCTAATTCAGCACTGTAGAAACTACGGAAAAAATCATTTTAATGGAATATAAGCTTTAAAAAGCAAATAGCAAAAGACACATTGTATAGTGTGTAGACGTAGACAGTCCAGACTCCACTGAATCCTGTCTGTGTCGCTAACTCTGCTGCTCAGAGGCTGTTTTAGACTCTCACAGGTTAACATGAGCTTAGCTTCATTTTGTGAAACTATTAGATTTGTATTGCGCTATAAAAAGACCACAGAACCGCTTCAGTTTCCTCTATGAGCTGGTTTCTGTAGCCTAGCCCAGCCCACAGCGTGGAAGCCTCTCTCATGGAACCTCTTAAACGGTCCTCGAGTAAGGGCGCCGCCATACGGCAGCGATATACCGCCGTCCACCAGAGGGCAGGCTCCAAAAGTGGAAATATAAGGAGAAATCCAATGGCGACTTTACAAGTGTAAAAATCACGTTTACAGCCAGGTACAAAAGATGGCTCCAGTCTCTAGAGCTACGTTTTTACTACTAAATATTAATATTTGATTAATATGTCCGTTTATGCTATCTGAAAACTATTGTTTTACTATGCAGTAAAAGCCGATAAGGCCCGAATGTAACCGCCATTTTATTGCCTTTATTGTCTTTTCATACACGCTCTTTTCATCAGCCGATGTCCTTGTTTCATTTACCAATTTAGTGTTAGTTAACGCTTCTTTTATTTGCAAATTAACGCTAAAACTGTTATTGTTACAGAAGTTTGTTTCTTCACTTTTTCCGCACTCTGGGGTTACAATGTGATTTGTTGCTATGATTGGCTAAAACAAATCTTGTGGCAGGCGGATACTAGTCGGTGCTTTATTCAATCACATACCAAGTTTTCAACAGAAGGTGCATTTTGCAAACGCTTTGCAAACGGGAGCCTTCCAGATGGTTCTGTGAAACAGACTATGTTCTGTGAGTAGTTCTATCTGGCGGAGTCAGGTTACTCTGTCCCCCCAGAATTGTGATTGCATGATTGTTAAATTGTCTTATTACAACTTATGCACGATTGTTGATAAATTAGATAAAATATTTGTCTCATTCAATATTGAAAAAAAGTCAAATGTAGAGGATGACTAATGCAGCCTGAGTGTTTGTGTTTGTTTGTGCATTAGGGCCCTTTTATGTATGCTCCCAATTACACTGTTTATAGAGAGGGGACAAAGGTCAGAGAACAGACACAAAATGAGATCACTGTATAAAACGGATCATTGAAAATAAACCATGTGACTGTGAGAAATCTGCTGAGGAAATAAAGCTGCATATGTGAGGTGACATCAGTTTTGGACAGGATTTTCTAGAGAAACAAGATGCTGGCGTGGTTCTTTGGGGTTTTTCTTTTCAAAATGTCTTCCTAGACCTTTGACTGTCCACCTCTCCTCCCAATGTGTTCTTGATCCTGGGCTCTAACTATTAAAACTCCTTTAGTCTCTCCCTGTCTCCATTCAGGGCTTTATTTCCCCACCACTGTCTAGCGTCTCCCACAGCAAAAGCTTCAAGGACTAGGAGGACTAGTCTCCACCCAAAACCTTTTATAACAGACTGACACGCCAAATCTCTGGCCACAAGAGCTATATCAGCGCTACATCACCTGCGGCTGTGACACGAATGCATTGTGGAGCTATTTTAAGTACTTACCACTTTTGTCCTTTTGAAAGCTTTAGCAAGTCTACACTGCTGTTACCAAATCTTTAATTGTGTCACTTATTGAACTCAGAAACTGATAAATTATAGCCTGGAGTTGGGTGTGACTGAAAGTTCATGTTAACAGTTAACAGGATACAGATGTAGCCACAGTAGAAATATTGCCTAAAAACATATTGAGAAGAAACATTTGATACTTTTGACAACATTCAGTGGTTTTAAAAACATAAAACTGAATGGTCTGGCACAGGCCTCCATAACTGTCTCAGTCACATAACTTCTTTTCAGCAATTACAAAGCAAAGAATCTCTTCAAAGAGCATGAGACATTGAAATATTAACATCAACAATGGTAGTCATATCTGTTTTGGTTGAGTGTAAAACAAAGCAGAGTGTAGCCATTTGGCAGCATTTGATTGGGACTTTTGAAAACTGACAGTAACAGCCCTGGGACATTCTGTTGTGTAAGAACAAACCCAACTAGGTCAGATAAAGAATTTGGAAACAAGTTCAGGATTATCCTAAGCCAGATTGATTGCTTAAATGAGAAAAAAATGTATATATGCTTCTCGTTCAGCAGTGCTCTGTTTGTCCACTCTGGGCAGCTGAACAGGAGCAGGAATTTAACTTCAACTGGGTGAGTTCAGTAGAGCTTTTAAATGCAATTTTGAATTATACTGTCTGAAAAAATATCTGCATACTACAAAATGTTACACAATGCAATTTTCTGCTATCTAGTTATTGATGATAGATTACATCTTTTGGCTTCTCCACCCCCCTTTCCTGATAAATGTACTCAAACACACATTTTTCCTGACGATGTAAATCATATGACACATGCTAACCAGTCATTTGAGTCACACAGCCCACACACAACAACAAGATGTTTCCCTGGCTACATTAAAATGCTGACACAAGTCTCTGCATAAAAAATCTGAACTCAAACCAAAACTTTTCAAAAGGAGGAAAGTAAACGGTGTGTGCAGAGCTTAAATGGGGCAAGGAATTGTGGTAATATTTCCACTACTGAGTGACTGAGAAATGTACACATTAAGCTCAACCCAAACATTCAAGTACTCAATAACCTTACATGTCTTTTGACAAAACACAGCTGTACAAATACATGCGCTAACATTTTACTCTCAACTGTGGGAAAGTCAGATACAGGAATCTGAAAATGCAATATGTGAAAAGGGCGTCATCTTGCGTAGACAACAAAAAAGCAGAAAAGTGTAGTTGCTTCAGCCAAAATCCACTAGATGGCGTTATAGGTCTTTGCCAACTGAGTATGACTATGGTTCTACTAGGTAGGGGATTTCCAGAGTCAGATGGAAACAAAACAAAGTTTAAAACATCTTTTGGACAGTCTTGCTCCTCTTTTAAAGGGCCCAGAAGGTGAAATTCTCTTCCCACTGACCTAAAACTGCAGATGAATGTTTGAACACAGGTATTTGTTTATTTTGGTCAACAAAAAGAAAAAAAAGAATACAATATTTTCACTTAAACATAACTTATATTAACTGTAAGGGTGCAGGCTGAAGTTGAAACTAATGTTTGCCTAAAAAAACACTATATAATACTAACAAAACAAAAACCGAAAGAAGAAAAATACACAAGACAACCACAACAATTCACAAAACACAAGACCATTTTTTTATTTTTTTAATTGTTAAATCTTAATTAATATTATTTATTACAGCATAACAGTTAACATCTTTAATAGAGGTCTAAAGCAATGGCTTGTGTCTGGGCAGAGGTGTTCACACAAGAATATGTGAAAATACTGTATGTTTACACTACTGTAGTTCCTATGATCCCATTTCAATGCTTACACATGTATTGTGTTCTTATCTTAAAAAAGTGTTGAAAATTAGCAAACAATGCATCTTGTGTTGTCCATATTAAATAAATGAATAAAATACATTTGCTAAATGTTGGTCATATTTGACGGGTTACTTCATGCTAATGTACTAACCACTTGCGATGCATGCTCTTATGTCTTATCATGTGCTTGTAGATGTGGTCATCATTGTGGTCTCAATAACTTCAACCATAGAATCACACAGGAAGCTGTGCTCACAGATAATGCTACTCACTTCTTGTTTATCTTTGCAACATATAAGATGTGGACATAAGCAATGGGAACACAACTCTTTTGGAAACACATAATATAAAAATGGCATCGGCATGGACATTAGCTGTTCTAAATAAATTCCTGTGGTTGTGTTAAAGCAAAAAATGTAAGTTTTATTGTAGTTTTTCTTCAAATAAATTAACTTTGTGTGTTTACGTGACTAAACCCTAAAACAAATTAGATTTTGTACTGCAATAACTGCAGCTATAGTATTGCAGTTTATAATAAATGTAACACTATGTCATCATGGCTGTTCCATAATTTGTACTGACTGAGCAGTTTTTGGTTATTCAATAAAAAAAAAGTGCAGCGTCTGCAATTTAGAGTCAAAGGTCACAAAAGTGGTAGTTGTAATCCAATGGAACTTCTTTAAGATAACATATCACACACAACATATTTAGCTTGGGATAAAACAAACAAAGGCCATTTTTATTTAGTTTAGTTCAGCATTTAGTTTAACTGTTTCCATACAGCCCTGGCTGTATCCAAAACACTGAATATAAACTTGTTTATTACATTGTTATACAATTATTGACAGCAATTTCCAAAGCTATATTAAATGCATGTAGATATTCAAGCATTTTTTTCTCTATAAAATGTTGGGTTAATGCACATTTGTCAAATGAGACAAAGGTTGTATCTTTACTCCATTAAGCTCAAACTTTATTTGTTAAATTACAGACTAGAAAAATGATTATGTACATAAAAATAAACTTGACTTTAATTTTGCAAAACACTTACTGGTTAACAACCTAACTTTACATTTAGCAGCACACATGTTGCAAAATATAAAAAAAGAATTTCTAAGAAAAGGAGAAGTGCTCTGAAGGCAATTCAAAGGAAAAGATGGTATGTGCATGTGTGTGTTGAAAAACATTTTCTGTGTGTCATTTACACAGAGGGTTGTAGGTTTGAAGCGGCCTGGCTTACTGTCCCTGGCGCATCATTGAATCTCATTAGTGGCTGTGGCAGAATTTACAGGAGGCTTATGAGCACAGTCTTCAGGGTTGGCTGGAGTCAGCAAAGATGTCTTGCTGGGGTCACGGTTAAAACCAGTCAGAAAGTGTATATTCAACCACATTAGCTGCTGGTGCTAAAGCGTAATGGGCTAGCAATGTCTCAACAAAAGTGCAATATTCTGCTGCATCTTTGGGCAATCTTTTATCTGACTTGAGCTTTGCTTGGGTCTATAGTGGCCAAGTATGATATTCTGTTGCAAATACAGAAGAAGTAAGTAAGAGTTTTAATCAGTGGTAGAGAAAAGCACATTAATTGTTGAAGAGCACAAGTCAGGTCAAAGTGGAGTCAAATACAGATTTTAGTTTCCCACCAAAAAGAGATACAGATATGAAAATAAAATATTAGATGTGTTGAGGAGAGAAGTACAGAAGAAAAAGGAAGATGGAGTTGGGAGGCACGTTTGGCCTAGCAGGCTAACTGTAGTCTCTTAATGAACTTCCACATGTAGGAGTAGGAATGGATGACAGCAAGAGCAAAAAGAGTAGGTTAAGATGAGAAAAAGGGGACAATCATTTCCTTTTATTTGCTATGATATCTTTAGTTGAATGTTATGAATACTATTCAAGTGTATCACATCTTGAGTCAATGACCATACGGACACAAGCTGTTCAAGCATATATGACATTTTCACATACATTGACATGGAGTATAGCCAGAAGCATCCATGCATATATCCGCACCCACAATTTTGTTTTCATATGTAGAAACTGGTTTGGCTACTGACAAGGGGTCTGTCTGAGATCCCCTCATCAATGCTCTAATGTCGTCAGACACTGGAACCCAAGCCAGTGTCATCCACGTGTCAGAGGTCAGGTAAGTAGATGCCCGTGGGTAAGCATAATGAGCAGTAAGCCTGACAGTGAGCCTCCTGCTGAATGGGATAGTGAGGAGAATGGCTGAAGCAAGATCGTTAATGGTTAGAACTGCACTGACGTTAAATGCATGTATAATTATCATTACAGCTTTATTTTAACATATGAGACAGCACATCAATTTATCACATTAACTGCTCCTCCAAATGTCACTGATGGTAAATGCAAACGCTTTTGGTAGCACAATGACTCATGCTATTGTCGGTAAGTGTGACCTGTTATTGTGAATTTACAAAGTGATTTTCACACCTTTGAAGCTTACGAACAATTGTGCTAAAAATAAGAAATGTAAGAAACACACCTTATCTGACTTTTCATATGGTTGACAGTTCTCACAAATCTCTGAAATCTAAACGGACGATGATCTAAACCAGTTGAAGTGTTAAAAACCAGTTACTGTCGGCTAACGTTAACATGATCAAGTCATCAACAACCATTTAAAAATATATTCAAAATTCAAAGTTTACATTCATAAAAACTTTGCGTAAAGCATAAAAGTGGCAATAGGTGCATTCCGTTAATAACTGATAACAAATTGCATAAGAAGTGGGCTTTGTTAATAAATGTGTGTGTGCATGCTTGTACCTGTGCGCGTACCCATGTGTGTCTGTGTGAGGGTGTGTCTCACTGCACATAAAGGGTAATCTGCGGTAAGCTGCATTATGGACTCGTCTGCAGTGACGCAGATGTAGGGCCCAAACCTTGCCTTGGTATGGACAATCCACCTGGAGGGATTGTCGCCTGTGGAGCCAATCCTGACACACTTTTACTATTTTATAAAGTATATAATCAATGTATACGATAAATAGTATAACAGTTCTTAAAAGAATGTTAACCATGTGCATGCCTCTTAGTTTTGTTAGTTTAATTCCAAGAGAAGTTCCTGTGCTGCACACCCAGGTGTATGTGCATGACCAACATTTAAATGAGTAGGCTCAGGTTAATGTACAACATCTTCTACTTCTATTGATTATTAGGCTCTGTACAGTAATGGTATTATTATAGTATAAGTATTACCATATAATAAAATAAAACAAGATACTGACTGACCAAAGCTGCATAGCCATGTCATGTTTCTTGCTTCTGTCTAAAAGACAACAAAACATCTCATGTATATGTGTGTGTTAGATATAGACTATTGAGCTCTAAAATAATAATTCCATAGAGAGTAGATAGAATGAGACATAAGGGGGTAAAGGAATGAATTCATTGAGACTTTTTAGTTAGGGCGTCTCCTAACACCAAGAAACGGTCTCCTAACACCCCTGGTCAAGAGGCGTGAGGTGTCAATCAAACATGACCCGCCCAGTCTCTTCTCAGACGGGAAGCACAGCCTTACAACTTATGCAGTAGCTGAGGAGGAGCTGGACGTCTGTCGCATCACGCAGATACTTTTTTCCTGTTTCAAACCCAAAATGTAAAGACTAAGCCATTTATGCACCGCTTTGTCAAAGTTGGTGTGCAACAGAGATTGTAACAGACGTGGAAGGATGCGTAAGGACGCATGAGGAATTGAGAAGAGAAGGTCAACTTTCACTTTGTTCTGGGTTTTCACGGTTGAAATGGATGCGTCCGTAAATATTCAGGACGTGTGGACAAGCTGACGGTGCAAGGAGCACGCACTGAAACCTCTGCTGACTTTTGTTTAAAGTGGACCATTTGACTATCGATGCATAGAAACGCTCCGAAATCGACTTGTGCGGTGTCAACTCCACAGAAAGTTGATAAAAGCTGATACAACAGTGTCCTTTGTAACAATGGATGGGAACGTGGAATGTGTAAACGTTGACAGCTGCTCGGACGCAGAGAGTATCAACCTGAGCGTCCTCAACTGGGAACAAGTGCATCGCCTGGACTCCATCCTCACCGGGTCCATACCCATCCACGGCAGATGGAGTTTTCCCACTCTGGAGGTAAAACCAAGAGACATAGTCAAAGTGGTTCGAAGTCGTATGGAGGAGAAGAGGATACACGTCCGAGAGGTGCGTCTGAACGGCTCTGCGGCCAGCTACGTGCTGCACGAGGACAGCGGACTGGGTTGGAAAGATCTAGACTTGATATTCTGCGCGGATCTCAAAGGAGAGTTGGAGTTTCAGACAGTGAAAGATATAGTTCTGGACTCGCTTCTGGACTTTATGCCTGAAGGGGTGAATAAGGAAAAGATCACCCCAGTCACTTTAAAGGTAGGCTCTACAGACACATTACATTACATTTTATTAGTTAAACAGTAGGCCTAATAGAAATGCATTTTACAACTAATCCGTTCCTTTTGCAATGATCCACTTCAGCAGACAGTGCCATTCCACACCTTCACAAACTTTCAAATGATATGATGATATTTTCCATTTTTACATTAAAAAGGTAAAATGCAGACAGCTTAAAATGCAAGACTTTACATTTCAAGCTCCGTTTACATTTTAGCTAGCATATGCAGTAGCCATTGTTGTGGCATTTACCCAGTGTATTAAAACCAATAAAAAAACAAGTGAAATTGCACAATTTGTTTCCGTTCCTTAATTGCACTGCAGTTTCTTCCTGTTTCTTTATTTATGTACTAAAGACAATGATGGTCATCAAGCACTGAGCGCTGAGATATAGGCCTTCTAACAGTAAAAAGGTTGAATTCAAAAGAGGATTCAGTGTAATCCAATTGGAGTTGGATCTACAATAATCAGTCCGCTCTCCAGCAGCAAATGTGATCAGCAAAACATTGCTGTGAACAGCCCTCCCAAATTAGGTTTGTAACTCACACAATTGACGCTAATGTTCAATGGCAGCATCCTGCTCAAACTAATAGGGTTTTTGATTAAGTACGTTGCACCTCTATGAGACAAGCCTGAACCCTTATGTGAGTAATTTCTAATGTCAGCTGATGAAAATGTATTTATTGGAGCCAAATGAAAAAGTGTAAAGAGCCCGATTTGAGCTTTGGTAAAGATATCACTATTTGGTTTTTCAGGGTCTATAATTATTATATTTATTTTTTTGCAGGAGGCCTATGTGCAGAAGATGGTGAAGGTGTGCAATGACTCTGATCGCTGGAGTCTCATCTCCCTCTCTAATAATCGTGGAAAGAATGTGGAACTCAAGTTTGTGGACTCTCTTCGAAGGCAATTTGAGTTCAGTGTGGACTCCTTTCAGATTCGTCTGGACTCGCTTCTACTCTTCTATGAGTGCTCGGAGCACCCAATGGCCGCCACTTTCCATCCCACAATCCTTGGCGAGAGCGTCTACGGTGACTTCCCTACTGCTCTTGACCATTTACGCAAACGCCTCATTTGCACAAGGAGTCCTGAGGAGATCCGAGGAGGGGGTTTGCTCAAGTACTGCCACCTGCTGGTACGAGGCTTCCGCGCTGCTTCTGACAGTGAAATGAAACTGCTACAACGCTACATGTGCTCACGATTCTTCATAGACTTCCCTGATGTGAACGAGCAGAGGAGGAAGCTGGAGTCCTACCTTCAGAACCACTTTGTAGACCTAGAAGACAGGAAGTATGACTACCTGGCCACGCTGTATGACGTGGTCCAGGAGAGTACGGTGTGCCTCATGGGTCACGAGAGGCGACAAGCGCTCAACCTCATCTCGTCACTTGCACTGAGAGTATTGGCAGAACAAAATGCAATCCCCAATGCTGCAAATGTCACCTGCTTCTACCAACCGGCCCCTTATGTATCTGATGGCAACTTTAGCAACTATTATGTAGCCCAGGTCCAACCAATGTATTCTTGTCCCCCTTCATCGCCTCAACAGTACATTCCCCCAATGCACCATCTCATGTATGCGCCATGGTTGTCCTGTAACTAATATCACCTGACATACTAGCACACTTTAGGGAAACAGGAAAACAAGGTGGAAGAGCTAAGCATCTAGATGGAAGACAACAATAAACAGAAGGAAGGAAAGGAACCTTGATGATAAAGAACAGTTTTACTTTTGGGTAGGGTACCTCAGCAGGAGCACAATGGGAGCGGTGCCAGCAGGCCATCTAGATACATTCATTTATCTGCACTGAGACGTCACACACAGTCTGTATATTGGGTATTTCTTATGGCTCTATACACCCATACTTTTGTTTACAACATGTGTAAAAACATCATAAAGGTGTTGTGGTACACAATATATCAAAGAAACATTGTAAACTAAACAGAGACATACAGCTATGACCTTTAGACCTTAACAAGCTCATGCAGACATTGTGCAGGACTTTTGGTTCTCTAAGGCAATGCAAAAGGAACTGGATATTGTTTACAAATCCAAAGATCTGCTCATGTTTATCTGAATGAAACTATAAACAACAAAACAATGCATGCTTTATTTCTGTGCAGAAATAATGTCTTTAAGTGCCTAGATGAAATCAAAAGGGAAGAGATATTTTTGTGATTCTAACTGTAGTGAACTGAAAAATGCATCTATGTGGGAAAATTAAGATGAATGAATGTATTATTAATTAGCATGCTTAGCTTTGCTGAGTAAGGTCTCTTTAAAGAGTGATTTTGTTTGTGAATGTTTAGTTGAAGAACTCTTATCTGCAGAGCTGCTAGAAAATTCGCATCCTGATTACAAAAGAGGAAGTACATAATCTGCTCATCTGTAGTGAGAAAGAAAAAAGAGACAGCACAACTTAAACCATAAATACAACAAAACGGGAATATGGAGAAAGCATTGCTGAAAAAAGCAAAGAAAGAAAATGGTTTGGCAGCTAAAGCAAAAAGCACAGGGGAGTAAAACACTGTTCATATCTGCAGTGTTATAGATTGTGCAAAGCACTAAAAAGTTATTACTCAACAAGACAAAAAATAAGTGTGGATTGGATTCTAGGCTGTGCGCTGAGCTCTCTCTCTCTATAAATATATATAAATATGCATATATATATATATTGGATTGCATTCAAAAAAGAATAGTTCAAATCACACTGGAAAGTGCAGATACATTTTGGTGATTATGTTCATTTGCATTAATCACAGCTTTTAATGTTGGCTTTTTGGATTGTATGTACAAGATGTACAAGATTCTATGTACAAGACACAGTTGAAATTGAGCTACTCAATGTAATTCCATTAAAGCTTAAATGAAAATGAAAACTCTTGCATATTACGCTGTATCCTGTGATTTATGTTCTCAGTAGGGAGCACAGATGAAAGCACATTATTTCTTCTGAGAGTGGGAAAATATCTAAGGGTATATATATATATATAATGTAATTCTGTAGAATGCATAAAGATAATGGTGTTGATATTTCAAGAGCAATAAAACAATAGGTTTGTCATCATCAATGAAAATTTCTAGTGCAAGCCTCTGAATATCAAATATTGTCAGATCTATTTTTCTATCAATCTCTATTTTTGTACAGTTTGTGTTTGGCTGATAGCAGGCAGAGCTATGTTGTGGAGTATTTCTGTGGTATGTGTGAATATATTACTTTGTTACTATGTTACATTACTCTGGCTAATGAAGGGCAGCACATGCGGACACAGTGAATATGCCTAACTTGTGATGATGTGCATGTGTGCTCTGAGCTGTTTCAGGTGGATTTTGCTGTAAAGAGATTGTTCTACTGCCCAATGGATCAACTTGATAATTAAACATGAAAAAGGTCCAGCTCACAGTTGTCTCTGTTTCTTACAGACATACCTTGCTAGATTTTAACCATCATTGTAGGAGATAAAGGCGTGAGGTTGTCTTAGTTCCAACCAAGGATGTCCTGTTATCTTGAGTAGGTCAATGGCCTCAGGTACTGCTCAATACCAGCGGGCCATGCCAGTTGGTGCCAACAAGTGACAGCTGAGCGGTGGATTCCCCTTCTGGGGGACGTCACCAATGAACACCAACGTCAGTTCATCAAACAGACCTTACTACCAGCAGAGCCTTTGGATCCAGGGACATATGGTCGCTGACTGATTGCCTCTAGGTCAATGCCCAGATGTCACTTTCCATGCTGACATTGAGGAAAATATTTGACAGTCATTATTTTCCAATATCACTTTGTTACTTTGTTAAGTAAGTAAGTAAATTTTATTTATATAGCACCTTTCACAGATATAAATCACAAAGTGCTTTACAAAGTGCAATAAAAGAACAATAAAACTATGAGAATAAAAATTAAAACCACAAAATATTAAAAACATAAAAAACATAAAAAGCCCAATCAACTAAAAGTTTGTTTAAATAAAAGTGTCTTCAACTGCTTTTTAAAAGAATCAACAGAAGCGTCCACTCGCAGTGACAGGGGCAGGGCGTTCCAGAGTCTGGGGGCGACTGCTTGGAAAGACCGGTCTCCCCGAGTTTTAAAACGGGTTTTGGGGACCGTTAGAAGGTTTTGACCAGAAGACTTTTGATGAAGCATGTACAATGTAGTAAAGACGGCAGTGAGATTTTGATTTGAAACAATACTTAAAATATTGAACCATCCAGCATATTATTTTCACCATTGGAGAAACAAGACATCATTGTGATCTTCCAGACACAACTTTATACTTCTATCAATAGTTATGCTGTGCTATTAAAAGTCAACCATTACATCTTTTATTTGGCCCAAAAGTAAAAACGCAAGGAGTCATATCTGGCCTTTACAAATTTATAATCAATCATCTCTCAAGCCTTTGCCCTGAGAAGAACAGTAATAAGGAGCAGAATAAAAATAAGTAATGTGCATGTAAATACCTATGTATCATATCTAAGTAATAGATATGTCTTTTTGATGTAGTTATAAAAATGTGCTTAGCAGCCATATATAAAACAAATCCTGTATCATTGCTCCTGTCTGCTTCTCCTGGGTGTAGAGAATAAGTACCTCATAGTCTAAAAGTACAAAATTACTAAATACTGGACTATCCCTTTAAAAGGAAGTCCATTTATTCTTTTGCACACTTTTTCAGTTTTCCTTCTCAATGTCATCATTTCATATCAACTTCTTGGTGAAATTCAGCAAACCCAGATGAGCTATGGAACAAGGTCAATGCCCTGTTAAGATGGAGAGAGTGGACACTAAATATAGCCCCCCCTCTCCACTACTGTAAGGACATTAGCCCATCTGCAGAAAGCAGATTAGTCTGGCTGTATAAGCATGCCCTCAGTGCTCAGAGATTTACCTGCTATTGCACTGTAACACATACCTCCCCTCACACTTTTTCACGTTTTTTTTTAGGTCACTCCAACTGTAAAGAGCAGGAAAAAATTTAGTCCACTTCCTTATCAAAGGCTTAAAGGTAAATGAGGAAAATGGGATTTGAGGCATGTTGCACAACGAAGGAAAGAGTTAACCTAGTAACACAAGAAGCTTAGTGTTACTACAGTATAATGTATGTCTGGACAGATGAACTTAGGAAGTGTGTTGTGTAGCTTTTGGACTGGGTCACTGAAGAGAAAAATGGGTCATTGAAAGCAACAAAATCTAAACTTTTCACTTTGTCAAATCTATCATTGTTGTTCTTGTCCTGGAAAGTTTCATTGGCACAAGTCTCACAGCAATTAATCAAATAATCAACAGAGCTTATGAAGAACTGTGTCTTTATAAAGTTAAGATTTTGACCTTGGCTTGAACCAATGAAAGCAGTGGGAAACACATCTGTTTGAAAACCCAAAGCCATGGAGAGCCTTCAAAGATAAGGCTTATGTTAAGAAAAATACCACAGTTAAGCTCAGAAGAAGAGCCATCAAAGATTTATGAAGAAAGAAATTCCATTGTGATTTATACTTGCTAAGATGTGCTGAAAGGTTTATTTACAACAGATTTAGGGCCCAATCTTACAGCTGGCGAAAGGCTCACAGGCAGTGACACATGTCTGATTTCCCATCTTCCACCTGGTTTAGGTGTGGACAAGCCGCCATGCACTGCTGTGATAACAATCTTGTATTTTAAGACATCAAAGGAGCGCGCTATTTCAGATTTATAAATAAACCAATTATAATGCAAATACATTAATAATGTATCTAAAATATATTGATAATTTATTTACTAAATAAAAAAAGCACTATATTGTATAATATATATATATTATAATAGACTAATTTGATTATACATTAAACTGTATAATCAAACTGTTGTCTTTGTCATTAGTCTACTGTCTTTGTGGACTGATTTATCAAAGGATGGAGCAACACCTTCACCTGTGTGAAGGACATAACAGCTGTTTTTACGCAAAGACAATAGCATATAGCATCTCACAGAGTAGATTGTGTGTGTTAAGTCCTCATGTCCAAAATACTCACCTTTACACACCTGCTCCACGCCCAGACCACTTCCTGCAGTAGATCCAAGAACGCTGGGAGGGTTTGTCTATCCTACCGTCCCATCCTTTATCTATTTATCAATCCACATACTGCTTTGTGCCGGGTTATGCCCTGTTTTACTCCCATACACCACTAATGCTCTTAAGTTATTTCAGTAAAACACAAACGTAACATGTCCCTTGTGCGTTTCTATGAAAATGAGAGCGCCAACCGCAAAGCGCTTTGTGTTTAACTTTATGAAAATATATCCCTTAGACTTTTTTTTTACAATCCAAGTTATTAGTTATTAGATCTATCCTCTGAGTGTTTTGCTTAAGCTCTGCAGTGTGATACAGATTAATCCTGGCTAGGGTTGTTAAATTACTGGGTTTAAAGTATAAAGATAAAATTATCTTCTCTGGCTGGTTCAGTTTATTATTTTTAATAAAGATCCATTTACATTATCCTTTTATTATTGCAGTGTTTTTCGAGGTTTATGTTACCTATATATATACTGTATATTAACAGACTATAGCACGGCAAGTAATTAAACTGCTGAACCACAGAGCAGACAGACACTCTAGAAGCCTCGCTATCTTATCAGCGAAAGTATGTGGAGGTTTGGTATCACAGCATACAACAGTCACACACAGGTCCGGCTAGCTTATGCTGGAGATGAACCATTCGGAGGAACACGAGGGCCAATAGTCCATCCAGCTCAGCCCGACAGAGGTCACAGGTCACTGAGGAACTCAAACAACTGTAAGAGGAGACTGTGAGAAACCCTCTGTGTCTGTGTGGGCATTTGTATATTTGTGCTGTCTGTGTGTTTGTGTTAGGGAGTCTTTCGAGTGAGCATCTAGTTCTGAGTCTGAGATAACTTCCTTTTACAGATTATAAAGAGCAGCCATAAGGAAAACTTGATCTCCCTGATTATTGGGCAACGGATTTATATAACTTTTTTTCTGCTGTTGTAGTTTTGTGTGACATTAAATTTCAAATAACTGGCAAGCTGGGGCAAAAAAATTAGACATGTTTCTATTTTTAAGTGTTTATGTCTGTGAGAGTAAATAGTGTAATAACAGCTGGAGCAGAGCTGTCTCTATGAAACAGACTGGGTTACGTCAGTGTACAAAAGTTAGGCTGAAGAGGAAGCAAAGCCAATAAAATCCATAAGAATAGTCAAATAAAAATCTTGATGTCTGTGTTAGCTTAGAATCATTTAGCTAACTGTATTTGGCTAAAAGAGCATAAAAGGCGAGACTAAATAATAAATGGAGGGTATGCCGTTGTTTTTGTTACTAGGAATTGCCTGTAAAGAATTGAGACCATAAGACATCACCTAAAACTTTATTATCAAGGGTTTTAATAGATGAGGATGTTCAGTAGATACCAGAAGCTTTGGCCAATCACATACCTGCATAGAGGACCAGGCCCCTGCTAGGGAGGCTCCCATTGGCTGGTTAGTCTACAGAGCTTGTCAATTTTGAATCAATGTCTATCTTAGCGCTACTTATGTTTGTATCACAGCAAAACAGCATAAAAAAAAAACTGTGAAGTGTTAGCATAACTAAAAGTGAACATGTACAAATACACTTTGTATAGAGTACAATTAAATGGTTCAAGCTTTGACTGGGGCCTTACAGGTCACATTTTCAAATATTTTACAGATCAGTGTTGCAAGCTTGTTTTTGTCTTTGAGCCACACAAGTCTACTCTCTGATGCAAAATAACATCTGGTACTTTGCTCCCAAACTCACATACCAGCCCACATTACCAGGCTAAACATGCCTTTTAAGCTTTAACATCACCACTTTCTCTAATGTGTCACGACGTAAATGGAGGATGACTGCCCTCGAAAACAAAATACAGATATTGCAAGAGAAGGGCAAAAGTTCAACACTAAATACATCACTAAACAAGCCAATCAGAATTCAAATCGCCACAATTATCATCAGTATTAAGTGTTTAAATCACAGCAATAAATGTTTCTGCCGTTATCGCTAATGTAGTCTGTGCTCATTAAACCATTACATTTGTCTTGGCTTCAGAGTCAGGCCATGAAAACATCTCGGTGGGAAAAAAGCTTTCTGTGGAACTTTTCCCCAGAGCCTAACTATAATAACATACAGTTTTGTGTTTGTTGCTGTACAGGGCTGAAGTTTTATGTCCAAAATTTAGACATGAAGGTTAGAGTACCAATAAGAACACCCACATTAAGTTTCTGCCTGTTTGTGCTTAAGGATGAAGGGAATGGATTTGTCCCAGATGGTGATACTGCAAAAATGGAAAGCTTGCAATGTCAATAGGCATTGGTCATAATCAATCAAGATATCAACATTATGGAAGATTTCATTAAAACTAGTACTAAAATAAAAACACACCAATGATGCCAAAGGTCAGTAAAAAATGGCCTGACTGGTTTGTGATGATAGAAATGCAGTAACTCAAGTAACCATTTGATACAACTGAAGCACACACACATTTTCAAGCAGCAAAAAACAACACAGAATATTGATTCTGACGCTAAGAAAAAGAGACAAAGACTACAGCTGACAAAGCCTTAGAACAATTGTATATGATTGGAAAACGTTGCCAAGTAAGATAAGCCATTGATTTCTGTTATTCAATTTAGATGGTAAAGTAAGAATTTGATGTAACCACATGAAATTAAGGCCCCAGCCTGTCTGGCCCCGACAACCATGCCTTATTCAAAGTCACTTAAATCTCCTCCACCTTGTGCAGAAACCCTTTTGGACCATTGTACATACCTAAATTAATAGATGTGATTGGATGATCATGGCAATAAACAGATGCATCTAATCCAGCGGCCAATGAGGTAATAATGTATACATAAAGTTTCTAGTATATTGGCCTGCCCCACCCCTAGGAGCTACATAGTGAAGCGTCTAGCTGTCTTGATTTTGACAAAGTACAATACTTCTTGATCAAAATACTATTTTGCTTTATTTAAATAAATGTTTTTATGAAATGCGTGTTAGTGACTGTCTGACTATTAAAGACACCACATACCACTGTGTCCTCGAATAAACTCGGCCACAATCTCAAATAGCTGTTTATTTCCTGCCTCAGATGTTCATTTGGCACTAAATTTCACCAAGGTGCTAATTTGTGTGACTTTCTGATCTCCCTGCTGTATAAATGTGTGTTTATGACGACGTGGTTCCAGAAGTGCCACTTGTGCGCACACATCCTGGTAAATGCGTTATTGCCGCCGCCTTCCAATGTGCCTGTTCTTACCCGGGCTGTAATGATAGTCATTATCAGGTTGTAATAGCTAACACACCTGCCAACTCGCTGCTCGTGCCAAAAACACACCTGCATGCGGATAAGTATAGTTTTGCTCGTGTATATGCTATAAAAAGTTATGAACGGCTGTGTGTGAACAGGAATGTGACAGTGGTATAGAATGATATATCTTCATGTCTATGAATTGGCATAATGGAAGATAATTGATCACTTCCTGAATGAGGCTGGTAATGTTTTTCCTTCTTGCTCCATACAGTGTGCTACAGGGCTTGTGTAAAATCAATCACATGAACTGTTCTCTACAAACAGAAAGGACAGGCAGATGTTGCAAGAATTTATGCAATATTAGTGCTGCTGGTCACTAAGACAAATGGACACTCAGTTATAGACACAGTTTTGTTATTTCCTAATACATTCCTACACAGGGAAAACCAAAACAACTCTTGAGAATAATGATGCATACTGCTCCTTGTTTTCATCACATTCAGCTGCTGTAGCAAAATGTGACTTTTACAAATGATTATGTGGTCAGCAAACCAAATAACCCAGAAAATCTGGGTTTGTAATTCAAACAAATGCAAGCAAGTTCTTGAAAATGTTGTTTGATGATAATGTTTAAACAAAGTCTACCTTGGCATGTGTTTCTATCTTTGCTGAACAGTGTTACTATCAGATCTGGATTCCAGAGACTTACACTTGACTCGTTTTTTTCTTTCTTTTTTTTTTCTTTGAGACCTGCTTTCAGCTGTGCATAACCAACCTCTGGCTTGACCTCTAACCTTTAGCCTGACAGGTAGATTTTCTTGGAGTTGCAGGGTGGAAGTGATGGAAGTATAAATGGGAATTGGTTAATAAAGGATGTGTAAAGGACAATGTAGTAAAGTGTGATACCAATAAGCTT
Source organism: Perccottus glenii (assembly GCA_024416835.2). NCBI lineage: Eukaryota > Metazoa > Chordata > Actinopteri > Gobiiformes > Odontobutidae > Perccottus > Perccottus glenii. The sequence goes on from CM044564.2 coordinate 13,852,514, forward strand.
ATTAATAATATCTACAAATTAGGTGAAAAATGTGCATGTCCATGTGTAAATACTATATTACTGGGAATATTAATTAGCATCGTGAATAACTGCTGTGTCAAAAATGTTTTTGTACAAATTTGATCAGTTGCTCTGTTTTCTACAAGCCACTAAAGTTGAGACGACTCTGATTGACTGTCTTCATGCTTCCATCCTTGTCTCTCTGTTACTCTAGTTGTTTGATTTTGTATACCCACCTTAACAACACTACATTACCCATTGTTGCACCTGCTTTGTATAAAAAGACTGTATAATATATGGACGTTTTCCGCCCATTGCTCCCCTATTTACAGATATTGTCGTTACCACAGGGCATCATCCAGGCTTTTTGGATTTTACTGCATAGTAGAACAATAATTTTCATAATCCCCCCCCCCCCATCCCCCAGAGTTGTCATATAGTAAAAACTTAGCTCTAGAGACCAGAAACATCTTTTGTACCAGGCTGTAAACATAATTTTTATACTTGTAAAGTCGCCATTGGATTTCTCCTTATATTTCCGCTTTTGGTGCCTGCCCTCTGGTGGACGGCGGTATATCGCTGTATATTGCTGCTTGGTGGCGCCCTTACTCGAGGACCTTTTAAGCGGTTCCATGAGAGAGGCTTGGTAAAAACCAGGTGTTGTTTTGTTTTCAGTTGAAGTTAAACAAACCTCAACCTTAACAATGTTTAAGGATGAAGTTAAAAACCTTCCTCTTTAGCTCCGCCTACATTCAGAAAGACAACTGAAAGTTTTTTTTATCTTTAAATTTTTTCTTATTCTAAATCTTGTCTATATATTTAAATTTGTCTTTTATTTCTGTAAAGCACTTTGAATTAACCGGTGAATTGTGCTATATAAATAAAATTGCCTTGTCTAACCTTGCTTTTTAATCTTCTCCAAACTGAGATGTTTGGAGTAGATGTAACTAAATGTGCCATTGATCGAAAGGCAAGCTATTTATTGTCAGAATTACCTCATAAACCATTCTTGTCTTTGTTTTAGAAACGGACACACATAAAGCATTGCATGAGGTTTTATTTTTGGACTGTAGTTGTAAATAATAACATGCCAAAATAAAGTAATTGTAATTGGTGAAAGTGGCAGGAACACGCAGTACGACTTAATCTTTTTAGGGAAGAAATTTTATGCTGCAAAACAAATCGCCTCTAATCTTTCTCCCATTTCCCTTGGTTGATACAATTCCCAAATAATGTTCGTATCCGCACTTTCAAATTTTCTCCGAGCATTCATTTGTTACAGGAGATTAGGAGGCCAATGTATACAATTCCAAGATTTATCCAGTGATTTTATCCAACTGTTGCCAGTCAGCTCAAATCAAATTACTTCCTTTCTGATGGTCTGGTAAATATTTGTCAGAGCTGTTCTGGTTCAGTGTGGAAAACAGATGTAGTGGCAATCTTTTTGAAGCATTAAAATTAAAATACATTGAAGAAGAAAAAAAATCAAAATACTGAAATAACAGCATATAATTTATTGCCATAGTTATATGTTTGCAAAGAGTAAGAATTATGTTTAAGTTGTCCTTTTCTGTCACTCTTAATATTCCATGTTTTGTTGTTGTGCTTTCTCTCACTTTCCACTTTGTTTTTACGCGGCCATTAAAAATGTTATGATTAATCTTTGGTACTTTGATGATAACAATATGTTCCTCTCTGTTTTGTTTTTGTTTGTTTTTTCTTCTTTCTTTTCCCCAAAACACACCAAATATGCGTAAAAGTGCTGTGTTTGTCAGGCTCATCAAATGTTCCCTTCTGCCTCGATGTACCCAGAGGAAACTATGCTTTGCGGCTAATGCTTGTTGGGAGGTCAAATAGCAAGAAGAGGCCCAAACTGCTGATTTAAACAGACTTGCTGTTTGGGTTTTGGGTACACAGCTTAAATCACTGTCAGATACTTTCCATTAATGTTAATGTTGATAAATGCAATTAATTGTGAAGCAGTCAGTTACAGATGTTTATTGCCACGATTTTAAGATTGAATGCAATGCATTATGGGATGTATTTATCATGGATTTGCCTATAAACTATAATGTATTAGGAAATGTTTATAGATTTGTTGTTTTTCTTTCAACTCAATTTGATTTGCAGATGTCTTAAATATGTGAGAACTAAGTTTTTATTTAAGAGCTGAATGTGGATATCAGTATATTACTCATTTTACACTGGGGGAGTATTTAAACGCTTTCTGGAAGCTTAGTAAGTTCAGTTTTCAGACTCTTTGGTTTGGCCCTTTAAGAGGTGAGAAATACCAAGTCAGTGAAGGTGAAGTCCAGAAGCTAAACTTACTGATGTGTCCGTCTAATGGCAGATTTATGACCTACCACTGTGAGCTCTCAAATGACCCCAGCATGTCAACGGTTAGGAGTTACATACAACAAAGAGGGCTAGCCTGCTGAGAGGAGAGTGTGAAGGAGAGAGCTATCTATCAGCAGAACGTTGTTCATGTGAAAAAAACACTCATTGTTTTATAGCTACAAGACACTTGTGGTATATATTTCATAAAACTCCAGAGTGGTGGTTGGGACGAGCTGGATGGGAAAGTCATCGGGACGTGCACACTCCTACACATGGTTTTAAGTATTCACTCGTCTCACACTAGAGTTATGTTTACACATGAGGCCACCGTCATTCACATCCTCTGAAACCTGTTCAGTCTATCTACAATGACCCCACTTTCAACTTCCTATTTCCTTTCTAACTACCCTGTGCCCCTACCGGCTGCCCCGTGGTTTCTTTGACATTTGTCTTTCTGTCCAAATGTACCACGATTCACCAACCGAGTGACAGGCAACTCAGCTCAGCTGTTACCACAGAAACCAGACAGTAGATTCAGATTGATTCTGCAGCAGTGAAAGGTCTTTGCCCCATTTACAGTATCATCCATATATGGTAACTCAAACTTTCTATAAAGAACAAACACAAAGAATCAAAGACAGATACAATTTCTTTTGTATGGTCTATTTTATTTATTGTAAACATTTTGGTTTTAAAAGAAAGTTTAGGAATGGCATCAAATACATTTGCACTAGAATTGTGCTTAAGACTATATGGAATAATATGAAACTGCAATAAAACAAAATAATGGACAATGAACCATAAAACACAAAAAGACATGCATTTTCAACTAAACTTAATTCACACAAAACACATTTTGTTCATTTTCTGTTTCCTTTATACCAAGCTCAATCACAAGAGTCCGGGCACTAGCTCTTCCATGGGCACCTCTGCCTTCTTTTTAAATTAACAAAGAATAAGGCTCTGTAATGTAATCATCTGTAAAGTGAACATAACCAGAACACTACTAACACTAAATGAGTGAGGGCACCGTAGAAGGACATACCATACTACAGTCAGTATTGTTCAAAATAATAGCAGTAAAATGTGGCTAACCAGAATAATACAGGTTTTTAGATTCTCAGAAAACAAACAAGCCCCAGCATTCATGATATGCACGCTCTTAAGGCTGTGCAATTGGGCAATAAGTTGAAAGAGGTGTGTTAAAAAAATAGCTTATTTTGAACAATACTGTAGTCAATAATAAAAAATCTTGATATAACAGTAATATGGGTTATTTAACTAATCCTTTTCCACCACAATTTTCCTCGCTCTCCGAGCCAAACTCTGCAGTTTAATCACTTTTATATTAGTCACCAAAGACAAAAACACTAATTGGATTAGAGAGGAGAAAGAGCCAAATTCCTGACCTCTGTCCAGAGCCCATGTTTATGAGCCAAGGGGCATCTGTTTCATATTGGTGTGGTCATACACAATGGAGTGAAGTAAAAAAAAATGAGCGCAGGGAGATGTCTTCAAACTGAGGGACAAATGTCTAGGACCCCTGTTGGAGCGGGTCACTCTGTGTGTATCTACGAGTGTTTAGTCTGAGCCATCTGAGCACAGCTGGTGAGATACATCTGCACAGAGAACTGAATAAAAGAAAGAATGGAGAAAAACAAAAGGGGTCACTGCAAGGACAAAAGGTAATTTGGGGTGAGACTCATTAAACTTGTTAAAAATAAAACAATATGGATGTGTAGGTTACAATTCAAGCATGACATCAGCAATTGGACACAGCTGTGTGGCAGCATTCAGTTTCCTTTCTGGTGTGAGATAAAAGATTTCTCCACAACATGCTTATAATTTAGAACCTAATGGCCTAAGGAATTACACATTTTCCCAGTTATTTTGCCCACATTTTCACAGCTCTAGGCCAGAGGGAAGAAACTGAGCTTTAAAAAGGAAGTTGTGCTTGGCTTTAGGTCAGACTTATAGTACTATAGCTCATTGTATAGGAATAAAAACTTTATGTTATTGGCCTAGATCAGACTAAGAATAAAATAAGACATTTAGGAATTAAATCTGAGTCAAAATCAAAGATGGGTCTAAAATCACACAAAGCAACATTTTAAGTGCAATTCCTTTCAGTTTAAGTCCACTAGCTAGTGCATTTTTTATCTGACATACGTACTGTATCTGATTTCTGATCTTCCATTCTTATAACCTCAACATTTCTCTATTCTTGTCAGCCGGCAACATTAACACAAAAACAGGATTTCTGTTTTTGACAGGTTATCATACTATCCATTGTAGGGGTTGGATTTTTTTTTTTACTTAAAAGTGTGGTCCATGCTGGTCACAACTCTTAAATCCAAAGTATGAGAGTGTTTTTTAAAGTTTAAAGTTTAAAGTCATCCTAATTATTACAAGACTAGTGGAAAAAATCTGTAACTGCCCTTGTTTCCTGCCATTCCATAAATGCAACCATCTTCATAGTTTTGGTCTAGTCTAGACCAAAAGCCTTTACACCATTATTCAAGGAGACAGTGCTTTCATAATGATGTCATTAACTACATACATACACAGATAAACACACCTCAACTACTAAAGAGCTGCCAAAAATAGCCACAGAAAGTTCAGACAATGATCTGATCCAAAGTTGTGGAATGGGAAACAAAAAGATCTGAAAAGATGGAAAGAAAAGGAAATAAGTTGTTGTCTGGAATTAACCAATTAGTGTCTCTGCAGCTGGAGGCAAATAGGAAGAAGAGGCACACAGCAGATCTAAACGGACAGCAAGGTTTTTTGGAAGAAAAAAGTGAGTGGATATAAAAGATGATTTATGGCCTGAAAGGCAGACACTGGTTTTCCATCTGAACATCTGGGGCAATAAAAACAAACACAATCTTAAACATGAAAGCATTGAAATGACTCCTGAAGATTTTCCATTTGCAAAGATGCAGAGTCACAAAAACTTTGCTGTATTATAACAATACAAACAGAGTGCATTTTTAGGACAATATTGTAAAGTTGGCACCTATCTAATGTTTGACAATGTTATGTACCTTAGGCTGAAAAGGTCAGATAATTATAAAATTTCTAATGCCCTAATACAAGATGATGCAATAAATCTTGTTCCAAACCACATAAAAAGTGCTTAATGCAAGTTATGACATATTCACATAAAATACATGACTAAATAAATTAGGTCTGATATTTAAATTTTCTCCAGGGAAATATAAATATGATATGATGTGTCAGTGTGATTTACAGCTGGCCCTCCCAGCCCAGCTGTATGAGCAAAGTTTTTTGAGGAAATCATATATAACTGAGTGATAACTGCCAGCGTAACTCACTCTGATTATAGCTTGTGTTGTCTTTAAACCCATTATTTGTGCCGTCGTCTATCAGAGCTAATGGTTATTATTTGAGGTGTTGTTGATAAGGGGAACACATTTTTCTTTTATATATAACTGACGCACCAGGATCTGAAGTTTCCTTTAATGGGCACTTTCCCACAACTCCACAGATGTTGCGTATGTCATGTGAATATGATGTTGTTGCTCTAGACCATTTTATTAACTCCATGCTTCACCTGGCTCTCGTTTAGGCATGAGTCACCCATATGTGCTGCAAAAGTGCAACTTTAGCAATGTTTGCAAAGCAGCTGATGGCCTCATTTATTTATTTGCTTTGACTGACTGCTATACATATGCTGTCATATATAGTAATTAAACAGGTTATACAGAAACTAAAACATCACTGCTTGGCTGACAGATTATCAGAAAGAATAAAGAAATATTAAGGACAGACAAAATGTACATTGCATTCCTTTTTTTTGCACAATGTCTCTTAGACTTGACCAACACAATTTTGTAGTGAAACTGAGAAATCTACTTTGTGACTCACTTTAAATATGTGCATAAACCCCTCCCTACCAGCCAAGTAAGATTAGAAAGCCAAAACTGAGATAAAAAAGCTTGCTAATGTGGCTTCTTTGATAAAAGGCTATATTCTATTGAAGTGTAGTTCACGTAGTAGGGCCATAATGAAAGAACTAAGTCTGGTTAAGCTCATAAGTTGGTTGTTACTTTAGTGGGAGGCAGACTTTTTAAAACCCACTAGTTAAGAGTAGATTACTATTATTTAGGTCAAGAAATCAGCTTTAATTGAGGCTTCTTTGTTGTGCCCCATAAAGTTTACAAATGTCACATGTTCTTTATAAAATCAACCTTTTAATGTGTATCTAAAGAAAGACTATGATGACATCTTTTCTTGTGAGTAACCACAGGGAAAGTCGTGGGAGTGAAGGAAACTTGGAGATGACTCAGCTAATGTTAGTTTGTTGACCTATTGTGTCTCTTGTGTCTGTGCTGGGGTGGAATGAGAGCGAACAAGGAAGCACTGGTCGCTGCTAACCACATCAGATCGAGAAATGATTCGTGGGCAGAAGAGGCTCAAAGCACTGTCTGGATGGTGGGCATGTATGTGGGTGTCTGTGTGTTTGGGGTTTGAGCCATACCGTCTCCTCTAACACACATCTTCACATGGAAAAGCTGTCTGGTGTTAAGGGATATAAGATAAGCACGCCACACTTATATTTTATGGCCATAAGGGCATTATCTAACACAGATAGGAAATCCTGTTTTCACAACATGGATTTGAAAATAGCAATAGACTATGTGTGTGCTTTCAGTGACTAGGTAGTGAGCATTAACAAATATTTAATACTCAGTGTACACAAGCTAAAGATCAAAAGGACACAAGCCATTGGATGCTTATGACTATGTTATGCTGGGCGCAATAGTACAACACATGGAGGACCCAGAGTTTGACATGGATTGTTTAAGGACCGGTGCTTCCACTATAGGAGTTGCTCTGTTCTCACAGCAAGAATGTCCAGAGTGCAACTCCTGAGCCTGTCTGTGGAGTCTCCAAGTACTCCGGTTTTCCCCACCAAAATAGAAACACACTATAGTCTCTGGTTAGTGACATGACTGGGGTAGCTGGGCGCCTCCTGGTGGCAGCTGCCGACAAAGAATTTCCCCATGGGGATAAAAAAAATAAATAAATAAAAATAAACATTAAAATATGTATACTAGGCCAAAAGAAACACACTTATGTAAAATACATGAAGACTATGCTAAACAACACAGCAGCCAACATACGATTGACTCTTGTGCATGAGACAACATACATTTGTATTTGTTTGCCCATTTTGAAATTTGACTCAGTGCTAGTTCAGAATACAACTATTTTATTAAAAACATTGACTGTTAGTTACACAATAACAAAAGAGATTGTAAAAATTTACTGAAAGTTGGGTCTTCCAAAGCTCCATGCAAATCTATAACTAATATTAAGAGCCAAACTTATGACATTATGTGTTTGAAACATGAAAGTAAGCAATATTTTCTAGTGGTTATTCCAAAATAATGCTCAAGTCATAATGAAATGACTCTTTGCCAATTTCACACAGGAAAGCACCCCAGTATTTGTCCAAAGACTCATGTTATCCAGTGTTAGGACTGTCTTTGTCCCGTGTTCCTTTTGCTTCTAAATAACACCCATACAATCCATTTCAAAAGCATGCCCATTATTCACAGAGCCATAACAGAGGGTTGGGTTAACTGGTTAGGGCAAAGGATCAATTACCAGACATATTTGGTGCAATTAAAATGTGCATATGCTTTGACTCAGTCTATCATTATATACTACGAGACAGATTTACAATATGTAGGTAGGGGTTATGGTAAAGTTGAAGAAGTTGAGGAACAAAATATGTAACAAACAAAGTCTTTTATTTACTTTCATGTTGCTGAAAATAATTAAGAAACATGACTCACTGAACAGTAAGATCAAGAAGTTTAAAATTACTGCAAACAAAACCCATGTCAAGTGTGTAGACAAATTAAAGACCCTCTTTTTTCCATGCAAAAATAAAAACCTAATAATGATTACTTATATCAATGCTCCAAAATGACATCACAGTCCACAAAAAAAGAGTTTAATTCTTTGCAGCTGCAGTGGTCAAACTCATTTTGTGTTTCTCTATAACAAAGCCACTTCCTTTGATAAACCCTGTTAGAAGTGAACTTTTAAAATCTAACGCTAGACTTGGAGACGACAAAGAAGACATCAGTTTCCAACCAAAAAAGGAAAACATGCCGTTTGGTTTGGTGTGTAATCGAATTGCTAAGTTTTGGGCTCTTGTTTACTGGACAAGGAGTTTCACAAGCTACGTTCAAACGTCATCCTTTTATTAAAAAAAAACAGTTAGTTCTTAATTCTTATTTCCTGAGTAAAATTTTGTTCTGTCATAGTGACTCAAACCCTCACTTAAATACTTACAAATACAAAAAAGTGTTTCTAAGGCCAGTAGCACTCCAGTGTGTGAAGGATGCATTTAGCTATTGCCAGTGGTGGAGGAAGAGGTCAATTGCTCTACAGATAATGAAGTAGAAATGTACTCAAGTAAAAGTAAAAGTATCACATTAAACTCTTACTTAAGTCAAAGTATTCAGATTTACTTTTAAATGTATTAAAGTATAAAAGTGAAAGTATTTGACTTTGCTTCAACAACAACAACATAACATTTATTTAATGTATTAATAAAACAAGTTGGTTGGAGTATAATTAATAATGATTAAAAAGTCATATCAGAATCACATGAGGAGTATCCTTTTAGCTCATGGGAACAAGATGAAAGTATTGTTCTTTAATCAGTCTGAGCCATGTCTCTTCAACAAATGTTGACCTCTGTTTGTAATGCTTTAACTGTAAGACACATACTGTAACTGGATCTGAATAATTATAATAAACTGATTGTGGGTGGTTATAAACTAGCTACACATTAACATATGCTCAAGGAAGGACTGGACTCTAACTGGACTCTAAGGACTGGACTCTCAAGGAAGGACTCTAAAAATTTGGCATAAAGTTTACACGCAGTTGGTGAGGAGCCTGAATCATCTGGAGTATTGTCCAGTTTTTACACTCTTCTTTTGTGCCCCACATTTTGACAGTGACACGTAAAAAGAACTTGTGCAAAAGCACTATAGTGTATTAAAATAAGTTACCACTTATTTACCACTTTAACATTTATTGGAAAATGTTGAACATTTACAACAATTTATAAACAAACTTTACTTGTACTTGTGAAACCAATGTAAAAAATGTAATGGAGTATAAAGTAGAGATATTTGCTTTAGTACCCCTTTTAAACCTACTTGAGTAAAGTACAGATACTTGAAAATCGTACTTAAGTATAGTAATGGAGTATTTTACTTCACCACTGGGTATTGTTAAATAAACATACCAGATATTCATTGGCTGCATATTCATGATGTGACACTCCTGTTCCACCACATCCCAAAAGTGCTCTATTGGATTGAGATCTGGTGAGTGTGGAGGTATATAGTGTTTGAGTAAAGTGAACTCATGTCATGTTCAGTAAACCAGTCTGAGAGGATTTGAGCTTTGTGACATGGTGCATTATCCTGCTGGAAGTAGCCACACACTGTAGTCATAAAGGAATGGATATGGTCAGCAACAATACTCAGGTAGGCTGTGGCGTTTAAATGATGCGCAATTGGTACTAAGGGGCCCAAAGAAAATATCCCCCACACCATTACACCACCATCAGCCTAAACTGTTGAGACAAGGCAGGATGGATCCATGCTATGTTCTTTGGTTGTTAACACTGGGCAGCAGCCTGGCACGGGTCACCCATTCTTACATGGGTGAGTGACGTCAGAGCCTGACCTGAGTAATGGCAGGGTGGCAGCCAGTGGGTCAGCCCCTTGGCAACATATCCAATTCAGATTAACCTTAACAGAGCGTGACAGTGCTGAGAGGCTTTAAGCTCTCTGGTGCAGCGGATTAGGCACCAACAGCTACATACCTGCAGTTCTACCTGAGATGTCCCACTTCCATATCACTCATACAAGCTGAATTAAAATGTGCATTAACCTGTGCACACATTTGTATTGTTTTCAGGACTCATCAAAGCAAAGAAAATAGCCAGTTAATACCAATTTTAAAGAATGAAGATTAAGGAAGAAGTAAATAACTATTCAGTCAGTTTTGCAGTTAGCTTTGCATTTTGCTCCATTTACATAAATGTAATCAACCAATCACTACAACCTCAAACCTCAGCTAGCTAACAAAAAGCTACTTAAGGCAAATGGAGTAAACAGTGTACAAGCTTGTTTTCACCTGGTTGCCTACAGCATTTATAAGGCTTCTGACTTCTAACTTGGTTTAAAAGAAAGAGAAATAGTATTCTATGTTTGTGTCAAAGCAGAAGGACACCAAACGTTTTTTTAAATATATTTGTCTATTTGTCATAAAAAAAAAACAGATACTAAAAGATATATAGATACAGATACAGAAAACTAAAAAGATATGACTAGATTAATCTAGTCTTCAAACCTCACTTAAATGAGGGTTGAGTTTAGTGCACAGAGTCAGGAAGGGAATGCCGTCTATCTGCACATTAACCATGCCCTCATAATGGGCTTATTGGCAGAGCTGGTTCTGGAGCAGCTGTAAATATAATCAGTGACCACACTGCATTGGAAGGGCCTTATGTTGACTTGTGCAGACGCTGTCCAGACTCCACCACAGAATGACCTAGTAAGTCTTTTTTTATTTAGCAACACTTATTTTTTATAGGTTTACATGACAACTTTCACCATGCACAGTGACCAAATTTTCTTTAAAACTGTCCAAACAAGTGGCTGTGAAAGTCAGTCTCTTTCCTAAAAATATTCATATCATATGACTCTTAATATTCAAGAAGTGAAAATGACACTGTTCACATGATCTATGACTCAGTGTGACTATATTTTAAAGCAGGTAACTTAATTTTCTTATCACAATGCACCTAAAAATGAGTGGTTACTCACATTAAAGTGTCCTGACCAGAGGTGTCAGTTTACGGGATTACAGAGAAAATATTAGGGCTTCATAAAAAAAAAACACTGCGGCAGATCAAACAAAGCTGTAATTACTAACCTATTTGGTCCAGAAATCTGTCATCATCATATGATTGCGTTCTTACCTCTTTTCTTGAACAAATTTTACAGGACTGATTTTCATTAAAGTGCATGAAACAACAGTATTTTGGATTAGCGCATAGGTTACGGTATATCTGAAGCCCGGGGCCAGGAATGTTGTTACTTATTAACACAGAGTCTGGAGCTTAGAGCCAGGATTCAAGTTTCATCACAGGAGAAGAAGCCAAGCACTGTGCGCACCAGCATTCACAATACCACCACCCTATTTCATCTCCTGCTGTATTATGTCTCTTCACTAAACACATGCATTTTTATCAAACAAGACATTGCAATTTTTTTGTCAAGCTGTTACATATGGAAGTAAAGAGGCAGATGTTTAGACTGAGGCAGAGAGATGCTCAGATCGCGACTGGAGATAATTACAACGTCCATCCGTTTAAATTACACAGTTGGTTAGCTTTTCCTGCATGATAATAATTACTAGTATTTATTTATGTTCAACAGCTCTTGTCTGAAAATGGTCATTTTATATCTAATCATAGGTGAGTATTGTTTATGACAGATTGCAAATCTTGAATGAAAAACAGATTTGGAATTCTTCCCTTCTTCCATAGAGAAAACCAGAGCTAGTTTTAAAATGCATTGCTCATTTTGCTCATGCAGATCAAAAGCTACAATCAGTAGTACTATACTATACTATACTATACTATACTAAAATACTTGTTTAACATCACTTTTCATATTTGTTTCAGTAATTTCTACAATCATTTTGTGATGAAGTGTGTTAGTGATTGTGCAGGCGGAACAGAGTCAAGAATATTAAAAGAAAAAGAAAAGGCAAAACAGTCTTGACAGACGAAGATTAATGAAAGAGGTTAGGGAATGAGAGACATGGTGAATAAGAGAAATCTGTGAAAGTATTAACTAGAAACACTGAGCCCATTTTGAATGCTGTTTTGTTCAATCACTGATCTTATGTATTTGGGCTTTTTTCCATAGCAAGAGGGAATCAAATCAATAATGAGAGTCTATAGGACAAGATGTGGGGAATGTTCTTAGGCCTTGAGTTTTAACATGTGACTAAAGCAGGGTTTATTGAAAAAGTATAAATACTGTACTCATAGACTGACATGGACAGAGCTGAGCACCCTCCTATCTCTTATGGGGAAATCAGGTCATTTTAAAGCTGTGACAAATGAGTATTATCTTATATTATAAGATGCTAAATTGACATAATGGGCACTAATTAAAGAAGCGAGGATTTGATTATGGAAAACACGTGCATATGACATTAACATTGACAGTACTGGTAATGCAACGTTACAACACGACACAACCCAGTATGAGAATACGTAAGAAAAATGTGTGACAACACTGACAGTAAGACAATTTTTATGTTAGCCTATATTTAAGAAGTGTGCATAGAAGTGGTGACATCAGCTGTTATTTTGTAGTTTACTCTTTTAATAAGGCTGGTATACCATATTAGGGACAAAAAGTTTAATTACTGAGACATACCTTACTAGTATAAAAAAATGCTGTGTCTTTTAGAACATCAACTGTGTTAATGTATACTCTCAGTTACTAATTAGACTTAATGACCTAATGAGCAGGCTGAGATCATAGGCTACACTAAAAGGCCATCAATTACAGTCTTATTGAGTAACAGTATAAGTTGCAGGTATAAGAAGACCACATGTTGATCACCTGCCAATCAAACCCCATATGAAAGACATTAAAGGCCTATAATGGTCTTTATCGTATTATCAGAGCAATATTTCAAAAAAGGACCACCATTGCACTTAATTAGACTTAATGTGGCACTTAAGGAAAGTTCCCAAAACAGACAAATCAATCAGACTACTACTAGAAAAAATAAAGACAGAAGAACATTTTTTCTAAATTGCCACCAACATTTAAACAATAAATTAAGGAGGTTAAAAGCTATAATAACATAACACACAAAAACACATTATTTATAGCTTTAAAAGCAATATCTAAGTCCAAGGATATTTAGCAGTCTTTACTGAATCAGACAAAAAATGGAATCGTGTACAGCTCCAGTGTTTCCCCAGAGGAAACACTGGAGCTGTACAAGATTCAGTTGTTGTCACACAACACTGTCACACTAAATGTAAAGTATTAGGGTTTGTGCAGTCGGAGGTTCTGCGGATATTTCCCCAGAAATTATTTTAGACAATAAATGTCATCCCCTGTATTCTGGTGCATTTTAGATGACACTGTGACATTTTTAGTTGCTATAGAATAAGTCAAATTATGTCAAAACTACATCTGAAGCACAAATAAGTGCTGTTACTATGTGTTTAATCAGTGCTTAATTTGTAAAGCTGGAGGTGAGGGAACAAGGAGAGAATATTTAGGGGAAGTATTTCCCCAGCATCAAGAAGGAAAAAAGGGTAATGTAACACATGTCGTTATGAAGACTGTATTATAGCTTTTTTTGTCTAAATGATGCCATTTTAACAAACTAATGGACAATTTCTACAGACTGAGTTATAAATCAGGGTTAAAAATGTTTAAAAACAGGCCACATAAAAAAAAGTTACTTTAAGAAACTTCTCCTGAAAAAAGTTGTGCCGGATCTAGGTCTTGGTCCCGGACCCAATTGAGGAGGTGGGGGAATATATTCCGCTGTGTTCCATTTTGACAGGATCACAAGGTGTTGCTGTAAACGGTACATTTACAATGCTACAGAAGAACAGTGTATAGTTTGACTGCGCAATTAGAGACATAAACGAGATGCTTAATAAAACCATGATTTAAACCTATGGTCCATGCAGCAGGGCCCTGACAGAGAGCACGGGATACACGTGTCTACAGAGAGCAGAGGAGAATTGTAAAGGCCCGACCATGTAGAGACAGAAACAACATGCCGTTGTGTAAATAAGATAAATAACTTAAGGCTATTTAGTTTGTTTAATGAATAGACAAGGTGTAGACCTGCTCTATAGGAAAGATAACCATAAATTACTTCTGTTGTGAACTGGCACTATACAGAAATTTTTTCCTATGTCCATCCAGGGAGGGCATGGTTGGCGTTGGAGGGGTGGAGCACCCCCCTATATTATGGGGAAACACTGAGCACATTTTGAATGCTGTTTTGTTCAATTTGAGTATTATGTGGTGCTTTTTGTATAGCTAAAATCAAATCAATAATGAATGAGTAATATGCAAAGGTGTGGGAATGTTCTTAGGCCTTGAGTTTTAACATGTGACAAAGAGGGTTTATTGAAAAAAAAGTATAAATACTGTACTCATAGACTGAGCGGCAGAGCTCCTTAAGCCTGTAATTTCCAGGCTGCACGGGCTGAAACATAAGCAGAAATACATGTCGATCTATTTCTGTGAAGACATATTTTCAAGCATGTCTTTCAAGGGGCGCAGTGGCTCAGTGGTAGAGCGGATATAACCAGAAGGTTGGCAGTTCAAATCCCACTCTCCCCGGTTCATACTATGGGCTTGACACATAACCTACCTTGCCTCCAGTGTCCGTAGCACTGGTGTATGTATGTGTGTAACTGTAGAGGTGAGGCAGCCCCCCCCCCTCCTCTCTGTCTGTCCCAGGTGTGAATGAGGTGAATGGAAGCACGATGTAAAGTGCTTTAATTGCCCAAGAAGAGTACAGAAAAGTGCTATAAAAATGCACACCAAGTAACAATGAGGTAACATTTAAGCCACTATCCCAATCACAGTGGCTTCCCTGAAAGAAATGGCCCCCAGAATGTTTTGGAAAAAGGTATTTCCCAAAAGGCTTTTTGCTCTGCAGCAGAGGTATGATCAAAAGCCGATCAAAAGCTACTATCAGTAGTTCTATACTATACTATACTATACTAAAATACTTGTTTAACATCACTTTTCATATTTGTTTCAGTGATTGCTACAATCATTTTCTGATGAAGTGTGTTAGTGATTGTGCAGGCGGAACAGAGTCAAGAATATTAAAAGAAAAACAAAAGGCAAAACAGTCTTGACAGACGAAGATTAATGAAAGAGGTTAGGGGATGAGAGACATGGTGAATAAGAGAAATCTGTGAAAGTATTAACTGTGTAGTGACTAACTGGGACACACGATTTACAAAAGAAAAAAGAACAAAATGTTAAACATGTGCAAAACAGTAAAATAACAAAATGGAAATCAAAGACCCAAAGAAAGAAATAAGCGTAACACAAACAGTTTAGGAGGAAAGTTGGTGCACAATCACTGATCTTCTAGTGCATGTGGGCTTCTTTGGGCATTTTTTTCATAAACTGCGCAAGAGGGAATGGTCTCCCCTTCCACAGATGCCAATGGACAATGGACAATGGACAATTTCTACAGGCTGAGTTATAAATCAAGGTTAAAAATGTTTAAAAACAGGCCACATAAAAAAAAGTTACTTTAAGAAACTTCTCCTGAAAAATAAAGTTGTGCCGGATCTAGGTCTTGGTCCCGGACCCAATTGAGGAGGTGGGGGAATATATTCCTCTGTGTTCCATTTTGACAGGATCACAAGGTGTTGCTGTAAACAGTACATTTACAATGCTACAGAAGAACAGTGTATAGTTTGACTGCGCAATTAGAGACATAAACGAGATGCTTAATAAAACCATGATTTAAACCTATGGTCCATACAGCAGGGCCCTGAAAGAGAACACGGGATACACGTGTCTACAGAGGGCGGGGGGGCGGAGGGTCGCGAGATGATTTCTAGATTTTTTTTTTTTTTTATTGTCTGTCCCAGGTGTGAATGAGGTGAATGGAAGCACAATGTAAAGTGCTTTAATTGCCCAAAAGGTAACATTTAAGCCACTATCCCAATCACAGTGGCTTCCCTGAAAGAAATGGCCCCCAGAATGTTTTGGAAAAAGGTATTTCCCAAAAGGCTTTTTGCTCTGCAGCAGAGGTATGTGGAAAATGGTTTATCCAAGGTGGTTGGCTGTAAATGTGCCCTACAGAAGGAAATTTCCCTCACAGAGATCTGGTGGTTGGTGCACACTGTGTTCCTGCATAAATCATAGGCCCTAATGTATCTCTGATGGAGGGGTTGGGAAGTAAGACGAGCGCTCTGGGCTCAGACATTCACGGTCCTGGAAACTGTAAAATAACCACCCCTTTAAAACTGAATAAACAGATGTAAAGAGGCAAAACATGACTTTAACAAGCAATAGAAAAGTCTATATTGTAGCTCATGAAGCTGTGGGATATATAATGTATAATGATAAGTAAAACAAAAAGGAAAGAACGTAACTGTTGATAAAGCAAAACGGAAGTATGAAAAAGGAAGTTCTTTAACCAACACATGACACCGATAAGCTACTGAGAACTAAAACTAAAACGGTGGTGGTGCCTGTAAGGCTTAGTAATTTGTTTGTTGTTTCATTGTTTTATCTTACTCATGACTAATGGTGCATGTTTTATCTTCTGTATTGAACGTTTTGCTTTGCCTACAGTGTTCACCTCAGTTATGGCATTATTTTGTCCAATACACACACAGGGTTTAATTAGTAATGCTGATTGAAGTGACTTAAGTAAATAGAAACCATTTGACAGATGTTGATTTGCCTTAACTACACCACATTGGTTTTAAAGAGGACCATTCAGCCTTGTTCTAATATTAAGTGTGTTTACTCAACAATATTAAGCCAAGCCAGCCTTCCTGGTAACCCAGATGTGGTCAGCAGGACTGCAGACAGAGTAGTCATGACGTTACTGATTAAAGCCTCGCCAACCAGCCTCCTTCACATTTTAGATTTGCCACAGTCTGAATGTGCCAAACCAAGGACCACACAGATAAGAGAGTTTATGTTGACGATGTGTTTGTAAAGCAGTGGTATAATCCAACAGTTACACAGGTGACTCTCACAGAAATGGGGGTCTCTTTGATGGGGGATTGTAACTCACCAAGTCACACATCGGCTGTGGTCCTCCACATGAGGGAGCTGTCCGGTCAATGATTTGTTGAAGGTTTTCTGTCTGCGTATTATTACAAACTTAAAAAATAAAATAAAATAGGAATACCATTAGTATAACATAATTTGTTACTATGTCATTAGACTTAGATTTGTCTTTATGTATGGTTAAAATAATTTATTTAAAAAAAAGCGTCAGCTAAATGAATAAATGTAAATGTTAAAGGTTAAAACTTGTAGGAGTTGTGAGAGCATCGTAGATTGAAGGTTTTGCTATGCCACACCAATGATATGCAAGTATGGTAGGCTAATTACAGTGCAATCAAATCAAAGTGAATGAACGCAGTGTGTAAAGTCCTTTTAGATTTAATAGCTCTACAGTCTTTGAGGCAGATTAACCACTTCTTATCTTGTCACTTCAACTATGTACTATTCAAGTAGGCTATAGGCATACTGTAACAAGACTAATGAAAATAAAAACCATACTAGTTAACAACTAGGCCTATTATTTACCACTGGCTTTTCCAGTTTTACTTTAAAACACTTACCTCACTGTGAAGGATTCATAATAGCCAAATGCAAATGGTTTTAATTAACTCGACGGCGCCATCTTGTGCCTCATATCTGCAAGAAGGACGGAGGAGAGCAAATTATAATTAACGCCATATTTAAACACATACGCTACTATACTATATCACATTCAAAGTGTATGTACTCTTTGTTAAGTTCTTGTTAAATACTTAAACGTTGCTACTTTACTGTAATATTGAACCAGCAAATAACGTCAGATAAAGACAGATGTCTTTACGGCTGACAAAGCCATCAGCTACATGCCGCTCTCTCTCGCGACATGAGGAGGGCGAATAGGCGCATGCGCATACCCATCTGGCATCTCAGCGTCTGGTAGATTGCGAGAAGATGATGAGACTGAGCGGCCGGTGTTGAACGGACTGAAAGCTTAATTAGTCTTTCTTAGTCAATGAATTTCACTTGCCTTGTTCCGTTTCTTGCCAAAGTTGGTGTTTAATGCCGTACTGTAACAGGTGCGCTGCAGAGGGTGATTTGTTTTGACGGCACAAGAAGCAGTAAACAGTTACTGAAAGGAGCTGGGCATCAAATTGCACCGGATGTCATTACACGCTCTTAAATTTCGAGGACGTAAGTAGCTCTATCCTTTCAGCTTTGTGGTCAGTTTTAGTCATGTTGAAGCGTAAAACATCCTTAGTGCAATGCTTTGTGCGTGTCAAGAGTAGGGCGAACAGTTTTAAAGGTTTTTAGGTAACCGTGCTCGAAAACGCCGGGCCTTTGTTAGAAAAAAAAATCAGTTTGTGCACTCTCGTGACTGATACTGCTTTTTGTCACAGTTTTATACTTAATCTCGCGTTATCCTCTTGCAGCACGAGCGGTGCACCTGTTATCTCTGGACAAAAATGTAGCTTTAAAGCCAATGTAATGAGCTAAATATGTAAGTAGCCTATGGTTAGAGGCACGGACTTACTACCCATTATGTACCCTCTCCTTTATAATGTGTTATTACAATATACTTATGTCAAGTATGTGCAATATTGTGCTTCCCATGTGTTTTATAACCCATTGTTAAGTTCTGTGTGAGTGTGTGCCACGTGTAGCCTGTAGAGATAGGCATCAGAACAAGCTTGCGGGTCGTTGTGCATTTGTACTTAGGTCTGAGTCTAAGCTCGTTGATCAATTGAATTTAAGCCTCTTGAGCGGTCCGAGAGAAACCTGCTGACACATGCGCCTCTTTTTGTGTGCGCTCAACCCTGGCTAACCCGCTCTATCCGGGTGTCCTTCACAGCTATACAACCAAACCAAACTGTGGACTGGGGGGTTGTCGTAAAATCAGTGTACCCATGTGTTGCACTCAGAATGAAATGGAGTGCTGTTAATAACCAGCCTGCTGTAGACAGTAGTTACTCTGCACAGGCCAATTAATAATTTAAAGTACAGCTGATCAACGGATTGATCAGATTAATAAAAGCACTTGGTATCAGCTCGCATGTGCATCTGTTTATTATACAATCTACAACACAGCCTCATTCTCTGCAGTAGAGACTACAGTAATGTACATTGTAAATGGATATTGCAGAACACGTTGTGGGGAAACTGCAAATAAACAGTGATCCAAATCCTAAATCCAAATGTGTGTGTTAGAAGAGATCCTAATGTTTTCAGGGAGCATTCATTTATGGCTGTTTGATCCAAATCAATTAATATTAATGGTCTTGGATCAGTCATTGACATTTATGTCAATAAATGTGACCGTCTATAACTTCTCTTTTTCTCCGTTGTAGTGTAATCAAGAGTAACGACAAAGCAATGGAGGTTGTTACACATCTTGTAAATGACAGTGTAGAATATTACAAATGGAGCCTTACAATAGCAGGTAAGCAAAGCTTCTTGATGAGTGCTTTCTACATGAGTCTCTTTTGAAATATTATCATTATAAAGAAAGAAAATGAAAGATGGTTGTGAGTGGCCAGACATGAATATATATTTTTCTTCCAGACAAGAGGGTGGAGAGCTGGCCCATGATGGCGTCTCCCTTCCCCACTCTGGCCATCAGCTGCCTGTATCTGTTCTTTCTGTGGGCAGGACCAATATACATGCAGAATCGCCAGCCATACACGCTCAGGAAGACACTTATAATCTACAACTTCAGTATGGTGGTCCTCAATTTCTATATAGCCAAAGAGGTCAGTGTCACTGTGTGCCACATCTAGACAGAGGATTGTGGGGTAAGTGTTATTATTTCTTTTTTAATCTTTGTGATTTTTACCTTACAGCTCATACTAGGCTCTAGAGCAGCCAGTTACAGCTACCTCTGTCAACCTGTCAATTACTCCAGTGATGTCAATGAAGTCAGGGTATGACACAAACCAGTCATCACATACACATATAAGATGATACTCATTTGTTTGACTATTTTAAGTGCCTATATCTGAATGTAACGAGTAAATAATTAGAGGATTAAAGGTCGAAAGTGTAGATCTCAAGTTATTCCAGGACAAACAGGGTGTGGCCTAGGGTCTGAGAAGGGTAAGTATTTGGTCGCACCGCTGTAAATCTCCACCCCATTCTGCATCTGCAGAGCTCACTCTTCAATGATGGCACTGCAAGAGATAAAAGACTGTTCCATTTAAAAGAATACATCAGTTTGATCTCACAAAATATCTTTGTTTGTTGTAAACATACATTATGTTGAAAGCACAGCCTAAGCCCAACAAACAGACCACAACCTCAACATAATGGGCGATTAGGAGTTAAAGACCTTAGTGTGAGGCAGCGTGGGGCTTTCTTGAGGTTGATGAGCTGTCGGGCATCAAGGTTATTCACCCCATGTACCTAGAGGAGGGTGAAAGGGTGGGGCACGAGAGAGGAAAACAATGAAAGTATGACACTGGATTCTATTTATAGGCCAATGACAGGAAGAGGCGGGTTTGCGGTGTGGGGTCCTCCTCTTGAACTAACTAACCTCAATCTCCATTTAGAATATAACTCATTATCTACAATGTCTTAATGACAGTGTCAAACAGTGAATTTATCCTTATAACATCTGCAGATAGCATCAGCTCTGTGGTGGTACTACATCTCTAAAGGAGTGGAATTCTTGGACACTGTATTTTTTATCTTGAGGAAAAAGTTCAACCAAGTCAGCTTTCTTCACGTCTACCATCACTGCACCATGTTCATCCTCTGGTGGATTGGCATCAAATGGGTCCCCGGCGGACAGTGTGAGTTAAACTTAAAGAAAATACCTCAGTTTATTATGTTACTGAACAGTATACTCAATGTGAAGTGTTTTTTTTACCTGATCTATCTACAGCTTTTTGGTGCAACCATCAACTCCTCCATCCATGTCCTAATGTATGGATACTATGGCCTCGCAGCTTTGGGACCTCATATGCAGAAGTACCTCTGGTGGAAAAAGTATCTCACCATTATTCAGATGGTAAGAACTACTAAATTCAAAATACTAGACCTTTTGTCTAGATATTGAAATGCAAAAGAACATGGTTAAAAAGACTATGTAGCAAAGTATTACACTCACAATCATTTATCACCATTATCTAAAATCTTATTTTGGTCCATTTATCTAAGACATCACTGTGTGTTTGATATGTCTCAGATATTTTTTCTAACTTTGGCTTAACTTCTGTGTGTTTAACAGATCCAGTTCCATGTGACCATTGGCCACGCAGGCCACTCACTCTATTCAGGCTGCCCCTTCCCAGCTTGGATGCAGTGGGCTTTAATTGGTTATGCAGTGACCTTCATCATCCTCTTTGCTAACTTCTACTACCACGCATACCGAGGCAAACCTTCACATAAGGGAAGCAAGGCTGTTGCCAACGGCACCTCAGTGGTAACTAATGGTTATAGCAAAGTGGAGGAAGTGGAGGTTAATGGAAAAAGGCAGAAGAAAGGAAGAACCAAAAGGGAGTAAAACTAATGTGGAATCTAAGGTGATAAACAGAGCGAGAATGTTTTTTGGTTTTAGGGACACAGAAGGAGGGGGAGGGCAGGACAAACACCACGAGTTGAACCATAACCAAGTCTGCACGTTATTTGGGATGTAATTGTGACAAACTTGAAAGGCTGAAAGGTAGCAGTGTGTATTTAATGTGTATGAATGGTTTTAAGATCAAGAGAAGAGTTTGGTTTTAAGTACAGTTTATTTAAAATAAATGAAAGCAAATGCTGAACATGTAGGCTTGATGCTGTTCTGTCCAACTCTGCTTTGGACAAAAATAGGACCAAATTTTTACTTTACACTAATACTACAATTTACTAACGAAGCACCAAACCATCATCTACACTTTTTATATGCATTCCATGTTGTCTCGACTGAAGCTTAAATAGTTAATGTGCTTAATATATTTTCTAGTACTCTTCAAGAGTTTTATTGTCAGTAATCATGACCTACATGCAAATGCTGTTCCAAAGTGGTGATTTTGTTAACAAACACCTAAACTTTACTGGAGGTCAGGTAAATAAAAAGAAATCCTAATTTCTCACTGCCATCGGCAAATCAGATTATATGTACTCATTTACATATCATAAATGTCATGGACTTGCATTCTATGCCGTATCAATATTACTTAATTGTGCTGCATTTACAGATGCTGTTTTATTTATGTTCATTGTCAATTAAAGTCTTTGTCAAAATATTTCCAGAAACGTGAACTGTAGTCTCTTTTAGTACTTACATAAAATTGGGGGTATACTTTGAGACGTAATTTAAATAGGATCATGAAGTTTTATACCTGTCTGCTGTGCACTGTAGCTGAGGAGAAAACATAAGTGATTGAGGATTAGCTCAGGACCGTCACTCTCCTGAGTAAGACTAATGATGAACCCATCATAAAATACCTTTAAAAAAAAACTATTTCTATTGTCATAATGTGTTGAATGAGACGCAGATTCTCACTGCACGTAAAACTTAAATAAAGACAATGGCAGCACCCCACAGTGTATGGATTTGTGTCTCTTAGTATCTGCTCCCAGAATACTTTCTTGAGTCTTATACTCCCTGTGAGCCTCAAAGAGCACTTTCAGGTGTGTGTGAGATCCACAGAGGTAGCCTGCGTCTTTGGCCTGTCCAGACAGATCTGCCCTAATCTTTGGGGGCAAATTGGCTTTAGCTTCAAAAGAGCTTATTTCCACGTCACTTCATGAGTTACCCAGGAAACCAGGTCACTAGAAGAGCTAATCAGCCATGCAGTTGCTCTAATAGCTCCCTAACTCTAGCCTATAGGTTGGATATAAAAAAAATTGTAAGATATGAGTGACTTTGTAAAATGCCCATACAGTTTTAAATTTTAAACTAATGCATCTCATTTGTTACATAGCAACTTGCTATTTATTCTCTGGAAATATTTACCTCCATTGGTTAACCCACTAAATCTCCCTCCCCTCATCCGCCTGTACATGCACTACTTTGCACTTCATCTTATCCCTGTGCACTGCCACCTGTCCCTGCACCTGAGGCAGAGTGAGGATGTGAATGATAGATTGGATGCGTATTTGTCCTCCTGAGGACACAGAGGGATCTAAGCCAAGGCCTAAGAGGATTGCAGAAGGTCCAAAGGCTTTTCTATCAAAGGCATTTAGTGCAGGTCATTATAACCTGTTGGTGTGGGAATGTGCATGCACGGTGATGATGTAGGCCAACACACATTAATGGAGTCAAAAGACGACTCTTAGGCTGGTGTTGGATCACTAGACTCAAAAGAAAACTGCATATAACATTTGTAGTTCTTGTGATAACTGTGCACAACTTGGCTGCCATCCACCAGGTCCTATTAAGGAAGAGTGTGTTAGAGGGTGAAAGGTCAGCCAGTTTGTAAGGGTTAAGCCTCGCGCACCCACCCGTCACTCACTCACTCATCTCATTAGCAATTATATGACAAGCCTTAGACAGTTGAAACAGTCAGCATTTTACTGGTTCTGAGAATTCAGAACCTCTGCTGAAGCGGTTCTGAGGGGGAAGAGCACCACCTACTGGGTCTGAATCAAATTTTGGACAGAAATGAACTGACTCCTCTAAGTCATAGGCTACTGTGTTAAAATGGCAATTACTCAAAATAGTTTTAAGCTGTATGCCTAATATTAAAATGAATTGCCTACATTTTAAACGTTTTTTTACTGCAGGCATATTTGCTCTAAAAGGTGCCTGCAAAGTCTTTTCTGATAAAAGAACAAAATAATAATGGGTCACTTTACTTTAAAACAAAGGTTTTTGCAACAGTATAGTGAGGTATGGTCAGTGATTTAAGTTGTAAGAGCTTAATGTAGTCAGTTTAATGTAATGTGTGTAATAAGGCACTTAAAAAAATGAAATATAATATAGGCCCAGGCTTTATGCATAAACAGTCATTACCAGAAAGTTTACAATCCTTGAAGACATTTAATAGTCGAATAAATAAATAATTTGTCTGAACCACTCAAGTGTAGTTATTATGGAAGAACAATTATCATTTATAGCAATTACTGAAAAATGTGCAACAAATGTAGACTATTATTGTTGAGTAAGAATAAAAATAAAATAAAAAAAGAAGCCAAGCAAGAACAGCTATTGATGCCCACTAGACTTTAAAGAGTGGACTAACTGTATTTACAACTATACTCTATTTAACGATCTGATAAACAAAATTTAAATATCCACAATACCTGAACTTCCATAACAATAAATACACAGGACAGGACACTGCATCACTAAAACTGCTGGCCCACATACAACAGATTACAAACATGCTGAAGAACAGGCTTTACCCGTTGATCTCTGCAGATCTACAGAAGGCTTCCTGTCTAGCCCTGCACTTCCTCGTTCACTTCTGTCACGTCATGACCCGTGGCCCTGCAGTGCCTGGTGGTGCCCTGTGTCAGCGCCTCCACAGCCCCACAGTGGTGCAGGAAGGCAAGGCATAAGCACTGCAAAACAAATCTAAACAACAGTGTAGCGTAGCTCTTCGAATTTAAAAGGCCAGCTGGCTACACAGTATTTATTGTAAAGTCCCGAAATTAAACTTAATTAACAAATGTTATGGAGACTGCATGAGAAAAGACAGAAAGCGAGAAATGCGACATCTAGTGGCCATAGACTTATTAAGAGTTAAGTTATTGTTAAAGGCAAAGCAATCCACTTAAACTTGAGCTCAGCTTAGTTTAACGGCATGTTTTGGGTTATATCATTAAACGGTGTAGACTCCCTGAGTAATTTCTGTTTTTAGAGTTTGTTTTGATGGAGAACAGGGTGAATACTGTTGCTCCTCCACCAACTCCTGCAGCTTCCTCACCGGTGTCCAGTAGACCTACAGACAAGCGAGGCGTAAAACACACCGGAAGGTCCAGGCATTCTCTTTCAGGGGCAATGGGTCAATGCTCTGATTTGAAGGAGAGTTTAAGATCCACTGACGGAAGGAAGAGGGAGCCCGAGAGCCGAGGAGCAGCTGTTCGGGCGGATGGTGCTGAGGCTGGTGTGGTAGTAGAGACAAACAGGGCGGATGCTGCTGACACACGGGAGTCCGTAAACGCAGCACCGGCAAAGGGGTTCCGCTGTACGCTGCCTTTCTCCGCGTCTGTGCTTAAACACGTCGTCATCGTGTTGCTCTTTGAAAAAAACAGTTTAGAGTAAAGCAGGCAGCCGAGGAAGCCCCGTGTCGACGGGCTGTGGAGCGGGGCTAGGTTTGTGGAGAGGAGGGATGCTTACTAGCTGAACTGGTCAATTCACACTTGCACAAGAGACTGAAGAGGCGAAAAGATGCAGACCAAAACAGGGCTGGGCGCGGAAGAGGCCGCTCAAACAGAAGCAGAGCCGGCTGCAGAGACAACAGAGGCGGGGTCCGTGACACAGCAAGACCAGACCTTTCTCGACGAGATGGAGAGGCTACTAGACGAAAATGACGACCTTAAGGTTTGACAGTTTGGCATATATGCATGTTTATATTGCCTATGCTCTGTCACAAGCTTGAAGGTATGTAAAAATACAGTCTACATTCAAATAATAAAGTATTGTAGGCCCCAGGCTTATGCTACAGTGCTTACAGATGATAAATAGGGCCTTCACTTTGTTTCAGGTTGTCAGCCCTATATAAGCTAATACATTATACATCAGCAACAACATTTTATTTGACCCAAGCAGACAAAAAGACTTAACTATCTGCAAAAATGATCTATTACAGATTGGTTATTGATCACACTGGCAGTGATATGAAAGGAAGTGGCACAGACAGGGTTTGGTGTTGCATGTTGTCTTTGTAGCAGCAAAGTCATGAACACCTATCTCCAGCACTTCATAACTGGTCAAGATATACTGCATATTACAGAAAAAAGTTATACTAAGATCTTATTTCCTTATCATCTACATGACCTAACCATGCTTTGTTCCCACAGTGCGAGATAGAAGAAATGAGAGCCGAAATGGATGAGATGCGAGACACATTCTACGAAGAAGACACATGTCAGCTGCAAGAAATGAGGAGGGAATTAGAAAGGGCCAATAAAAACTGCCGAATCCTGCAGTATCGCCTGAGAAAAGCTGAGCGGAAGAGGCTGCGTTACGCCCAGACAGGAGAGGTCGATGAAGAGCTGCTCCGGAGTCTGGAGCAGGACCTGAAGGTAGAGAAAGAAAGGGGAGGCAGCTGTCTGTCTGAGATATAAGTTGGGAGCATTGCTTTGACATTACATGAATATACTACACACTAACTAAGCGATAGCATTTAATAATCTAGGCCAAAATTTCAATTTGTCACGAAATTCACAGTGCCGTGATTGCAGGTAGCAAAGGATGTGTCTGTGAGGTTGCACCATGAACTGGAGAAGGTGGAGGAGAAACGCACCAAAACAGAAGATGAGAATGAAAAACTAAGGCAGAAACTTATTGAAGTGGAAGTGACCAAACAAGCTCTGCAGAATGAGCTGGACAAAACCAAAGAGGTCTGTGTGAAGTCCCCACCCCGGCTCAATGTATTTCACTGAGTTTGGTCATTTAGTTTAATGTGTTTCCTCGTGAAGCATTGCATTCCACACTAATGAATATAACATAAAATATGTCTTCTTCAATAATTGCAGAAGAGAAGAGGCAGCAAGGACATTCAGAGGACTGACAAGAAAGCAGCACAAACTCCAACTGAGGTGAGATCTTATTGAAAATATAGAACAGAAATATTATAATGTCCCAAATAAGTGTCTGAAAGGAATATGGAAGGGAAAGACAAGCTCAAATAACACTGAACTTTGTGTACTGGAAGATATTTCTCTATATAATTACAGACAGAAGGGAGCAAAGGAATGGGTTTCAAGAGCTGTCTTTTTAAAGCTCCAGCAATTACTAGAGTCTTAACTGACTTTAAGTATCCTCTTGGTTGAATTATAGCTGACTGGGCAGAGAACAACTTGTAGAAATCTCTCCATGTTAATCTAAATCCCT
The DNA here is from genome assembly GCA_024416835.2 of Perccottus glenii. Classification (NCBI taxonomy): domain Eukaryota; kingdom Metazoa; phylum Chordata; class Actinopteri; order Gobiiformes; family Odontobutidae; genus Perccottus; species Perccottus glenii. The sequence goes on from CM044564.2 coordinate 13,879,712, forward strand.
TCCATCTTTATGACTTTTTGCAATCACTTTGACCTTTCGAGTTACGTTTTTGGGACTGCACTTTAGATACACATTTATGTGCATAATTTGTGTTTTTCCAGGAGGACAATGAGGACCTTAAGTGCCAGCTAGCTTTTATCAAAGAGGAGGCCGTGCTCATGAGGAAGAAGGCAGCCAAGATTGACAAAGAGAAGGACCGTCTCGAGCAGGAGCTGCAAAAGTATCGCTCTTTTTACGGCGAACTGGACAGCACCCATCCCAAAGGGGAGGCTGGGGGGCCGCCGACCACCCGCGAGTCAGAGCTGAAGCTGCGACTCCGTCTGGTGGAAGAGGAAGCCAATATTTTGGGAAGGAAAATAGTAGAATTAGAGGTAAGAGGATGAATTATGAATAGGGTTGAATGTTAAAGGATGTGACATCTATCTTTGTTTGTTGAATAGGTTGAGAATCGTGGTTTGAGAGCTGAGCTGGATGACCTGCGGGGTGAAGGAGAGGGGGCCAGAAGCTCAGGGTGTGGTGCGATGGGTGGGGCGGGCGCAGGCAGAGGCATTGGAGACGACCTGACAGAGCTCCGGCAGCAGCTGCAGTTGGTGGAGGACGAGGCTGAGCTCCTGAGGAGAAATCTGGCAGATGCTGAGGAGCAGAACCAGAGAGTGACCGCTGAGCTGAACAAGTTAAAGTTCAAAGCTGGTACCCATGAGGGAGGTGCCAGACATGGGGCAGGAGGTGGCATGGGAGGCACCGGGATAGATGGAGCAAAAACCGAAGCACTGCAAGAAGAGCTCAAAGCAGCGAGATTACAGATTAATGACCTCAGTGGCAAGGTAATCATAAACATAAAACATCTGTTTAGGCTTATCCTAGTAATACTATAGTTATTTTTGACTCTTCTCTTCAGGTAATGCAGCTGCAGTACGAGAACCGCGTGCTGCTCTCCAACATGCAGAGGTATGACCTAGCCTCTCACCTTTCCCTGCGTCCCAGCCCGAGAGACAGCGACGCAGAAAGTGATGCGGGCGGTGCAACAAGCGGGCGGCGCGAGAGCGACGAGGACTCTACTTCCTCCCGGCTGCTCCCGCCACATCGCAAGCGAGAGGGGCCGGTCGGTGGAGAGAGCGACTCCGATGAGGTTAGGAACAACGGAGGCGGCAGCAGCAGATGTCTGACTCCTACTCGTGGTCTGTACTCCCCCACTGGACCTGAGGGCGCAGCCTCTTCCGCTCTGTCCCGGTTTTTGCCCGGGGGCCGCTGTGGTCTGCGCGAACGACAGCAGATGATCGACATCCGAGTGGAAGCCGAGCGACTGGTCCGGACCATTGATCGGCTGATTTCAGACACAGCCACTATCATCTCTGAGGCTAGGGTCTACGTATCCAATGGCGACCTCATGTTTGGACGAGGAGGGGAGGAAGGAGCAGAGGATGACGGGAGCAGGATCAGGGAACATGAGTTGCTCTATCGCATTAACGCTCAAATGAAAGCCTTTAGAAAAGAACTGCAGAGCTTTATAGACAGACTGGAAGTGCCCCGCCTGGACGACAGAGAAACAGATGAACCACTGTCGGTGAGAATTGAATTTTAAATGTGTATGTGTTGGCACAAAAGTCTTTTGCACCTCAGCACTAATTATGTTTTCCCCCTTTCCTATTTATTCAAACCTTTTATTTGTTGTTATGATCTCCACCCAGATGTTCCAGCCCATCATATTGCTCATCCTCATACTCGTGCTCTTCTCATCCCTCTCTTACGCCACTATCTTTAAACTCGTCTTTCTTTTCACTCTATTCTTTGTTCTGTGATGCACAACACCTCCCTTTATTTTCATCGTCCCTATTTGTTTTTTGTTTTTCTCGGTTGTTTATTACCCCTATTTCCTGGATTACCTTTTTTTTTAATCAAGGTTAACAAAAGCTCAGGAAAAGCTCTGCACATGTTAAAACCACAGATGCATTCAACAGTGCGGGGCTGAATTCAACACTGGAGTATCCATTTCCCATAACACATTTAATCTGCTGCTACCACTGAGTTAAGGTGAGTTAACCTTTGGAGCAGTTAGTCTGGTCACTCTGGCGCTTATACAATAATTGTCGTCAGTATTTACTATAGATTGGATGTTACTAGCGGGAATGGGGTCATGACGCATTTTGAGCTGGATCAAACCCTACTGCAGTACATGTTAGTGGCCATTAAGAAGAAGAAGAAGTTCCTATATCCCATCTGGAAAACAGCAATATGAAAATTGTATTATCTTTACTAAATGGTTGTGAGGCAGGGTTATTGTTATCTCTCCGCACCAACAATGAGGTGTGCACTATGTAGTGTTTTGATACTGTTTTTAAGGCCTATCTGCATGTCTATTTTTTCATCCTCAGTGGTGACATGAAGACCAATATCTACTGTAGGTTATATACTGACTGTGAGAAAAATATCTCACACGACCCGGCTCCATACAATCTAAATAAAGCGTTTACTTTGAGCCCTACGTCATAAACCTAAATCATCTTTCCATGCACAAATATATCTTATTTATTTTATTATTATGTGTTTTACAACCCTCTTGTTCCAGAACTTCCGCCTGTGTGTGTACCATCCTGCTGCTTGTCCTCAAAGGTAACGTAAGGATTTTTCATAATCCTGCTTATAAACTCCCCCAGAGGGACTGTGTTTGTCATTTGTCAGGGAATGGAACAGGTGCAAATTATGACAATGATCCCGGGCTTTTCAGCTGGAAGGAATTCTAAAGATCATGTCCTTTGCCAAATGTCAGATCTTGTCCAGATGTCATGCGTTTGTCAGCGGGCTTCTGATTAAAGGCAGTAATGGATGGTAGGGAAGATGAACAGAAGCAACTGTGCTCGGGATGAGTCATGAAGAGTCATAGGTTCAGTTTAGCACAGGACACTTTACCTCATATACAACATACAACTGAACATATTTTTAAAAATGTCAAAAATGTATATGTTAATAAAAAACTAAATGGGGTGAACACTTTTGTGACTACCAGTAAAAAAGTTATTCAAGGCAATTACTCATAATGACTCATTGTGTCACCTCCACTCAGTTGGCATCCCTTAGAAAAAGAGTTTGTTGCCTTCGTTTGTCACAGGACAAAATCTGCCCCTGCGTACGAAAAGGGAGTAGCAACAGAGAAGCCGATTGGCCGAACGATGGCAGCAGCTGAAACGGCCATGTAAACACTTTCTCTCTCTCTCTCTCTGCGTGAGCCCAAGTAATTATAGCCAGGATGGCGGTGACGACAGTTGTCCCATCGAGACTTCAAATGCTGGAATAAATTTGACATTATGATATTTGATCCTGGCTCCAATGGCGCGCCCACGTAAACACAAGAGCAGTGGTATAAAAGGCTGGGGACCCCGGCTGGAACAGAAAGTTGTTTACCATTTTGGCGCAACGGGCATAACCTGACATCTAGAAATAGGGGCTCTTTAAATCCAGTCCGCGGGTTTTTTACGTAACACAGCAGAGGAAAACCGAAGGGGGGAAACACGACAGAGGGGAGTTGAGTGGATCTGGTGGAGAGAACGGAGCGCGGACTGAGTGCTGAGGGCAGACCATTGGATAAAGGATTTATGTTGGAGGGAACAGAAAAATAAGATATCGCCTACAGAGCAAGGTAAGGCCAGTGTTGCAAAGGATGAAAACAATCAAATTTAAAGCCACGTGCGACTCATTCGAGTGTTTGCACTATAACCTGTAGTGATGCATAAGGGCGCTTTTTAAATATAAATTTAAACATTACATTAAATCTTGTTGGGACATGTGTTTTATTTCCTTTGACTGACAACATGTGTGCCCCTCTTCTCAGCCTTGTGCAGGGTTTACTATGCATAGTTACAAGATTATTAATATCTCTGGTCTTGCATCACAGGTGGGAGGTGGTCTCTAGTATATTCCAGCAGCATTAACCATTACTCACTGACAGGAAAGGCTTTCAAGAGCATTGTAGTTAGACTGGTAACATGACTATGTGTAAACTAAGGCAACTTTCATTTGAGTTATGAGGGAAGTTTAAAGGCATAAATGTAATTTCATTCAGATATCTCATGCCAAATGTTTGGAGCTTCAAATTATTTTCGAAAATATACAATGCTGTTGCAACTTTACGCACAAATCCCACTAACAGCATTTGAATGTGGCTCCGTCTGTTTAAACAAATCATGAACTTTCAGTGGCATAAGGTAGCTGCTGCATGCTTTCAGCCTTACGAAGACACCATGTGAGCACTATTGGGTCAGGTTCCAATAAAATAGCCACCCCTGTGCATGTCTGAGATGTTTTTCATGATCAGAAGCAGGGTGGAGGTCAAAGTAACCAGCAGTCTTAACAGAGATGCTGTCATGCAACTTTCTTGTACACACGTGCCTCACAGGTGGACTAACACTAGCTGGAAATGAAAAATCTGACCTCAATCACAATTAATTTTCAAGTTTTGGATTTACACTTTTTATCAAATGTTATCTGTATGACCTTTTGGATGTCATCAATTAACAACCCTTTCTTTTCTGTCACAGATTAGTCACTATAGAGTTTCCAGGTCATCGATCCCTTCGCCTCTGACTAGTAAACCTACAGTGACCCCTGACAGCAAAGTGCAATAGGAGAAAGGGGGGAAATTGCCATTTAAAAAGGCCCCCAGGGTATCAAGTGGCCCTGCGTCATGGCAGCCATTGATCTGGAGCGTGGGCTGGAACACGGCGGCCATGGCTGGGGACAAGAGAGGCCAGAGCTGATGGACAACTTTGACTCTGAGATGCAGGAATGGGAGGACCAGCTGCAGGATATACAGAAGAAGATTGAAGAGGTGACATTTTCTAGAGAGTGGAATAAGATACTAACAAACACTTAACTCATGTAGAAATTAGAGTATTTGGAAAGGAAGTAGTTTCTCTCAAATACTTACTAGGCTAATGAAAGTATATGCATAGCTTCACAAGAACCTTGTGCCATGAGCCATGTGTGAACAAAGTATTTTAATTAATGGTGTTAATTGGCGTAATGTATGTGTAATGTGTGTCCCCATGCTCCATAAAAAAACATTTGGCAGTGCACTAACTGACTCAACCTTATGACCTTGTTGGAGCAATGATACAGACAAATGTTAACAAGCTAATTAAACTGTACTGCGCTGACAGACACACCAATTCTCTTGCTCCCGGCCCCTCGCACACACACACACACACACACACACATCTGAAATTTGATCCTGAAGGAAGTATTAAAGGTTGTGATAGGAAACACACGCTTGTACAAAGTAGTATGTTGCAAGCAAATATAGATTAGGTTGTGCAATCATCTGTAAAGGATTTGTTGTGTTTACCATTGAAGTCACAATTTATACAAAAAGTTATTTGTTTTCACAGTTGTACAATGAAGTTCAGGCCCGCAGAGGAGTAAATGACATCACTAGTGACGCCCAGAAGAAAGGTGGTGACATGGAGTGTGGTCTGGGACAGAATGGCAACCTTTGTGCAACTGAGTACCACAGCAAGAATCACCAAACGCCTCATCACTATAGCACTGGCTGTAATTTTAGCCCCAGTGGCTACCGCTACCCTGTGAGTGAGCAGCACAGCTACAGCTACTGCCACACCAATGGCGTAGCAGAGATTGGAGATATACTGCAGGACTATCTGGGGCAGGGGAAGCAGATCACCCGGAAGAACAATGCAGCGCGCCATGTGGTAAGTTTTTATGGCTCATTCTATTGGCATTAGTACATCAGAGGAAACCAGAGCATTGCAAATGATATGAGCCAAGGCTGCGCTTCAGTGGGAACATATTGATTACAGTGAGCTGGTTCCTTGGGGTCTGCCTACATCAACAGAGTCCACATACTTTCACTCGTTCTCTTTCCTCACCCCTGACATGGGAGTTCTTGATGAAAGCCTAACTGTCAAACTGTTTTCTGACCTACATAAAATTACAGATGAGCTGCTAACATTAAACTACAGTACATTTGAATAGCTAATATATCAAGTGGTGATGAAGGGTAAGCTGAGGTTCAGTTTTGGAATTGGTGCGCTATCCAGAACTGTGCCAGTGATGCGCTGTCCCAACTTATAAATATATCTACAGGTTGATGTTTGAAACATGTTTTCATTCATCTCTTACAGCGTTTCAGTGACACAATCAAAGTGAGTTCAGATGTTCCCTCTTACCAAGATGGCGTCAAAACAAGAGCTGCACATGAAAGGTAAGGGTATTGCTCAGTTCTTTATTGTACCTGTTATTATTTTTCACTTATCACTGATTTAAATATTGGTTTCTCACCAGGATTGGCCAAGAGCAGTTTTATGGAAGTTTTGTGGAGACTGAAAACAAGCGGAATCAAGGTTCTCAGATGAAGTGCTCTTCCTGCAGAGAAAGTTGCCCCAATAAAGAAAATGCATGTGGGAAGCCACCTCTTCAGCAAAGAGAATCTGTTGCTGGACAACCACGTCCAGGCTCCCTACTTCTGAGTTCCACAGCTGAATCAGCTGCTCTGGACAGAAAGTGCTTCGGTCCAGCTGGGCTTGGAGACAGGAAGGGCAGCAGCCCCTCTGTTCTCAGGAAGTTTGGAGCCATGCTTCATGAAAACGAGGGCAAACTGCTCACTGAATCCGGGGTGGTGACCCCTAAGGGACAGGCCCCAGAGTCAAAGTGCCCCACCCCCGTCTGTCAGCGCAAAGCTCTTGGGGGCAGTGCTGGTGGCAGGGCGCCAGGGCGTATGTCTACCCAGAAATGCCAAGCAGATTGTGACGTGCAGACGCCAGAGGCAGCAACCAGCCAAGAGCGGGGGTCGGCAACAGACTGTGGTAGACAGAACCAGAAGGATCTGAGAGGGAGCTATAGCAGCGCTAAAGGCTGCCAGCCCAGTCCTCAGCAATCCCAGCGGAAGGCACAGGTCCAGGGCAGCCCAAGGCCTCGGCCCCGGGCTCACAGCGGGACAGACAGAGATGGAGCAAGGAGGACAGCACCCCACCAGGGGGCACCCAAAATGGACTACACAGTCTCAAATGGTTCACCTGGAGCTCTGAGGCCCCAGAGGGGAGGGCTGGTGAGTCAGACTGAGGTAAAGGATGAAGGACTCATTGAGTTGTTGGACATGCTGGACATCCAACATGAGTACAGCTCCAATGCTAGGACAGGACACACTGCCTACAGACAGGATTCAGAGGTAGGTCATTTTTGGGCCAGTCCTTGGTTTATTAGCAATAGCAGTCATCTTGATAAGCTCACTTTAATCTTTCTGCTTTCAGAGAGAATTCCAGGAGAATACAGAGTTTTCTAAGACCTTTTCACGGCCAGCACGACCAGCCAATCAAAGACCTCCTTCCAGGTGGGCCTGTCGTACCCCTACTTCCAGAAATACAGCCCCATCGGGTCCAATGTACCGCCCTCCAAGTCCTCTGACTAGGCCTCCCAGCCCAATGATCCGAACCCCAAGTCCCGCCCTGAAGCACCGAAACCTTCTCTCGTATTCTCTGCAGACTGAAACTGTCATCATGTGATACTTGAACTGCATTAACATTGGCCCATTTTCTTCAACATGCATCTCTCTGTCTGTAAATATTAGGGAAAGTCAATCAACTTTTACAGGATAAACATCCCCATGACATTCTCCAGTGTTGCTGTGGCTTTTTACTTTTTCTTTGTTCAACCCTAGCTAACTTATCCCCCTTCCTTGATGTGTTTTATGGAATTACAGATGTTCAGATTGAAGCATGCAGCCCTGGTTTGAGGGTGCATGCTCATGTTGTCGTTAATGCTAATGGTTGCCTGCTGAATCAAATTCAACATGGCCTCCGTTAGGAACAGTTGCTGGGCTTCCAGCAGAAATACTGTCTACAACTGTGTGTTTACTGTATCATATTGTTATAGTAATATATTTAAGATGTTAAAGTAACAGCTGTGACAAAGGAATATAATATGCCTTTAATGTATTTTTCTTGGTAATAAACTGGATAGTGTTTTGACCTAAAGATTGTGTCTTTTTGTATTAGCATTGCTTCTCAAAATCTCAACATTAAGGGTATTTCATTGATTGATGATTTAGCGTCAGGCTCATGGACATTTGACTCCAGCAGCTCCCAGCATGACAGTCAGGTTGCATCTCTGCTCCACTAATGTTACAGGTTACATGTATCTATCATAACTATGCTTACTCAACAAGGATAAACTATTTGCCTATGACAACTTCCAGATTCTTCTAGAATGTATGATGCCGTGCATATATTTTGTAGGTTGTATATTTGTAATTATTGGGTTAAATATTGGTTTGAGGGTCCATCGTTACTTGGATATTCAGTTTGCACCACAGACCCTGTCTCTACTGTGAACGATCACATTTCCTGCTCTGTGTTTCTCACCTCTTAAGCCTGCATCAACAACCTGTCACCTCCTGCCCCAACATATCCCACTTTTCTAACTGAGTTAAATGCAGACATGTACAGAGAGGCTCCTACAATGCATATATACGCATATGTAATGTAAAGACTAGGTTCAGTGTACGGAAGTCCCTTCACCCCATGATGCCTCAGCCCTGTCACCCAACCTTGGTGCTATGTGCCACCTCTGACAGAAATAGCAAGCGTGACGTGTGTTTTGGTGCCAGAAATCTTAGCCTGCTGTCTTTGGGGGTATAAATAAGGAAAAGATGGGAGACATTTGGATATTTGTCTGTTGGCTTGTTTCTCTTTCTGTATGTGATCTCAAATTTGTGTGATTTGATTTTAAATCTGGACATTCATTTTCTGTTTAATGAAATTGCTTTATCAAGTCTTTATGGCTTTTAATTTAGATTATTCTGGTCATTGTGATCAGCATATAAAATAAAAGTGAACATATTTTATTACTTTGATTAAGACATTCTTTCAAATGTCGGTTTATTTTCCTTTTGGTCAGAAAGTGGGTGTAAAAATAACAGTGTGTCTTACAAGTTGGCGCCTCTATGAAGGAATTTTAACAAGGACTTTAACGTGCTCACTTCTGGCAAGCTGCTACCTGGATATCTTAACAGATACACCGGGTTAAAATACATTTCCCAGTATTAGATTTCTCTTCTTTTCTTGTGGCTTCACCAACACCCCCCACACACCCCTCTCTTAGCCCAGCAGAGCTTGGCACAGCATGTTCTGTGCCCAGTGGCTATTCATGAGATGGACACATGACAGAGAGCAAAGAATGGGAACACAAGAGCAGACAGCTGAAGAGTCGCCATGGCTACCATGACGTCAGAATTAACCACACCCACTTCCAACTCCAACGATCCCCATTAAAAATAGTTTGCATCATAGTTGTCCTTGTGTAACATGGTCCTGTTTAACAGCAGTACCTTCTGCTTATCTTTAAGAACTAAAGCAACTGCCTGCTGTTTGGAGAGTACACCCTGGAAATCATGATCCACTAACCAGAAGGCTAACACTTAATATACTACTCATATTCATTCAGTGTGACTGGACCAGGGATCGAACCCATGATCTTCTTGCAGTGTAGTGGGAGTGCTAACCACTCTGGCACCATTCATAAATAGAACCAGTGTTTCCTTTTCTCAATAATGGCAAACTATAAACCCCTTCATACCCCTGAATAGTTATGTATAACGTGTCTAATGTTTTTTTAAGAAACAAATTAAAACAAGGAATGTCTACTGCATTTTTTTATTATTCTGTTACTGCTCTGATGGAGACTGGCTGTCTGTCTTAGTTGCTGGGCAAAGCGTCTATTCATATGGCTTAACAGCTCCATACATTGGTGTTTATGACTGCTGCTGTGGCTGACATAACATCTGAGTACTCTCACGCTCCCTGTTGCCTGTCACCCACATCCACCTGTCCTGAGTCCACCAGCCTCTTGTCCTGCGCTGCATCTCTGCAGTCTGGACAAGCTGCTCACTCATTGGAGGTGGGTCTGAGTGGTCCGCTCTGAAATCCTCAGTATGCATCAGTTGCTATAGAGCCACAGTCTTGAAATAGACACATAGGCCACATGAGTGTGTGTATATATGATGCACAAAAATGTGAATGGAAGAGTGACAGGACCACCATGCAGCAGGGGTTAAACATGAAGGGAATTGAACTGGAGCTGTTTTACAGCTGTTTTATGGCCTCTTCCTCATTCACAGTGCACTACATTTAAGGGTTTTCTTGTTAAGCTTTAACAGTCTCTAGTCTTTAGTGTATTTTGAACAACATGTATGTGGAATGCTTGTTAAGTTCTACTGTGTTCATTTTTACCTCCTTTAAAAAGGACTGACTCACTCTGGTGGCATGCACCTGCCCTGGACATGTGAGCACATACTTTCAGAACAACCTGGAAGTTCTGCTGCTAAAAAAATCAAATAAATTAATTAATAATTAGCAGTTTTCACTGTGATGAAAGTGCTTTAAACTAAAGCGCCCTAAAGAATTTCAGACCTCTTCATTAAAATAGAATGGGGTCCAAAAATGTCCCCTTTGAAAAGCAAGCCATGGGTCTCACCTTTCAAAACAAGAGCAAGCTGCTCTCGTGGGATTAGCTGGTGTTGCTCGGCAGAGGTGACTATAGTGGTCTCTTTATCGCGTGACGTATGACACATTTTTATTTGGTTTTAGTGGGGCAGTTATCTGGGAGCAACTACACAAGCAGCTGTCTGGACAAGGGCTCACACAGACACAAACCTGAAGACCACACACTTTTAGGACAGAAGAATTTCACATCTATGGCATGGATTCACACTAAATGCACTTTGAAAACAGGCTACAGTATAATGGTGTGGGTCACAGCAGATGCAGAGCTGTAAGCACTAAAGATAAAATAAAGTTATGGGGAAATGGTTAAAAACATTTTTCTAATGTATATATTTATATGTACAGTATTGTTCCAAATAATAGCAGTACAATGTGACTAACCAGAATAATCCAGGTTTTTAAGTATATTTTTTTATATTAGCTAAGTGGCAAATAAGTTACCAGTAGGTGCAGTAGATTCTCAGAAAACAAACAAGACCCAGCATTCATGATATGAACGCTCTTAAGGCTGTGCAATTGGGCAATTAGTTGAAAGGGGTGTGTTCAGAAAAAGAGCAGTGTGGCAGTCAATCACTGAGGTCATCAATTTTGTGAAAAAACAGGTGTGAATTAGGTGACCCCTGTTTAAGGATGAAGCCACCAGCACTTGTTGAACATGCATTTAAAGCCTGAGGAAAATGGGTCGTTCAAGACATTGTTCAGAAGAACAGCGTACTTTGATTAAAAAGTTAATTGGAGTAGGGAAAAACCTATAAAGAGGTGCAAAAAATTAAAGGCTGTTTAGATAAAATGATCTCCAATGCCTTAAAATGGAGAGCAAAACCAGAGAGACGTGGAAGAAAACAGAAGACAACCATCAAAATGGATCGGGAATAACCAGAATGGCAATGGCTCAGCCAATGATCAGCTCCAGGCTGATCAAAGGCGGCAGTAGCTCAGTGGGTAGAGCGGTCGTCTTTCAACCGGAAGGTAGGCGGTTCGATTCCCACTCTCCCCACAGTTCATACTGTTGTTGTGTCCTTGGGCAAGACACTTAACCCACCTTGCCTCCAGTGACTGTAACACTGGTAATGTAATGTAAGTCGCTTTGGATAAAAGTGTCTGCTAAATGAATAAATGTAAAATGTAAATGTAAAGACAGTCTGGAGTTACCTGTAAGTACTGTGACAGTTAGAAGACGTCTGTGTGAAGCTAATCTATTTTCAAGAATCCACCGCAAAGTCCCTTTGTTTGAAAAAAATAAATAAATAAATAAAACGCATGTGCAGAAGAGGTTACAATTTGCCAAAGAACACATCAAATGGCCTAAAGAGAAATGGAGGAACATTTTGTGACTGATGAGAGTAAAATTGTTCTTTTTGGGTCCAAGGGCCACAGACAGTTTGTGAGACGACCCCCAAACTCTGAATTCAAGCCACAGTCCACAGTGGAGACAGTGAAGCAAGCATCATGATATGGGCATGTTTCTCCTACTATGGTGTTGAGCCTATTTATCACATACCAGGGATCATGGATCAGTTTGCATTTGTCAAAATACTTGAAGAGGTCATGTTGCCTTTTGCTGAAGAGGAAATGACCTTGAAATGTTTGTTTCAACAAGACAGTGACCCCACACACACCAGTAAACAAGCAAAGCCTTGGTTCCAAACCAACAAAATTAATGTTATGGAGTGGCCAGCCAAATCCCTGGACCTTAATCCAACCGAGAAGCTGTTTCTAAAGCAAAACCAGGAAATGTAAATGAATTGTGGAAAGTTGTTAAAGTCATACAACTAAATATTAGTTTAGTGATTCACAGGATTGCTAAATCCTAGAAACAAAAACCTTTGTACAAAATAGTTTTGAGTTTGTACAGCCAACGGCAGACACTGATATTTTTTTGAACACACCCCTTTCAACTTATTGCCCAATTGCACAGCCTTAAGGCGGCAGTAGCTCAGTGGTAGAGCGGCCGTCCTTCAACCGGAAGGTAGTAGGTTCGATTCCCGCTCTCCCCACAGTTCATACTGTCGTTGTGTCCTTGGGCAAGACACTTAACCCACCTTGCCTCGTATGAATGTGTAAGAATGTTGAAGGTGTTGGTCGGAGAGTCCGTAGGCGCGGAATGGCTGCCACGTCTCTGTCAGTCTGCCCCAGGGCAGGTGTGGCTACAGATGTAGCTTACTACCACCAGTGTGTGACTGTGGAGTGAATGAATAATTGATATGTAAAGCGTCCTTGAGCTCTGGAAAGGCGCTATATAAATATAACAATTATTATTATTATTATTATTATTATTATTAAGAGCGTTCATATCATAAATGCTGGGTCTTGTTTGTTTTCTGAGAATCTTCTGCCCCTACTGGTAACTTGTTTGCCACTTAGCAATAAAATATACTAAAAACCTGGATTATTCTGGTTAGTCACATTGTACTGCTATTATTTTGAACAATACTGTACAAAGTAGACTTGAATGCTTCTTACAAAGCTAGCACTGATCATACCTTGCACCACAGGGATGTGAGAGCAACACATATTTCAGGTGTTATTGTTGTGCAGTAGGCCTTGACAGGAATGCCACTGATCTAAAGGAGACACTACACCTAACAGAAGACGCATGTGAAGACAGCAGACATGTTCTGAAGCATGTGGTGGTGAAGTGACGGATGAGGCTTGGTGCTGTTTTTACTACAGTAAAGGTGACAATTGGCAAGCAGATATTAAAATCGCTGTGTATCCTGTCCATTATAAACTATAATATGTGACACATCAACAGCTGTTTGGTTACTTCCTCACAGTAGTTACAGCACAGTCTGTGATTTGTGCAGCAGCAGGATACAATTTCCACTACATTCTACTGTCTCTTCAACAGGTTGTTCACTCACAACAAACACAGTCTGGACACTGTTTTTCTTTTTTAGAACAAAGGCAGCCCACATACTTTTTTAGGTCTAACAACTCAAGACTATAGCAGAAGTCTTCCATTTGTTCATAATTTCTACAGCTTCTATTTAACCAGGGGCTCTCTGATCTAATACTGGCCCTTGTAAAAACTATTTCTGACAAGTACCGCTAATAACGCTAATACCACGTCAGCTAGCTGTTGGCACGCCACTGCACATCCGTGTGCACCTACTGTAAATACACCATCTGCTGAAATGCAGCAGAAGAAGTACAGTAAGTAGCATCCTGTAAGTAAGCTCTTGTTGTATAAAGCAGTGTTTCCCAAACTTTTTTTTCAGGGGCCCATATTTCAAAAGACTAAATGATTTATGCCATTTAGTTGATTTTAAAGCTTTTATAAAAATCATAATATTGTCCTTCCTTTTTTAGTGTCCTTTCAATTATTATTTGCATATTGTAGTTTCTGGCCATTACTAATTCACAAAATGAGCTATATTTACATTAATTGTCCACTGACTTTAAAAGTTATAATTTTTGGGTGACCCCAAAAAATCTCCCTCAACCCACTTTTGGGTCCCAACCCAATGTTTGGGTTGGGACCCAAAACATTGGGTTGGGACCCAAAACATTGGGTTGGGACCCAAAACATTGGGTTGTTCTCTATACCAAAGGTATAGAGAACAGGATATGTATACCATAAAACCACAAAAACAAATGTTTGTTAACCTTTGATACTGCATTTTCTTCACACAATATTGGTATTTCTTAGCCATCTCTTGTAGAATAAATAGACCTAGTGTTTGTACGTATAAATAACAGGTGTATAAATGTAAAAAATATCCACATAGCTCCAAGTATTGCAATGAATTCAACACACACAGTTAATTTATTTTACAAAACACAGTGTAAGCGTTAGCTTGTTTCGATGTAAGATTATTGGTTTCTATTCATAACAGAGTTTTCCAGAATTAGAAAATGCAAGTTTCGATTAGTCCAAATAGCCAATTACTTGTTGTATAAAAGTTTAATATGTGATAAATAGTATGGATAGTTTAATCCATTCACTTAGCAAACATTCCCTCTGTAAAATGCATCTGGAAGTAACTATTACACGCTTGGCACTCTGTCCATCTTACTATATAGTCTAGTAACTGATGCAATAGTGGCCTTTTTTAGCATTTACAACATGAAGACACAAGTATTTGCACCACATTACAGCCTACAAATCACTCAAGCGTGCTACTGCTCTTAATATCACAATTGACAGGCCACGTCACACTGTTATAAATGGTCTGGTAGCAGCAGTGCAGCTTAGCGAGGCAGGTCACTTGATAGGCTTTAATAACGTTAGCTCGATGATGGTTACAGTGTGAGTATGAGGTCATCCCACAGCTGTGAGATAGTCTGTCTGTGAATCTAGGCATTAAGGTTCCAGATACCCGTGACAGACATAAATGTGCAGACACAACACGCACGGCTGACAGACACAACGCAGATAGTGTAAATGATTGTGCTGTACACTGTACGCAGAGGTAGTTCTCATTGGTTATAGTTTAAGTATTTGTTAGATAAAAATTCACTTACTAATCTACCAACTTCTACTTATGACTAAAGTGGAGCACTCATTAGGTCAATTAGCAGCTAGTATTATGCATTTCTATTAGGTTATGTAACTTTTGTGTAACGTAACTTCTAAAGGACACAGACATAACAATACGACCTTGTGCCACGAAAGAAGGTCAGAACAGTGCTCTACAGTGAAATTTGGGGGGTGCTGATAGATGGCAGTATGACGGGCCTACTTGATGTGGGACAGGCGGTGTATTTTCTGAAGAAGGAAGTGTGAAGAAGGAGCCTATATACACAAGCCTAGATGTATGAGTGAAAACACATAGACAGTCTCTTGTCGGCCTGAGATTCCCAGTCAGGAGCAACAGCATTACTTTCTTTTATGAAGTGCAAGCCTTTGTGGAAGGCTATGTTGAGCATGAAAAGAAAGCTCTGGTATGTTAAAATAAGGACTTACAAAAAAGAATGTATAAAATGCTCAAACAAAATTAATGACATTTAAAGATCCATAGAACCCCGTAAAATTTTATTACATCCTGTTCCTGCAGCTGTCCCTACAGGGCTACTGTAGATCTTCACAGACAGACCGCAAACAAACCACTTCATCATTCAAATGCTAATAATGAAACTAATTAAAAAGATCACATTAATGTGTTAAAGTATATCATCTATGTTTTTTATGCAGCTGTCTGTTGGGGGCTGTTTGAGAAAAAGAGATTGCAGGCACCTCAAAAAACTAAAAAGAGTGCTGGTTCTATATACAACTATAGGTATTAGTTTGGAGACTCTGGTTGAGCAGTGGGACAACAGACACACAACAGGACAGATGCTAAACTGAACAACATAGACCATCTTCTGCATTTGGCTAAAAACATGGACATTTCAACTAGGACTAACTCCAAAAAAAGGTATTTCAATTGGTGATTAAGAATGGTAACAGATTACATTGTTAATCTTGTGCAAACCTAGTGTAGTGGCATGTCTATGTCCATGTTTAAAAAGCCAGTGAGCTACAGGTGTAAAAGGTTTCTTACTCCAAAGACAACTACATGCAATTAGTTTTAGACCATTTAATGAGAAAACCTGCAATTATCCCACATCTGGTATAGCTCAGCTCCCAGTGTGACATCACACGTGACTATATAGGGTGCTTCAATTAACTGTTTTAACTTAAATTAATTACATTTACATTTAGTCATTTAGCAGACGTTTTTATCCAAAGCGACTTGAGGAAAACAATGGAAGCAATATTAACAACACATGGTAGCAAAAAACATAAGTGCACAAAAAACTAGTCATTTAAAACCCAGCACAGTATACAAAGCTAAGGATAGGGAAGAATTTTTATTTATTTATTTTTTTTTAAATAGAGAAGGAATCAAGAAAGGAAGTAAAATTTAGTGTTTGTCAGTCAGGTGTTGATGGAAAATATGTGTTTTCAGGCGTTTTTTAAAGATGGCTACAGAATCTGCTGATCTTGTAGCAGCAGATAGATCATTCCACCAAAGTGGAACAGATCCAGAGAAGGTACGTGAGAGTGATTTTTTTTCCTTTTTGGGACGGTACCACCAGACGTTGTTCATTTGCAGAGCGCAGGGATCTGGTAGGAACGTAGGTCTGTATTAGTGAGTGAAGATAGGTGCCAATGGTGGTCTTGTAGGCCAAATTAATGTACTAAAACATAAATTATATCACATACATTTGAACTATTTAGCTCAAATAAAAATCAAATATTTGTTTTTAGCTTAGCTGTATTCAAAAATAAATTAAAATATACAGTATTCAAAATAATAGCAGTACAATGTGACTAACTAGAAAAATCCAGGTTTTTAGTATATTTTTATTGCTAAAGGGGAAACAAGTTACCAGTAGGGGCAGTAGATTCTCAGAAAACAAACATGATATGAACACTCTTAAGGCTGTGCAATTGGGCAATTAGTTGAAAGGGGTTCTGGTTAGTCACATTGGACTGCTATTATTTTGAACAGTACTGTATATCATCCAAGCAACATGGCTCTTACATCTAGTATTCCAGTGTTTACTATTCAGACACATCCTTTCTTTTGGTCATTGTTAGGCTAAGTTTGTTGTTAAGGAAACCATATTGAATTGAAAGATACTTAAAAAACCCTAGCCAAAGTCTGGCTCATTAAACTGTGCTTTTAATTCCACTCACACACTCTGACTGTGTTTGATTTTTTTCAGTTTTTTCCGTTGGTGACAGCAGATGTAGTTCTAACAGATTATGATCTTTCCTTCTCAAACCTATACGCTCAAGATCAGACTTTAGACAGCACTAGTAACGACCACTCGGCAGCAGGACAGAGACCCCAACCACAAGACCGTATAAATAACTGCTGTTGCATAGGAGAGATGAAAAAAGTTGGTAATGCTCACGCTGACAGCAAATAAATTAGTCTGTTGCGAGCTACAAGTCAATCTCAATACTTATTTTGAGTGATGAGACTCACTGCCTGAATTTTAGTTTGTTGCATTAACAGTGGAAGGTCTTTGGGTTCTATGTCAGTGTTATTTTGCAAACCTTCCAGGAAAAAAAAGAAAAAAAAGTCTGCTTAGACTGTTCAACAGCTCCATCCTGTGGCCTGCTACAGTACACTGCCTTCAGACTAAAGTCATGGCACACATTGCAAACAGACCTGTGGATCCGTGCCACTTCTGTTCCCAGTATGTCCGCCTGTTATATTCCACTTCAGCTGCTCTAAAAAATCAAATGCAATGAATAATCAATAAAACACCTTTAATGATTTGTCAAGACACCACACACAGACAGAGCTCAGGTAATAATTTCACACAACAATCATTTCACACCACATTAATGATGAAAAGATGAGCTAAACCATAGCAACTGGAGTAAAGAAGGGAAAACACAGGGTGAGGACAGCTCAAACTCTTCCAAGTGCATGTTGATGCCAGGGCTTTGATAGTAGCCCTTCAGAGAGTAGAAGAAATAGACATCCAAATGTGTCTTTCTACATATAGCCCAATACTTTCCAGTGGTTCTGCCAGTGGCTTTTCAACACATCATAATTGAACAACACAACAGCCCTTTCACAGATATATACTCAAAATCTCTCATAGTCTCTCCTTCACACACGTAAACGCTCACAATTATTAATTAAATAGCATTTAATTACATAAGACATTTTAGTTTAAAACATTTCACATCAGGAAATAAACCCAATGTGACTTAAAGGCTACATATACATTCAACCTTCCCTAAAAAGACAGGATTATCTGCCAATTTATCAAAAAGCAGATCATAAGAAAATCACTGTATTGGACAGTCACAAAGCAGTGACAGATATATTAATGAAGAAAATTACTCAAGATCTTAACAAATGTTTTTCACATTTTTATCATCACTGATTTAAATAAGAGAGGTTTAAGATCACATCATGATGCGATTCTTATACAACTCAAGCCCAGTGTAGCTAAAAGTACCAACATATATTATATAAAATAAAAAAAAACAAAAATTGGGCAAATGTATTCTAGGATTACAACTGCCGTGTAACAAGTGAAAGAATAAAACCATCTCTGCAGTTTCATATGGTCTTCAGGGGGGCGTGGATGTTGTCACATTATAGTGGGCCTCAACATTATTCCTTTGGGACTGGGTAGATTTGTAGAGGGATATTTTTGCCAATGCAGTTTGTCATTTGGAGAATGAACGAATGTCCAGTGAGAGTCACACTTCTGTCACAATGCACTGTCCATCTGGGCTGCGTGAGCGGAGACTCAGTGTTGCGCTGGGCGACCCACCTCTTGGGGGCACTCTGTGGGGTTGATTCTCACTGAGCGGCCTTTGCCTGATTCTCCTCTGCTGTAGAGCCTGCTCCTCTTCGCTCTCACTGCTGCTCAATGAGTCTCCCTCCACTTCCTCCTCTGGCGAGCTGATAAGGAGCTGAGAAAAGGACTCTTCTAAAGCAGAACGTGTAGGAGACTGCAGACTGGTCACAGGACGACCCAGGAGCGTCGAGGGTCTCATAGGGGGAACAGATGTCATAAACCTAAAAGCTGTAGGTAATGGTTGGCCTGTTGTGTCCAAGCAATCAGCTAAATGAATAGGCTCAGTAGTAGTTGCTGGTGCAGTGGGAGCTGGTTCGGGGTCTAACCTCAGTCCTGCCACCCCTTTTTTGGGAATATCCACAACATCTCTCTTTATCTTGCGTCTGCGTCCGTGCTCATTGCGACGATACTGTACCATGTTCTCAAGATCTGCAATGTACAGAAAACCTGCAATCAGCATCTCTGTGCTCTTTTTGCCTTTGGCGTGGGACTCCTCCAGTTCACGGCTGGTTCTTTCATCGTACTGCCACCAGCCATTGCTTCCTCTATAGTACCAGGCATAGTCTGTTTGTGACCCGCCCCCCACCCCTCCACTCACTCCAGCTGCAGCAGCCTTAAGCTCTTCAGGTGAAAGAAGAACAGGTCTCTCCAGAAAATCCTCAGGCAACTCATGACGACAGAGCGCACAGCGTTTGCTCTGCCAGGATGCTCCTTTCACACAAAGAAAGCAGAAAACATGGCAGCAGGGCAGCCGGACAGGGTGGACACAGCTCTGCAGGCAGATGGCACACTCCGGGATGCTGTTGGGACTGGAGGGGTCTCCAACCTCTTCCAGCACCTTGGAGGTAAGACTTTTCAATGAAGAGTCCACCTTTTCAGAGCCTGCCATGCTATAAAATAGAATAAAGACTGTATTATTGCATTATTTCTAACAGTGGGACATGCACAAAAAAAATAATCATGGACTTTTGTCCAGGGTGAACCATGGCCATGTATTACATCCATGAAGATGATGGATGATGCAGTTTAGAATGGATTTAATGTTGGCATGCGCTGTGAAGACTTTTGGTGAACGCCCTCTCAACACAAACATCAACTTTGGCACTTCCTCAAATAACATTTAAAAACGTCTGAAAACAACCACTCTAGCTCCTTCTTTAATTAACGGTTATCGTTAAAACGAAAGTCCTTGCTTTATTTCAGCCCTATATAGGCCTATAGCAGTTAAGCTATATGTGTAAGTTACTGTTAATTAACTATCGCTAACAGCTGTGTTAGCATGCTTGCTAATCTAAGTATTGGACAGACTTCGAACACTTTCCCTGGTGTTACCTAAGTGGACGAGGCTCTGCTCTTCAAGCTAAAAGAACAGTCGTTTAAGGTGCAGATAAAGTTAGACATTGCTGGACTACAGCTCGGATAACAGCCCCGTCTCATAGATAAGCTAGCAAACACGCTAGCTCGAAATGGGGTCAGTATAGTTCTTTGACATTCAAAATGTAACTAGCTACTTACTCAAGCAATGGAAAATTTGTTGATGAGTTGTCTGTTCAGCAGAAGCGAAAAAACATAACCTATTGTTTGAGTTACTAGCTACGATTTGCTGCGTACGTCTGCGTCAAGTGCCGACTGCGCTGCTCTGACAGATCCAGAGCCAAGCCCTAATTTTAATACAACTGGTTTAACCCTGCCTGCGTCCGAGGCGAAAGCAGATCTGCGCAGCTCATTAATATCTGGATATATCCACAAACGGTGAGACTGGTTTAGCTGTATTATTATGTAGGCTACATATGTAAGCTATACATTAAATGTTTGCATTGCTTTATTTTGCCAAAAAAGTAATTCTTTTTTTTCCTAGTCATGATGTAGAGAGGCTAATGATTTCATCTATTAACTTTAAATGAGACAATTTTCTTCCATAATGGTTTTATTGAAGTATTTGTTGCTTTACAATGTATACACAAAGAAATAATTTATGCAAAAGGAGATTGTGCTTACAAAATCGTCACCAAGCAACCACTGATTCAGAACCATCTGTGGCAACCACAAAAGAATGAGAAAATATGTACAAAGTATAAAGGTTCTGTTAAATAAAAAGGCTGCAAAGATTTTAAATGAATACACATCTTTAAAAGGTTGTTACATTAACAAGGAAAATGCATTTTGACGGTTTGATTTTGAACAATGCCAACAATACAGAAAACATAAATGAGAACTATGGCACCACATTGAATCTATAACTCCTTCTTTTAAAGATACATTTTCTGTACTGTGCCACATGTGGGCAGGGGTTCCCGTAGTGCCTAAGTGAGCTCACGACTTGTCTTGTGTGCGTCTCCTCTCTCCTCCTGTACATCTTCAAGCTGCACTTACAATCACACTGACTCCACTCCCCTACCTCACAGTGCACTATGGGAGAGACACTGCGATGATGAGAAAGACACTCACAGGTGGAAAGAGTAAAACATGACAGAAAAAAGTGAATTGATGGTGTTTGTAACAGGGAATTCAAAATACGTGTTTGATATTGTCATTGCAGAGAGAAAATGATTAAAATCAAGTATACCTCTCACCTTGCGGGAGACATCGCATCAGCTGCTCGTCAGGTTCAAACCCCTTTGGGCAGGTGAGATGGCACTGGCCTTGCGAGATATATAAATCTGCTCTACACCGCACGCACATGTTATTCCTCATGCACAGCTCACAGCCTGCGGGACACTCTAGAAAAAAAAAAACAAAGAACATATAACATCACAGAAATAAAAGCTCAGTCTCTTGGCACTAGTATGAACTAATATAGAATGTGTACCTATACATTCATGCAGTTCAGGGTTGGCTGTGAGCCCAAATGGACAGCTGCTTTCACATTTCCCCCGGAACAGGAAGTGACCCGGGTGACAACGCGTGCAGAAACTTTCACTGAAGCAGGAGGCACAGTCCTCCTTACACCCTGTAAAAAAGAAAAGTGTGCACAACTATTAACTTTTGTAAAATAGCCACAAAGTCACATTGAAACTCCTGATACTTATATTGTTTTAGGTTTATAGCATGAGCATCTCTTTTTTATTTTTTTATTTAATGTTAGAAGGGAGAATTTAACATTCTCATAAAACATAGACTGGTTTGGAACAATGACATACCAACTGATAACTAGCAGGTTAACTTTTGTGCAACCTACATTAATCAAATAGTTTGCAAAGCATAGTTTTTCTGCTTCTTTAACAAGAAAATGCAAAGATAAACTGCACAAATATAGAGAAAGTTAGCCAACATGCCGTTTACTCACTCTTGCAGGTGTTAATGTGCGGTGACCGTGTCCCGTAGTGACCCCGAGGGCAGGATGACAGACAGATGCCCCTCTGCCTCATCCCGTCCAGCTCCAGGTAAAAGAATAGACGAGGTTTACAGGACAAGCAGCCGTTGAGGGCTGAGCAGGTCACGCAACCTGTCGAGCACAGCTTACTGGCTGTGGAGCTACCTTCAGGAAGAAAAGCATGCTTAACATAAAGAAAAAAGAAACACTGGCTTTTTCAGGGTTTGTGCTACTTAAACAGAATACCATTTGTTTGCCAATCTACTGTAGTTACAGAGCAATTACTTTATTGCTAAGGACTACAGTAGTTTTGGAATGGTGTACAAAGAGATGGATGTAATGGAAATCCCTGACCACATTATTTCCTAAAAGTGGAGCACGCTTATCGTCTCCATATGCAGCTTGTCTCTATTGTTTACTACAAAATACTGCTGGTTAATTTACTACAACCACATTAAATAGGTATATATGAATAAAATTAACAAATGAAGCATAATACTTACGTCTGTATCGCATAATCTTTGAGCTGTCTTGGCCTAGAGTGAGATTTATCCAGTGCAGAATCCAAATGATTGACGATATGAGCATTTTCTCTTCACCTTTAGTACGGCATTGGTCCAATTTGCAGAAACCTCTTGGAACACATCCCAAATCCCGTTACATATATGTGAAAGGGCTGCACATTTCTCCAAACACATTCAAACAAATCCTTTGGCGAGACTACGTTTGTGCGCAGCTGAAGCTTTTCTGGAGGAAAATCCCATTCCATGAGATCACTCAAGCCGGCAGAATGCCATAAAGAATGCAAACAGATGAGAAACCATCGTGATACTTGCAACCCCAGGTCTAATGTAAAGTTTAGGGAAAGGCGCTCTGGGTTTGTCTCCGCTTCACACACACACTTGCTACGTCTCTGCTCTCCTCTCTCTCGACCCTCCTTCTGGTTCATTATGACACCACTTGTATCTTGCCCAAGACAAAAGTGGAAACCTGTGTCTTTATTTGGCTTGTGCTTCTTGTATATTAAGACAACCACAAAAATTTGGTTTTACAATAAAAATGAGTGTGGTATTGTAATGCAATTTTTATATATGGGTCAGACCGATAAAAAAATATATATTTTGAAATGCACTAAAATACAGCAAATCCCATGAGCCCACTGTTTTATATTTGTACGTTTTATGCAAACTGCGTCCAAGTCCGTATCGATGTGTTCAATTCAATAGACATGAACCAGGAAATGAAAAAACAACAGTACAGTATGATTTGACTACCTCCCAATGAGAAATCAAAACTTAGATTTGGAGCACGGTCGGTCTGCGTTTCCCACCAAAACACTGAAAGGTGATGAAAAGTCAAGTCCTCCAGAGGATTCATTGTTTGGCATCCTGGCGCGTTATTATCGGCTGTTTTGGGAACTCTCTGCTTCTTTATCTTCTCCAAAACAAATTGTAACTCTGCACCCCCTTTTTTTTTCTTCGTTGTGCCTTTTCCCTAGAACAAACGTCCCTCTCTTGAATCCATAATTCTGCTTTCTGCTCTATAACCGGTTTAGTGTCTGTCATATCTCATAAATTTAAAGCATTGCAGATTTGCTCGCACGCCAAAGTAGTCGATTTCTTTAAAGCTTTGCTCGACTGACAGGCCGTCCCTTCCCCCCCTTCATTGAAATGGTGACACATTTTAAACCCGTGAAACCATGTGCAATTTATTAACAGCAAGTTACCATAATAATACGCGTGCCAAAAACAAACTGTCCTATGTTCTCAGTCGCCTGGACGCATGTCAGAGGAGATATCAGCAGAGCTGCAGTGAGAATTTACACCAGGGCTGATTTATCTCCTCTAGACAAAGCTAAAAGATGCAGCCAGACAGCAGAGCTGGACAGCGCAACACTGGCGTAAATTGTCAACAGGTGCTTGTGCGCACACACTGAACACACAGGGCTACTACTTTATATTTTTAAGAGTGTTTTTCAAATCCCCATGGATTATGAGCAACCTAAAGAGCAGGCAATAAAATAGCACCTTGGGGTATCTGGATGCACGGCCAGCTGCTGCGAGGCAATATCATCCATCAATCTGCACGCAGTAGATTTACAGATTAGCTTTTTGCCAGTAAAGCATAAATATGGAAATCGTGAGTGAAGATGACAGAACTACAGATTTAAGATGAGGAAATGTAACATGTAAGTGTCGTCAGGAGGATTTTGTCAAATGTGTGAAATGAGTATAGCGATGAAAAGAAGTATCCGGGGTTCAAAGATCAAATGGGTGGGGCTTTGTGGACCAAGCATGATTCCTCCACCACCACCCTAACCTGACTGTGAACATAAACATGACAAGGCTAGGCTCCGTGGGGTGCCAGATCAGATTCTTGAGAAAAATATCCCACCAGAGGCCAAAGAATGTCTCAGCTGCCAAAAAGAGGGAAGGAGAGAATGAAAAGATGAAGCGGAGAAAGTGAAAAAGGCCACGTGAATAATAGTGTTTAAAGAAGAATATAAACCACATACTTATGGAGCAACAGAGAGTAGTTTGCTGTTTACTGTGTAGTTCTGTTGTTATTGGATTGTTCTGGCATGACTGATGAATAAATATACTGTAATATAGACCAGGACAAGCTGTTAGGTCACCACCTTAAACCTGGCATAAACTGTAGGCCAATAATATTTTAGAATACGTTCCATTTACTGTACAAACAAGCAGGGCTTTGACTTTTTCACCACTCGCACACTTAAGAAGACAAACACAAAGAAGAGGCCTGTAGAGATAAGGAGCGACGAGGATAGCATCGCTGCGCACAGATAATCTACGTAGCATGAACAATTGTGGAATTTGGAGGGAGGCCGAGAGCAGAGGTGCTGTGGGGCATGCAGCCTAAACGCGCCAAGCATGACGGACAACAGCAAAGCTTTTCATAACTAAAGCACAATATTCCCCCTAATATGCTGCATAGTGACATTATGTTGTTTTCTTTTCATTATTCTTCAACAGGAATAAATTGGTTGCAGACATTTTGAGGTGTAATATTTCTGACCAGTAGATTTAATTTAATAAAACTTCCTTACAAAATAAATGTTGAGTAAAATATACAACAGCAAAAACGGATAGCTCATATGTACAGTAGTGCAGGTGTTCTGTGTTATATAGGTTTAAAATGTAAAAAAAATAATAATAATAATTGTTGATTGGCTTCAGTCTTCACCCTCTGGCTTTTTTCAGCATTTTCTATAAAAAAAAAGTGTTTTTAGTTGTGTCGAGAGTATCAAATGCTAGAAAAATTAACTACAAGAATATTATCAGGTCAAACGGACATAAAGTCTGCAGCATTTTGTAATTGTTACAAAAGCATTAACTATATGAACGGATAACTACTTCTCTGAACTAACCTTGGACACAGCTTTCAGGTGATGAGCTCTGATAGTTGCAGATTTTTCTTCAAAAGCCTTGGCCTTCGCCTCTTCTGCCAGTCCATTCAGGAAAACAAGTGTTATCAGTTCAATCTATGAAACAAAATTAAGATAAACACTCTGTAGTCGTAGCCTTTTTAGCCTTTTCAGATTGCCACATTAAACGTGAAAACAAATTATTATGACCATTTACCATCGCTTCCGACGCTGGTCTGATGTTCATGTTAGTCGTTGCTTTGCTTTTGATGGTATTTTTCAGCTTTGGCGCCTTGTTCAACATTTTGCAGATATTGCTAAAAGTCTCGACTAACTGCAAGAGAAAAGTGTTGACTGATACATATTTTTTTCAAACTCCCGCTTTCCCACTTCCGGGTTTTCTTCTTCGTGGTTGTGGGTGTACAACCGACATGAGTTACCGCCATCTGACGACTTTACATACAGCCCCAAATACAGCATAAGGACAGTTCAACCAAAATCTTAGTGGATATAATCACAAAAATGCGTGGTTATAAATAAATGATACACACTGTACGATTAAAATAATAACCAGTGGCGCACTTTGAGAGATTATTTTCTGTAAGGTTTCATTGGGTTATACCGCCACTTGTTGGCTGTTCATCGCTACTACGTCACATTTGTCTTTCCAGGTTAAAGAGCAACATGGCTACCACCGCAAACTCAACAACAGGAATGAGAAGTATGCTGCAATTTATGAAACTTATCGGACAGCTCAAAGTAAGACAGTATTTTTGACTATTCGCTTTGGGGCGTTTAACGTGCTGATGAATTGCATAGTGGGTTAAGTTGCACTTTTACTTGAACATTTCATTGCAGTATAATTGCACTATATATAACCACGTGCGTTTAAATATAATATTAATAAGTAAACAAGTTTACAAGACAAACAATTAAGTAATGGCTAAGTATAATAAAAATTATTTATTCTTTGCTATTCTTGCAATTCTACAGAGAGTCCCAAGGACGGGCTGGGTCTATAAAAACGTCAAAGAACCAGAGAGTGTTTCAGATCACATGTACCGCATGGCCATGATGTCTCTGACCATTACTGACCCTACAGTGGACAGGAACAGGTAGGAAACACCTCGTCATGGTAAAGTTGAAATGAGAATTTAAATGTGTTAAAACAAAATTTCTACTGTGGGGTTTCTTTCTATATTGTTTCTATCAACCTTTGTTAATTGGCAAAATAACTGTGCTCAGGTGTATAAAGCTGGCTTTGGTTCATGACATGGCCGAATGCATTGTGGGAGATATTGCTCCATCAGACAATGTCAGCAAAGCAGAAAAACATCGTAGAGAAGAGGTGAGTGAAAGCCCTGAATGTATAGAAAACATAAGGAAGTGACCTCTTTCTAAACCAACATTATTTTGGATCTCTCTTTCAGGAAGCAATGAGACGTTTATCAGATTTGTTGCCAGATGGACTGCGGCAGGAGATTTTTGCGCTTTGGGAGGTATAACACTCAGACCAGTGTTTTATATCCATCACCCCTCCCTTCTCATATGTTTTTGCTGTAGGACTATGAAACACAAACCAGTACAGAGGCCAGGCTGGTCAAAGAGTTTGACCTCATGGAGATGATTCTGCAGGCTCATGAGTATGAAGAGCAGGAGGGAGCACCTGGAAGACTGCAGGAGTTCTTTAACTCTACCAACGGTAACAGATGTCATGCCCCCATTTTATTCCACTTTCAAACTTCTATTTATTTGTTGCAAGTTACTGTCTAGTTACTATTTTTACTTGCATTAATACTCTGTTAATCTGCATTTAGGTCATTTTCACCACCCAGATGTCATTGAGTTTGTCAAATGTCTAAATGAAGAACGGGAATATACTGCAGAATGTGGACAAACAGACAGTACGCCACATACGTCTTGATCAAGCATACACGCTACAAAACAAAGCAGGACTGAAGAAAGTGCAGAAGACGTGACGTGTGAAAGGCACATATCCCTCTGCTAAGGCAGTCTTCCTGGACAATTGTGTTCAGATACAAATAGGTCTGAGAAATACTTGAACTACTGTATGTCTCTAGACTTTTATACTCAATAATTATATAATGTATCTTGTTATAGGCGTGTGACGGTTGTGTTGCTGCTTAAGTAATATGGTTTAGTGGAAATTATATTATCCAATACACAAAGTATTGGTAAATATAAAGTTTTTAAAATAGATTTAAACATTTAGTACTGCAGTTTCTGTACAGAGATGACACTTGACCACTTTTACTTATATTTCCATTCTTGAATTTCAACCTGAATTTTATTAAACAGCTTTTTGAACTGTGTGAATACAATACAAGATGATCTTAGGCCTCCTTACTCTTGACAACAAAAAAGAAAACGGTCAACACAAAAGACAATATGATTAACAAGAAACAGATGCAGGAGCCTATTTTCATGTGTGGTTGTGCAGTCACTATTATTTCACAAAGAAAAGGTGTCATCTTGAGCAGGAGGAGTGAAAATCTGATCAGGAATTTATTAAATGTTACAGTTCAGTCAAGGATCAAATTGCAGCTGCAGTATGAGTTTACACTAATGCCATACAGTGTGTATCACCTTTCTGTGTTCAGCAGGAAATAAAGCAATCTCAGGTTAACTGGACCTTTAAAAGTAAAGCAAAGTGTTACAGTATTTTTTTGACAATCCACTGCACAGTTACAGCGCACTACTTTGTCAAATTCATAATCATCTCCAACAGGCCAGGACCTGAGAGAATAGTCTGTGTATTTCAGTGAAACAGGCAAAACCCATTCACTGGATATGTACATATAGTGTTTACAACATCGTGTGACCTGTTAAAAGCAGAAACAAATATTGAGTGTTATCCAGCACTGATAAAACAAACTAATTTTGCATTTCATATGGAAAACTTATATAATAAAATAAAAAAAACTTCTAATAAAACATGCTATGATTAAAAAAGATAACAGCAGTCTGGATTTATTAGCTGATCCCTGTCAGACGCATACCCTGCATCTCAAATGCTGCTCCTATAAAACTGTTTTGGCTCGATCTGAATTCATTTGCATATAAAGGGAATGATTAGCCCCACAGTTTCCCTGAGCTGTGTGTGTTTCCCAACTCAAGTTTCTGAATCCTGATCTCAAGTGCGTCACAGTCAAAACCATTCAACTGTAGGGACCAAAGAATTTAGAAAAGCTTATTTCTTTTCCTACTTTTGTAATGCCTTGTGCTGTAAAGTAGTATGGAGGCCACTAGGGGGCAGGTGATGACACTTTGAATAACATCTTAAAGCTCTTTTATCCCTAATCCAAAATTATCACAAAAATATCTTCCACATTTTGTTTATAAAAAAAAAAAAAGGTGCTTACAGTTATTTGGTCCAGACATAAAACTGCATAATAAGGAAACATCTGAAGGAGATGTAAAAGGATCCTAACACTTTTTGAATAAACATATAAGTCCAAAAGTCTTGGAGAGGTGTGAGCACTGCACTGCAGCAGTGAAATATTTAGAGTTGTCTAATCTCCAGCTCTAACACGGGCCCTCGGATGCATTGGTCATGTTGTTGGTGGGTGTGTCCTGGCTGCTGGCGTTTGCGGCAGAAGAGAGGACGTCTTCAAAGCTGCCTCCGGTTCCTGAATTTCCAACCTTAGTCTGAGAGATAAAGTCAATGACATGAGACACCTTGGCATATATTTACAAACACTTTAAAAAGGTACAAAGTGTAAAACGTTGCTGAACAAAAATTAAATAACCCTCAGACCCTTGCATATAAACAAGAAAATGTCCCTGCAAGGCTACCATAGTAGTAAAAAAAGGACTGACAAGATGCTGACTGAAAACATGCATTCATTATTGTAAATGAAACCACAACTTGGTTTAGATCTTTTAGAGGACGATGCAAAGTTAAAATGTTAGCCATAATAGAGGAGAAAATCGTTACTGTGTTGTCTGTGAAAATGAAATGCCACAAATAAACATCGGCTTATTCAGTCACACTCTAAGCAGAAATTACAGTGTGTTGTTCTTCGTCTTTGAGAGACAGTGATGATACTGTAACCCCAATATAAGTGGCACCTTTGTCTCGGCTTTACTGTATAGCATTTCCATTAAAGGTTTTGTATGTGCGCGTTTATTACCTTGATACTAGACACAGTGGTCTCAACTTTCTCCTCGAAGGATCTGAAACTGGGAGAGTTCCTGTGAAGAGAGAACAATGCAAAGTCAGCTTTAGATAAACAGGCCAACACTACCATGTGTTTTATTTCTCCTTGTGCTGGACTGAACACATGAGCAAAAAACAAATAAAGGAAACAGAAGCTCGGAATGGTTACCTCATTGTGGGCATGCTCATAGATTGTCTGATAGAGTAGCTGTCCCCCGAGAGCAAAGTGAAAGAGGAATTAATGATTAGCACAAGACACAAACAGACAGAATCATGTCAATGCTGCGCTGGACTCATGTTCATGTTTGTATTAGAAACCAACCAATTACAGGCTTTTTAAAAAGCAGAAATGCGACTACAGTTGGACACTCACTATGTTTTACTATTAACCACATCCTTTTAAACCGTTCTGACCTGATACATGAGAAACAAGAATGAATTTTAGAAAGATAACACTAGTAGGTCATGAGTTAGCAAGTCATTTGTAAATGGTCATCCGGTACAAGCTCTAGATTCATACATGTTCCATCACATCAAGTAAGTTCATGTCAACTCTGTTCCTATGATTTATTGTGGCAATTGAATATCAGTGACAAAAATCAATCGATCCAGTCCGTGGCTGGGACGAACACATGATTTATTTGGAGTGGTACAGCACGGCAGCATTTTACTGGAATCATCTAACTGTGTTGGCTGTACCGTCCACTTAGTGCCGTCGGCTGATTTACTGACTTTAAACTTGACTCGGTGCAGCTCGGTGAGTTAAAGGGATAACGCGGCTGCGTGGCGCTTACCCTATGGACGCAGACCTTAGGAAGCATGAGGAAGACAGAGAATAAGATTCATCAAGTACTAACACATAATGACCTACTTAATGACAGTAAATGCACTGCAAGACAAGTCATCAAAACACATTTTTATATTCATAGCTAGAAAATTGCATATAACTTTCTATGGTAGGTTACAGCCTACTGAACTATCCCTTTAAGTTTTGGATTATAAAATATAAAAACACACACATCAATGAACACTTCAAACCAAACCACACCAAAAGAGAATATGCATAACAGTTGAGACATGCTCAAGTCAAAACACTCCCTGGAACAGCGCTGGAACGTACCTCCGGGGGAACAGTAACTCTAGACCAACCAAGCTGAAATACATAACATAAACTCCACATGAAGCATATACAAAACTCTGAAATTCACCACGTTTTAAATAACATTTTCTATTATCAACACTCAAAGAAAGACGCTCTCCAGTTCACGCACACTAATTGGCCGTTTGCTGCCGCAGAACAATGAATTCCCATTCTCTGAGACGCACTTCAACTAACAAAGAGCGGAGAGAGGGAAAATTGACAGAAGGGAGAGTACATGAGGGAGAAAGACTTTGCCTTCAGCCCTTTAGCTCCCAAAGAAAGCACCTTAAAGTGGATTTATATAATCTGAGTTTTGCCTGCATTAGTCTGAGCAGCAGTCAAAGTCAAATTCAACAGGGATGGATAGCACTAAATGTAAGAAATCGCAGAAGTTGACTTAAAAATGAGCGTCAAACTCATTTTTTGGGAAAAGGGAATTAGTATATGCAATTAAGTGGTAATGTGCAATTGAATTAAACGACTGATTTCTTTTACGGTGACATCATTATTTACCTCATATCTCCAAACTTCCTGGTAATGGCAGTGCCGAGGGTACTGAAAGCTGCGGTAGTTCTCTGTCCGGCTGTGGACAAGGTCTCTGAAGTCTTCTTATAGCTAAATATTGAACAAACATACCCCAAAGCATTAATGTTTTTGAAGTCTATTGTATGAACCAAGTAGATACAATACAATTAAAGTTCCACAGAAACCAGTGAAAATTCTATAACTTCCTGTTCTTACAACTGCCCAGAGCGGACAAACTGAACACAGCTGGAGAGGAACACATTTATGTTGAACAATACAACAGAATATAATCTGAAGTGAATTTTGTTTTAAGATTTTAAATTAAAATCACCATCTGACCTGTTTCCACTGTTTGTTCATTGACAACAGCATGTCCCCACAGGGCTGCCATAGTTGTTCATAAACTCTAAGGAAAGGAGGGGTGTGAGGTGTACAATCACAATCTGTGAAAATAACACACCCCACTTTTGAAATTAAGCATTATTGCAAAAATAGCAAAGATTTACTTAAAAAAAAATAAATAAATAAAAAAACTAAATTAACTTTTCATTTTCCAGTGTGAAAAGTAACACCTCACAACCCTCCTTTTCACAGCCTGTGAGCCTCTATGGCAGCCCTGTAGGGACACACTGCTGGCTGTGAGCAAGCCTAGCAGAGATGGGGCAATAAGTTCACTTAAATTAATATCAATTAAAAAGTTCATTTTAATTTCCTATTTGGTTTATGAATGTCTTTGTGTGTTCTCTCATCCAGCAGTAACCAATTCAGGAACAGGAAGTAATGGCACCTTCCACTACACTTATCTTGGGGCTTTTTATCTTAAGTATAACAATAACAGTGACCCTGAAGAAAGAACTGCCTTAACATTGAACTTAACACATTACAATTTAACACCTGAATATGGTCCTTTTAGTGGCGCACTGTCCCTTATTTTACTGATAAAAGATGCTTTGTAGGTTTAGGCAGCGTTAAAGCCAGCCCTGTAAGATCTGGGACTAGTTCATTATAGACGAGGACAGCCGCTGTGTGTAAAGTGAGCTTCAGGTTGAGGTGTAATTGGATAAGAAGCGAGGCCACAGGAGGCTATCCACTTGCTCCTCTCTGTCTGTTGGCATCAGGGTAAGCTCAAGGCTGACCATCTCAATTAGTGAATCTCAACAAAAAAGACCACACAGAACACTTATTTTGGGGCTACAATTATGATGGCTGTATGTGAGAACATTACTGCCAGTCACAGAAACAAAAGTCATGATTGTAATTATGATAGCTAACAGTGTGCAGAGGTCAACTAGAGTGGAGCTGTTTGAGTCGCTCTTAATCGGGTTTGTGATGTCTGCTATTGTGTGCACAACCAAGATAGCAGATATCACTTCCACGCTTTGCCCAGAGGATTATGGTTTTTAAATTGGATTTTTCATATCTGCATTCACAACAGAGATGTGATTTCAAATGAAGAACTGACTTTTTAATGGTCAGATTTGCACTTGCTGCTCCTTGTAGTAATAATTTTCAAAACTCACGCTGTGGAGTTCTGCATGTCCTGCCATCCTCGACTGACGTTGTTTCGAAATTCGCCCAAGGGAGTCATGCCCAGTTTCTGTTTGAGCTCTGCGTATTGTTTCTCTTTGGATGACAAAACCTGCTTTAACGTACCAATCTCCTCCTCCAGCTAGACAAAAAGGACAAAAACAGCGTGAGTTTGTAATATCAAACACTATTGAGTCCCTGTGTTTGTGCGGGAGCGTACTTTTGCCAGCTCTTGCTGAATCTCCTCTCGCTCTTCCTCCGTCATCATAGGATGGTTCAGGTTGATTTCCGACGCCACATCTTCATCAGCTTCTTGCAGCGGCTGGGAGTCCAGGAAACCTAGTGGAATTGCACACAAGCAAGGTTTATTAATGTATTCATATATGGCCTTTAAAATTGGGAACTCGGAACATAAAAAGGCAATTTTGTCTCGAGATTCTATTTTTTATGTTTATAACAAGATTTGATGTATTTTGACTGTTCCAAAATTTGAACTTTTTCTACAATATTCAACCTACAACCTAATCTCTCCTGAGCTGTCTGGATGTATAAGTTCCAGGGTTGGCCTTGACTGTATCTCTAACCACAGCCTGCCTGTGAATCCAACAGTTTGGCTTTATGTCTGATTGTCCAGTGCTTATGTCATCCATGGCTGCGGCGCGTAGGACTCTTAATCTGGATTAAGATGGATTATCGTGCCCTGCTTCAGAGTGACTTCAGAGTGATTTTTAGCGTGTGACGTAGACTATAGAACCATAATGCACCATGTGAGAAGTGAAGTATGTGATCATTAATGAAGTATTTTACATTGGAGAGAGTCATGAGAAAAAAAATAAAACACCAGAGAGAAAGGTCTATCACAAACTTTACAGGCAATATAAATGAGTTACAGGCAATATAACTTACAAAAAGCAAAACCAAAAGCACATGTAGGCAGAAATGCATTTGCAATACATCATCAACAAACAAAGAATCCAAAGCAGTTAACAGCAACCAGAGGTTAGCTCAACATAAATATTTTCTCTTTAACTCCAACATCTGGCATGCATGAGGTATTTGGCAAATAGGAGCAGTAACAGCAGCCCTACTGTATACCCAGAGTAATGCAAATACACATGGGTCACCAAAATGGATAGTTTAGGATTTATGGAATCCACTGTACCTGCACTGAGGTGTCCTCTGTCTTCACGTGGGGCATGACACGGGACAGAATATGGTTAGTACAGACAGGCAAAAGTGTGTGACATAATACAGTCAACTATTTCACTAAAACCGTGCACATCAAAGCTCACAGCACGAGCATGACCTGCACAAGCACTACCCAAGCGTCTCTAAAGCAGAAACTAGTTTGCTACATCACATGGCGTTAGGACAATGCAACATTTACTCTCAAGTGTGGAAGTATTGAACCTCTTCCCTTTTTGTGTAATTCAATAGTATAACAAAGCACTGTGTGTGTGTGTCCAGGAACTTTGCCACAAACTGTATGTTCACCGAGAGTCATGTGTCCTGACCATTGATGAAACAAAAGGCCCAGTGTATTTGAAATGTGTGTTTACAAAGGATAGTTCAGTGTGCTAAAGAGAGCTTTTACATTACAAATTACACCTGGTATGCCGGTCTTGAGAGAAAATAGTCACTTGTCCGATATGCCCCTTTGGCTAAAGATATGCAAAGAATGTTGATGTTTATGGTCCCAGTATGGTAGACAGATATTTATTTAAAGGAGAAGTAATTATGAATGCGTTTTATGATAGCCCACCCTTTTTTATCCAATCAGAAGTGACTGACAAGCAAGCTTCTTTAAAGTGGCCATATACGTAGATTGGTTGAAGTTTATTGTATTACTCTTTCAGTATATTACCACTTTGACGAACAAATGCAATGCTAACTGCACAAACTAATACAAAGTTAGCCAAAATGTCTAAGTCATCTACTTCTCCTTTAAATATGTTTACTACTACATTGGGCTTTCGTTTGTTGTGTTTCTGTCTGCTACAGAAACATCTAGAGCATGTCCTGAATTTCCACCCAGGTTATAATGGAGCTAGTAAATGTTCAACTGCAGTGAACTGAACTACAGTCTGGTCTACTGCTCTGGCCTGTCCCGGTTC
Organism: Perccottus glenii; assembly: GCA_024416835.2. Taxonomy (NCBI): domain Eukaryota; kingdom Metazoa; phylum Chordata; class Actinopteri; order Gobiiformes; family Odontobutidae; genus Perccottus; species Perccottus glenii. The sequence continues at coordinate 13,914,670 of CM044564.2, forward strand.
ACCTGGGCTGTCCAGCTGCATGTCCCATGTGGTGGACATGGCCCAGTTGTCTGACACTGCTCCCTGGCCCCACTGATGCTCCTCTGGTGATGCTGCCTCTGCCTGGTGTTCCCCATTAGGAAACATTTCCCTCTGATTTAGACCTAATCAAAGTCACAGTTCAATATACATTTGTAATGCTAAAAGTAGTACAGGGGATAGAACGATAACCATTTTAGTTTTGCTTTATTTTGAGGTTATCTACATTATCTTATCTGCATTTTCCCACAGTAACAAAGGCAATAAAAAGGCATTATACTGTAAATCATAATTTGAGAATTTGTATGGTCTGTGTATTATGTATCTACACAGACCATACAAATTCTCAAATTGTGTGAAATTGTGAATAGACTTTTAAAGTCCAATAGAATCTAGTGTCTGAAAACACAACAAAATCCAAGGCACTCTCTTTCAGTTAAAAGCCTTGTCTTAGATGACTCTACTAAGTTATTCATGAAAGACTGGATTTTGTTTCTGCATTTTTTAAATTAAGTCATCATCAGGCATAATGTCCCTAAGAGCTACCACGAGTATTGGTTATATTTCTGTATTGTTTGAACTTTATTAATTTTGTTGCATGTCGTGGAGCTCAATGAAAACAGGAAAGAGCAGTTTTATTTACATCTAGCAGACGCTTTTATCCAAAGCGACTTACATTAAGCTTCTTTTCACCAGTGTCACAGCTGGAACACCACTGGGGGCGAAGGGGGTTAAGTGTCTTGCCCAAGGACACGACAGTATGAACTGTGGAGACAGCGGGAATCGAACTGCCTACCTTTCGGTTGAAGGACGTCCGTTCTAATGTTTTATGACATTGCTTTATTCTCCTGCAGGTCGGAACTGTATTAATACATGTTTATTTCAAACTGTTCCCAATCTTTAAAGATGAAACACCAGCAAGTGTGTTGTTCTGCTGTTGAGAATGAGATGTGGTAATAACCACATATGTTGAAGTCTTAATAAAAGCAGACCAGATGTGATTTGTGTGTGAGCAATAGGGGACATGTATGGGGGTCAATTCTGTATTGTTCTGCACAGCTGTTGCAAGATAATGTTGTATTTCTTATCTTACCTAGATGACAACATTTAGGTTCCTATTTTAAAAGCTAGTTTCTTGCATCATTAAGAGAGCCATTTGGCCACGCACAATGACCAAGGTTCTATGTAAATATTGAAAAAATGATGTTAAAGATGTAACATTACAGCAGCTTGTTTTGTGTTTACGTTCACTCTAATATTCATATTCATTTTATGTCCCTGCCACAGCAAACAACCCCAGGTTTAATTAGCGTTTGTGCAAAGCAAAGCTGTTGCCCACACTGGCATTTTACCAACTCACTCCACACTCCTCCACTCTTTAAATCAACACCGTCTCACACAGGACACCCTCATGCTGCCCTGGGGAACTCCCAAACATATATTTTGTCATCTGCGTCGTAACAGTATATCACTGCACAAGGTCAACTGCAGCACTAGCCCTGTGTAAGACAGTGTGGATTTTAAGAAGTTTACCTTTTTTTTCCTGGTACATAGTCTTACCCTGCTGCCCCTCATGTGGGGCTGAGTTAACCCATTCCTCTTCAGGACCCATGCTGCCCCACTCCAACACTGCTTCACTCAGAACACTGGTGTACAACTCTGCAGTGAGGCAGTGGGACGACGGAAAGAATATGGTTATGAGAACAGACCTCTAGTGGTAACTGAATCAGCATCTGAATCATCCTGAGGTCACTGTTTTTACAGAAATATGTTTAACATTTTATCTGACTGTGCATTCTCAAAGAAAGAGGATATGTTACTTTTCAGCAACAGCAATAAGAAACACAACACTTCTCTTTTACTGATTGCCAACTAAGGACGAGTAGGATTGAAACTTTGATTTGTTTCAAACATAAGATATGGAACAATGAGCACTTTGTGGTTCCTGGTGAATGACATTACACCATCCTGTGCTCAGTAAGACCAGCATAGTAACACTGTTGTTTCAACACTACAACTCCTAGTGCCCTCCAGAGCCACAGTGGTGTCTTTTAGTTTTATAGTTCAACCACTTTTAAAGGAAGAAAAGATGGCATATTTACAATAGCTATGGGTTATTAACCACCAACAGCGTATAAAAGCAAAAAATTGATAAAAGCAAGAAGATGTGTTTAACGTTACAGTTAGAGTTGGTGTCTAGCCTGCATTTTGTCTGGACTGAAATACCTTAGGTCACAAGATTTCCATTTAGCCCAGTGGTCATGTGGCTATGCTAAATAAGGGGCCTGGGGATTGTCATATGTCTGCAAAACTCATTGAAGCTAAACCAGAGGCCAAATGCCCACCATCATCAACACTGGACATTTACATACAGCTCAGGACACATTCACTGCATCTACCCAAGTTATGCATTCTAGCCATTACCATAGGTACATTTCCGCCTTTTAAGACTTACTCGGTGCTTTAAGCTCATATCATGCACCAGTGGCCTTTTGTTAATCCAACAGGTGCACAGTTAAACAAGGAATGCAAATTGCGGCAATCACCATTTTACTATGCAAACATGTCTATCTTTCCTACATCAGTCAATAGAGCATCACTTTACAACCTTGCATCAACCTTTAACAATGAAGGCCTATTTTAAATGATCAACCAAGAAATTGTATCCGGTCACTGTGCACAGGCTGACCTCGAGTTTCCATGTTGTCTTGAATAAACTGTAACAAGAGCCACAATGAACAGACCAACTGTATACAATCATATTCCCCGTCAATGCGCTACAAGAGTCCTAAAACACTCAAGATGGTAACAAACTATATTGTGATCACATTAGACACACTGTATAGCCAAACCCTTGCAATTTAAAAGTTATTAAAACCACAAACTCCTACCAAAGAACAATGGCGCACACTGTAAAAGTGTTGGAAGCACACACAGGGTAATTTATTTTCAAAGTCAAATGAACGTGGGCGGTCAGTAGCTTACAGTAAACTAATTATCAGTTCAACAGCAGATAACACAAGCGCACTGACAAGCTTAGAATAACGGTCTGAAGAAAAAAAAATGTATGCAACAGTTAAACGAGGTTGACCCACCTTGTTGTCGGGTTTCCATCAGCAACAGCCAGGTGAGCCTCTTGTTACAGTGTAGGTGTACGGCACGCGCTGCAGCGGCAGTGTATTTACTCAGGTTTCCTCGGCTGTCACGCGCTCGACCAGTTCTGGGGCGTGGCTTCAGGAAGTGACCAATGAGGGGCGTTACCGTAATGTAATTAATACGCACGGGGTATTAGGTTATTCTTTGAAAGCACAAACACTCGCTGATAACATAACAATTATTAAATTAATTCCAATAAATGAAAAAGTAATCAAGTACATATTCATTTTACATACAATATTCAATTTTCTACTACAGTCTTACCATATTGTTTACAATTATTATCAAACAATCTATTATAAACCTAGATATTCTAGCCTATTTATTGACAGAGGTCGCCATTGCTTCAAGTTTCTTTCTTGCATTTTTGTTACATTCAACCGTAAAGAGGCTAATGGAGTCGACATCCTGTGGTACAATCATGACATCTGCTGACATAATACATAAGTCACAGCTGAAGTGATAGGCCTACTCAAGTTTTGTAATGGACACAGACAAGCATAAGAAACCACAAATAGTAAGATAACCTTTAAGTCAAGAGAATTATGATTAAAAATAGGTTATTTTTGTAGCATAGTTTATTCTCCAGTACATTGTATGACAAAAACAGTGCATGACAATGGGTTCAGTAACATTTTCAGCAGACATTTAAACAGTGGCTGGGGCAAATAAGGAGTGTCTTAGGCTAATGCAGCCACAACACTTTTTTTGGGACGTATTAAAATACAATTTCACAAAAACCTTCACAAAGTTAAGCTGCTTCTAAAAGGAGGTTCAAAAAATGGACTAAGAACATCTACAGTCTTTTAAATTGAGATGTAGGCAAGGTTTGTTCTAATTTCTGTTATCTGTATTCTATTTCTTACTACTTGGAGAGATGTTACTGTAAAATAATTTAACCATTTGTAAGCCCTGCTTTTTATAGACCACAAAGGCACCATTGCATACTATGCATGTCGCAATGACTGTGACTGTACAACAAAATGAAAAATGAGAAAGCCGTCTCATTACTGAAAATATTGTGGAAAAAACGGTTCAAAACGAGACACTGAAAATATGTGTATGACATTAGCAATGATGTCTCATCTTAACATACGCGAGTATAAATGTTAAGATAAGTTGAGATAAAGGGGTGGCAAATGTGACCCAGAGAATTACATGGAAAATGCTTCATTTTGTTTCTTACTTATGCTGTTATGTTGTGAAAATGTATTTAAGACAGTGGTAAAACACTCACTGGGGGCTAGTGTTCTTACTGACTGGATTATTTCAAGCTTAAAGCCAATGCATATCCCTGAAGCAACATCAAGTTTTTTTTTTATGCATCATTCAAAAACATTACAATCCCAGGCAATATATTCAACAATAAATATCATGTGAATAATTAACATTTTTTTATCTGCTTTTAATCCTTTTGTCCTTGGAATTTATTCTCAAATTGTAGACTTCTGCTTTTTGACACTGAAGTGAATCCGTTTTTTTTTACCTCCTAGAACAAATTATGGTTGTTAAGGAACTCTGGCAAAAGTCCTGGGAAGCATTTTAAAACTGCATTGCTGTTCAACATTTCCTGTGGCACAGTTAATGCAGATGGAAAGCTTTGTGGAGAGAGAGGAGAACACAAACTCCCTGAGAGGAGATTCAATCCCAGAGTTATTTACTCTCACACTTCTGCAGCACTCTTGAGTCGACGGTGTGTACGTTTGTAAATTCCAGGTGTAAAATAGGTCTCATTTCCTGGGATACAAGCAAATTAATGGCACTGCACAGCAATGGGTGCAATCTACATGCATTTACAACTTGTTTCTTGGTGTGTCAAGTCCTGGAGATTTGTGCAGTGAATTGTCAAAGTAACATTTTAACATAACATCCCCAGTATATCCTGTACTTAAAACAAAGTGCATTGTTAAAGCTGTGATGAAGACCAAAATCTTGGCATGTGTTTTTGCAACAAAGTCTGAGATGGAAAAAGTTCATTAACTGCTTTTCTTCAAAGAAATTAAAACACAAAAAGTTGATTTGGACAACATGGGCATTATTTTCTTTGGTGAAAGTAACTGCAGCACACAGCTCAGTGTTATCTCTATATATTGGCAAGACAGTGGCTCAAAGCAGCTGCGACTCCATTGACCTCAGCTGAGCCTTGTGTAGGCTAAAATAGTAGATTGTTCACCTCCACTCACAGCTGAGGTCAACTGTGTGTCAGTCCTGTTAGATCTCACGCTGCATGAGAAGGCACAGGATGTGGGGCAACAAAGAACAACAGAGAGGAAAAGCCACAGTGAGAAAGAAGTCGAAGGATAATGGTGGACAGCAGGTGGACTGCTGCCAGGTAGACCTTTTAAGACCCTTAAAGCTCTGAGAAATCTGCTGTTTTCTGGCAGCAGTCCACGGGTGAGCTTTCTTGTACTACTGTAAATGAGTTACAAACTACTGCCGCTAAATAAACTTTTCACTAAACAGACATTCTCCTTTCACTGCACAATGCCAAACCACTCAAAGTACTGGGGCACAAATAAAGAAGTATGCTAAATCAAACATTTCCTAAACTAAAAATAAATCCCATAGCAATTACATGTTCAGCTACTTTTCTTGTAAACCTTTCCACAGAGCATCTAATGGATCTTAATCTTGTGTGTCTTTACGCCTTCATGGAGATTTGTTTTTCTGCAAACTCTACAAACAAGAGTATCAACCTGCACAGGCTCAAAATAAATTAAACAATGAGATAGGCTGCTCAGTCTATCTAGTCAGATTCACCGCTTTGTATAGCCCCGATTGCTCTTTTATGTTTGATAATGCAGTTTGGCATTGGGAACATGGCGTGAAAGAAGGACAAAAGCAAAGTGAGAGTGTCCAGATGTCCAAATATTGGAATTTTAGTCACACTTAAAGAGTGTTTGCGAGATCACTCAGCAATAGCCCAATTCATTTCTCCAAAACCTTTCAGTGCTTCTGTGTCTAGACCTGCACATCCTTCTCTCAGATTTCTTCACATTCAGAGTTCTAATTCATCACTGTAACAGATCTCTTTCTTCTTCCCACTCTTTTTTTTGTTCGTTTTTTGTTTTTAGGGGTGGGGGTCTAAAAATGTTAATTTGTGCATAACTTTATATGACATACAAAAAAAAAATGCAAATAAACTTTCTGATAAAATCCTGTGGTATGCCTGGGACAAACATTGGCTTGCAAGTTGTCACCTGCTTAAGACGGCATAGAATATTTTAAAGTTTTTATTTATGGCCATTGATGTAGATTAGCAGGCATTGTTTTCATTTGGCTTGAATATCTTCTGGTTGAAAAAAAAAAAAGAAAAACTTTTGTGCAGCATTAAAAAAAATTCTGATGAGCCTCTGGGTTTATGCGGTTGCTTTTACCTGAGAAGCCTAATGAACAGCCTGTACCTGCTATGTGCTTGGGACGTTTGTGATGACTCAGGCTGACAAGTTGCTCCCTGAGGCCTTTGAGTGTTGTCTTCCATGGTGAGTGTAGGTGCAGATGAGGCCAGTGCAGGCTGATTTTCAGATCCGCGTCCAGAACCCTGAGTGTGCTGTTTTTTTCTCCTTTTACACATAGTAGATCGGAAAAACTACCAAACCTAGAAAAGTAAAAAGAAAAAAATACATACTATGTACTGTATTTTTTTTCTATGGCTTTCATTATATATTCTCATCTGAAACCAGATTTCAAACATTCTGCACATGCTGTGGGTATCTGCACCAAAATAACAACAGGAGTTTAAATTTAAACACTAAAAAGATGTGCATGTATTGATTTCCTTTGAGTGCAGAGAATTCAGACATGTATAATTACCTATTACTAGTGCAAGAGCTCCAGTACCACCACCAGCACAAGGACCACTGGAGCAATCAGCACCTTAGTAGCTGCAAAAAAAAAAAACATTAAACAATAATTATTTATAATAAACACTGCTCTTTTTGAATGAAAACATCGGTTGTGTTGTGAGATGCATATAATGTGGTATATGATACTAAAAGTGGAGAATATTGACTTTCATTTCATGTATCATACAGCTATCATTCAAGTTGTATGGGGCTGACTGAGATTTATAAAGGTGTAGACCAGTTGTGGGGGGACATTATTTTAACTTTTATATAGTATAAATATACTAAAAGTCAGTGACAGGTCAGTAGTGATAAGAAGCTTAATAATAATTGGCCCTCCCAATTCAAGAGGCACCCTGCTGATCTAATTAGTTGTAGATGAAGATAGCAAAACATGTCGCAACATTTTACATAACTCTGAACTGGCAACTGTTTATTGATAATAACCGTAATAATCCAATTTGTTGCATCTTCAAAGCCTTGTACATTGTTAGATGAAGTGATAGAAAAAATATTTCAGTTCATTTTTTATTATTTGCCAAATTACATTTTACCAGTGGTATCATTGTAGACTCACCCCTCTTTTTGAGACATTGCATGAAAAATTACTCATTTGACCCGTCTTGAAATGGGTGTCAAGGAGTCAACAGGTGGGGTGCAGAAGGTGATTCGAGAGTTTGCATGTTTAACATTTTTTCAATTTTTCTCAGTACTGAGGCTCAGTCATGCATCTGTAGTTCTTTCCAGCTTGGCATGTCAAGCCATTTAAGATTTAGTTTACTGCTCCAAACTATTCAGACAGAAGCCATCCTGTATGTTTCTCTTGTCCCGGTGATTAATGAAGTAGGAGCTTCAAAGGGTTTGTTAAGTAATTGTAGGTATATTTATTTGCCATGTTCATTGATTATCTTCTCTTGTGTTTGATATAATCTACAGCACAATCATTGGCATCTTGAGTCAAACATCCAATAAATATGTGCAGCATGATGACTCGTATCTTCCATCTTTACCCTCATCTTGTGATTCAGAGAAAGCTCCAGATCCCTGTTCCCTACACAGAGCCCCAGAGAAACTCACCACAGACAGATCCTCTGACAAGTCGCCTCAGATGAGGTTTACTGGGAAGATAACGATACTTGCAGCCAAACACACTCAGGTTTGAAGTGTGGTCCCCGAAAAATCTACAAGACGTCAGGTCAAAGATAATTGAGAACCTGAGCTACTTGAAAAATCCATGTAATGTACTGTATGTTAAATATACAAACCTCAAATGTCTGTAGCGCTCTCCACAGCGATAACAGAAGTTGGTGTTACACTGTGCACATGTCATGTGATCACATCCCTCTGTGCGCTGAATATGGATCTGCAGAGAGAAAGATATGACAGTGTTTCAGAGGTATTTTGATGCCATTAAGGGAATATAGTGTTTATTCCAGGTTTTCTTTTTCAGGGGACTAACATCTGTGACACTGTTGACAGAGTAAGAGCATGATAGATACACTAAATGGCCCATACTGTGATTTGAGAAGGTGAAGGTTCAAGTAACACTTCTCTACCAGTTCTTATACAAATATAAGTGTTTGCTTAACCACTCAACATTACTTTGCCGTGTACTCCTACACATTTAGAATTCACTTTCTACAGACTAAATCATGTTAAGCTGCTCTTCTAGTGCGACAGTACACTTCATTGAACTTTGTCACTAAAGCTGCCGTGAGCAGCTTTACTGTCAACCAGGCCTTAAGTTCAGCAGCTCTCTGGTCGTCCTTTTCAGCTAAACTCAGCATGACACCAATTTGCAGGCTTCGTAGTAAAAACATGCTCCTCTGTTCCACCATCCAAAGAGAAATCCAGAGAAACAGAGGCACAAAATTAACACAGACGGGAAAACATTTGCTGCTGTGAGCAAACAGTTCCCATATACCGGTGATTAGCATAATTTATGTCTTCCTTTACTGTTCTGCCAGTTAAATTAGATATTGTCTTCTTGGTTATAATGAGAGTGAAAGCGGAGAACAGGGTTGCTTTATGACTGTGAAAGCAATGTTGGTAAATCTAACAGAAATGGTTTTGTGAAGCAGAAATAATCATCATCATTTCTCTATTACATTCACTGCCCGTGTGCCCTGTTCCTGTATGTCCTTCTACTTCCCTTTGCCTTTCCATCCATCATCCATCTCTGCTCTCCGGCTTCTTAACCTTTATCGATTTCTCCATCTGTAGTGATCCTACCCTTCATCATTTGCTCCCGTTGCCACATACCTACCGTACCTCCTCTGCAAAGCAAAGAAAACACTGCAAGCCTGTGCTTACCTTGCACTGGGGGCATTTCTGTGCATTTCTTTGTCCATGCTCTATGACGCTGGCCCATGATCGTAGCAGCTTGTCTCCTTTTCTGTATTGGCGGCACTTCAGGCCGTTGTGCCAGGGCGCGTGGCACTTAAAACACCACACAAAATGGCAATTGTCACACTGGACCTGCACATCAAGAAAAGTTCAGACATATTAACACGTTTACAGTTATCCTGATAACTGACGAAACTTGAGTTGTTACCTTGTATTTGTGCTCTGCGCGGTTTGGGTTGTGCATCCTGAGGGATGTAAAGAGACTGCACTGGGGGCAGGGTTTGGTGCTCGAGTCTAGCTGACTCAATTCCAAAAAGTAACGATACTTAGCCACTTCTTCACTGGTCAGATAGGATACCAACAGTCCCTCCTCCAGGTAGCCACTGCACTCCGGGATTGGACAGCTGATGAAAGCTTTTGCCATCCGTACCTTAGGATTTGACACACAAACACTTATTACTCCTGCAAGTGATAGTGTTTATAAATAGTATTTGACTGATAGAATAGCCTACTTTCAAAATATCAGGTTGTTTTTCCATATGTGCCAAGTAGTAGGCTACTCCTCACTGCATAATATCAGTTGATTGGAGTTTCCAATAAGGCATCTGAACGTTTTTGAACTTGAAAGACTTAGGTCTGATAGAAAAAGACTAATCCAGTGATAGAAATGTCATTTGTCTGGAATTATTGAGCTACAGAAAGGGTACCGTGTCCTTTGTGTCTTTATTATGAGTCATCCAGTTTAAAAAAAAGTATTCTTGCTAAAAATGTATTACAGCTGAAGTGTTTTACCTTTGATGTATACAAGCCTTTCATGTAGCATTGAAAGTTGGGAGTGTATTTTTTGGGCTTTTTGGGGTAATTTTTGGGGAAACTGCCGATTGCAATTTCACACCTCACAATTTCTTGTTTCTAAAGCATGTGAACAGCTACGGCAACCTGAAGGGAGCTGCTACTGTCAAAGAACAAGGCCAGTGGAAGTATTAAGACTGAATGCTCAGAAAAATAAACATTACTGCACTCTCTTGTCAGTGGTCCGTTTGTCATATCTGGGTAGTTGTGGAAACAGTAACTTCATCTATTTATTATTCAAGATGATTTGACCTTAGACAACTGAAGGCAATGCAATTTTATTTATATAACACAATAATAAACTGGGTCATTTATGGTGCTAAAAGACAAATTTAGAATACATAAGAAACATAAGATTTTGTTTATTAAAATACAAAGAGTGCAGATAAAAAAAACACTGTCAGTTGTCTTTACTGAATGTAGGCGGAGGTAAAGAAGGTTTTTAACTTCCCCTTAAACATTGTTAAAGTTGAGGCTGTTCCAGATTTTTGCTGCATTAAATTGCTTCACCTTGTTTAGTTCTAACTCTGGGCACGAGCAAAAGGCCTGTCCCAGATGTTCTCTGAGAGTTCAATTAGGAACTAGCATGTCAGAAATATATTCTGGTGCTAAACCATTAAGAGACTTGTAAACCAGCAGTGCTGTTTTAAAGTCTATTCTCTGAGCAACAGGAAGCCAGTGCAGAGATTTTAAAACTGGCATAATGTGGTTGTACTTCCTGGTTTGGGTAAGGCCCGAGCTGCAGCTTTCTGAATAAGCTGCAGCTGTCTTAACCCTCGTTTTGAGAGACCAGTGAGCAGGCCGTTACAGTAATCTAACCTGCTGGAGATAAAAGCATGGATAAGTTTCTCTAAGTCTGGTTGAGACATCATCCCTCTGACTTTGGAAAGGTTTTTACATAATAAAATGCTGATTGACTTAATGTGACTGTGGAAATTCAAGTCTGAATCCATGATAGCCCCCAGATTCCTAACCTTTTTTTTTTATACCTCCAAACTCAGATGGGCTGAAAAAGGTGACTACTACAAGTTGCTGATATAACGTTTTCAACAAGCGTCTCCCATGGAACCTCCTAAATGGTCCTCGCGTAAAGGTGCCGCCATACGGCGAAATACAGCGAAATATAGCGATATGCCACTGTCCGCCAGAGGGCAGGGTCCAAAAGCGGAAATATAAAGAGAAATTCTTTAGGCTAGGCTTGATGACAGCAGTTTTTAAAGGCCCTTGGAAATTTTCCAGACTGTAAGGAATTATTGACTATATCAGTGAGTTGTGGTAACAAACTGCTTAGTACCGATTTTAGAAATCTATTCTAGCCTCGATGTTTTTACCTGCTGCCAAGGCAGCAGGTGGATGAACTTAGTTTAGAACTTAGTTCTGTCATTAATGGGTGTAAAGTGTGTTAACCCAACCAAATGTCTCCTGATGGCTGCAGTGTTGTTGTATGCCCTTTGAACTGTAGCATGTTTAATGCCTTGAACCTTGTCGTTGAAAAAAAAATGCAAACTCATTGCATTTAGTGGTGGAAACTAAATCATGGAGGAAATGGAGCTGGAGGGTTTGTTAATCTGTTCACTGTAGCAAACAGGACACACGAGTTGTTACTGCTGTAGTTGATGATCTCTGAGAAAAATATTTCTCTTGCTTTTTAATTAAAAACATGCAAATTCTCTTTGTATATTTCATAATGACTTAAGAGCTTTGATTTACATTTTCTTTCATCTTTCTCTTTTCTGTGCCCTGCTCATTCTATCAGGGCACAGTTGCCTCTTCCTGATCACTTTACCTTAACAGGAGCAATGGAGTCCCTAACATTTAAAACACCTGAACTACTACTGAAAGCATACAGTAGTACTGACCCTTGCATCAATAAGGAGATACACAGGGGTCAGTGAGGTGATAGTATTGTATACAGGTTCATTGGTCTACATGTTTAGTATGGAGGTGTTATTATTTACTTTGTTATAGATAAATGGAAGAAAGAAGAAAAAAATGGGAATGTTAATGTGTGTGTATGCTGTATCCATGTATAGGTTTATGTGAACAGAAGGTAGGTAGATATAGGATGTATGTAAAGATGTATATATAAGTGAAGCATCAAATTGTTTTGTATTTAATTAAAGGATAAAAATAGAGAAATGGGGTAGGACCTGAAAAGTTTGTTATGAACTTCTTCCTACTCCTTTTCCATGAGAATTTCTAATTTGAATTATTTACAATAATATGGAAAGATTGTGCTGAGAAGTACATGACTTAATTTGGCTGTTATTTTTATTTTATATATGTATACATGCCTGTATGTATATACATTTTTATTTGTATTTTTTTTTTAATTTTATTTACATGTTCAAATAAACAAACAAACAAACAAAAAGATACAGATATTTATGTCTGAAAGGGAAAGAAAGTGATTTCTTTGCAGTAGCAATTTACAGGAAAGCTATTCATCAGCTAACTACACTTTCGTATTTCAGACTTTCCCTATTGACTTTTATTGTCTTGGTCAATCAAAGCCAGTGAGACAAGTTACACTGATGCCCAATTATTAGTTCTGTGTGTGCACAAAATGCAAGAAAGCACTACACATCATCCTCAGATAGCGTTACACCTTCAGCACATTCAGTTTAAGCCTATTGCATGATTTTGAAAACATATCTGTGCAGACATCAGAGCTGCACTGTTGGTATTGTTCCCACAACACACTGATGACCACTGCCAGACTAGTCAGACTGGTCGATCTGCTGGCACCCAATCTATGCTGTACATACACGTTGAGACTGAGTGGTATCTTTTAACTAGTATTTTAACCCATATTTGTGGAAACATGAACCAGTTATGTTGAAGTGTGGCAGCTTCATAGTGCAGCAATTTTTCTGATAGTGATGTGACTGCCAATTCCTGTAGAGAATTAAGGCACTGCATGATCTCCCTATAAAAACACTGCTCTGATTTTTAACAGCTGCTGTACGCATCATAAAATAGAATTGAGATACATTAAAGGATAAAAACAATCCACCTCCACGGGACAGTATACAGAGTCTTACTGTCTTTAAGTGATTATTCAAGCCTTGCTATCAAAGCTTAAGATAACTGTGAAATAAAACACAGCATAAAACTGTTTTATAGTCTCTTTATAGTATTGAAAGTAGTCTCAATGTAGGGCTGCAACTTCAAAACAACGTCAAACATTGGAGATGGCCTTATAAATTTATTTCAAAACTGCCTTCTGATCCAAAGGCTGCAGAGTGAATGCACCTCAATGCCAAGGCACTTGGAGAGAAAAATGGCCATTCCAATGCCATTACACATTGGTTAGAAACAGCATTGGGCAATGTGCCTCAGAAGTTTGAGTGCATAGTTCCAAGGCAAAAGATAAATATAGTATGTATGGAAGTATGCTTTATCGGTGATAAGCATCACATGTGAGTTTTCCGTTTGCCCTTTACACAATTCTATGCCAAAAGATGCTTATTTGAATATGGTCTGACCAATATTGAAATTCATACCTCCAGGGAAACAACAGGCAAAACGAATTCTCCAACACAGTGGAAAGAAATTGAACAGAATTCTTTTTTCTTATTATTAGCTACTGTACATATGTTTTCTGTGTTTATTTTGGAGAACTTGGAAAGTTTGGACACTTTTTTCCTCTTATTTACACTTGGCGTTGAGAGAAAGTTTCTGCTGCATAAGCCCAATAATGTGCTTGCTATATGTGCCTAGGTTCTAATTAAGAAATTGTGTGCACTGGCGACCTAGATTCTAAAAGTGTGGAATCTCATGGCTGTACCACCCTGTAACAGAGCATGTGACACCCAGCAGCTTGACAGGTCCTCACCTATTTTACACTTCAACAGATGTGTGACATAGCTGGTATTCAGGCAGACATGCAAATACAACAAATGCGTCATCACTACAAAGGGCATTTCAGAATATCATGTGCCTGTCTCAAGGTAGGTCGAGATAACCCTCAAACAGAGAGTTTGTGTGTGATATTGCCCAAGGACACAAGTACCAGCTGTGACCCAGCTTTTATTATGGGACAGCATTTGGGCAGCATGCTGTTGCCCCTTCCCTCACCCCTCCCATCCCTTTTACCAACCTGAGAGCTGACGTAGAGTTTCAGGCACTCCTCACACACAGCCATCCTGCAGCAGGGCAGGGGTAGGATGGTTTTGCTTCCAAGCACACCCGGCAGATCTGCATGGCAGTCTCTGCACCGGCCTCCTCCATAAAAAGCCGGTGAGACCCCACAGGATCCACCAGGTCGTCCAGTGTGTACAGGACCGGTCCTGGACTAGATCCGGCGTACACTTCTGTCTCAAGCTCAGAACCAGACAATGTTTCTTTATAGTTTTTTGGTAATTCATCTTCTTGTAGGTTTCCGTCGTTTGCAATGCAGTAAACAGTGCAATACACGTGCTCTTTGGTATTAAAACCCTCGTCTAAATTCGTTGTATTGCCGTCATTATCACTAACATAATGGCACTGACCTGTAACAACTTGTACTCCCTGTGCGTCCGAAGTATCGTTCAGTGTGTGTTCGTTTTCAACCTCGGTTTCGTCCGTTTCCTGCTCCGACTTTTTCTCAGTCCCATCGCAGCTCGCAACAACACTTCTTCGGTGACTGTCAGTCTCAGTACCACACTGCATCCGGGTATTGGCATTAAGACAAAACGAGTGAGATTTTGAAACGGTTCCGAAATTCCTTCCTCAGTATCTCCACCGCGCTGGCCCTCCTCTTCTCTATTCTTCCCCCGCTGTTGCAGTTGTTGTTGTTGTTGCCCTCCGCATCCTTCTCCACGACGCTGCTCCGCTCCTCTGTACCCCCGTCCTTCGCTTCGAGGGACACTTGTGAGTCTGACCCGGTGACATGGCTATTCAGATCTTTTATCGACCGCTCAACTTTGGTATCGGTGAAGGAAGTTTCAGTCGACAGGTTGCGGGATAATTTAGCCCTCCCGTCCTCAAAGCCGGTGATAAAACTTGGCATTGTACATTGATCAGCTATCGGTTCTTCATCTTCCATTCCCGTTTCAGCTCGCCCCATTAAGTGAGCGGTCCTCCGCCGCTCCCCCCACGTTCGCGCTGCTCCTAATATAACTCCTACCAAAACATAACAAAGCTGGGAGCTTCCGGGTACGTCGTCAACGTGCAGGACGCAGCGACGGACCAATGGGAAGCCTAGTGGCTGAGTGCCGCTCGTGCTGCCTGCCTAGCAAAGGCGCACCTGCATCTTATCAAGCTAATCATATAATGCTAGAGTTAATGTAAAGACATTTAAACATTATTGAGTTACAGTTGTCAAATATTCACCAGTATACAACTATTTAACACACGTTTGAGTAGTTAACCAAGGTTTTCACTGAGAAAAGTAACATGATACACTACCAGAATTGTATACTTGTTTACTTTTACAAGTAGAGACACAGAATAGCTGCTAGAAATATCACAAATAGGCTATGCATAGCCACTTGAATTTAAAAAATAATTTTATCTATTTAGGTCTATCCAGATATCTTCCAGATACTTTGTTATTCCACTGCATACCATTTATGTGTCCTGTTTGTGTAACCTAGATCAATGGTTAGCCAGGAATATAAACTAGAATCACCTAGGGCTATGTATGCAGAGGAGTTACATAGTGATGAGCAAATTTTAATGATTAACTGTCTTTACGTGACACTTTTATTATATAGTTAAATGGTCAAGTTTAAACTAGCTATGTAGGCTATACAGTATTAAGATAATGTTTTGTTTCTCTGTCTTTTAGGCCATTTCTTGCTTTACATCTATGGATAAATAAAAGTGCAAAAGAGAGGATGTACTCTCCCACACAGACCTAAATATATATATATTATTTTTTAAGCCTTAAAAGTAAAACAAATTTGTGAGGTTATTAACTCAGGAGTAACTCGATTTCTGTCACCACATGACCTCATGAGAAAGGGAAAGGATATTTGCTAATGGAAAGGAAAATTTGTCAATCTACACGTACAAACCTATTGATGCCATACCCTGCTGGCATTCACACCATTTTTAAATACTATAGACCACACAATTGTTAGTGCATCCATTTAGAATTCCCATTTTCAGACCTCATTTCATTTCAACCACATAAGCGAGACTTCAACAAAGACCTATGAAATTAAACTGGATGGATGCATATTTTTGTTCAGGGCTGTTGGCATGTTTCAGATGAACCGTATTTGGGTCTGTGCCTGTGAAAAGGCTTGTTCGCAGTGTTTCAATTCCTCATTAATGACACAGGGTGCGAGGCAGACTGTAATTAGTCCGCTTGTCCTGGCTGAGCTCAAATAGGTTTATTATGAAGAATGCCAACATTCAGTTCTCGCTTTGAAAGCCAGAGTACTCCTCAGATATTTGTGAGTCCATGTAAATCAGGTCAGAGAGTGGAGACACATTACCAGAAAAAACAATGGTGAAGCTTAAACACAATAACTCCATTAGAAACTTAATGTGTCTCCATTACACCTAACTTTAGGGGCTTTAATCTTAGTTTGTTGGTTTACTTTTACGCTATTCACATGGGATTTATTGAATTTCCCTTTAAGCACTTGATGAGAACCCCACCCACTCTTCTCCTCTTACCGATTACCAGTAAATTTCCGACGCAGTGGAACAATATCTATTTTCTGCGATGACAGCCAACTTGTGTGTTAAAAAATAGACAATTATACTGTATCTGCTACTGAAAGAGAATTGGGGTTATGGATGTTGCCCTTAGCTGGGTTTAGGATCCTGTTTCTATTTAAGAAAAGCTTTGGCTCCATGTCAGTCGCTATTAAAGTTTTATTTCACCAAGAGTGAAATATTGGACTCACTTGGCTCGACAAGAAAGAAATACTGAATCCCAATAAAGCGCTGTCTTGCTCTCTGAAGTATTTTCTTTTCCTCTTAATAAGAAATAATGTTGGCAATGTGTCAGGAAAGGAACACAATTAGACTTCTCTTCTGTCTGCTCTGCCAGTTGCCTCCTTTCAGTCAGTCACCTGTGAGATGTACATCATAAAAAAGAGAAGGTTTTAAACTTACATAGACTCTTTTAGTCACAGTTGAACATTAACAAATTAACCTCGGGCCTTGGGCAAAGCGTGGACATTAATGTGTTCTCTGTAGATATAAGCCTGTTCTTACATAAACCCTATTAAAATATCTATTCACACATACAAAATGAATACTTGAATAAGTCGAATAACTGAGTGCTTTAAACCAAATCTATTTAATGAAGCTGCAGATGTTGCATTTGCACTACAAATTGTAATCTTCCCAATCCTACAAAGCTATAGCCAGCAGACATCTCTATTATTTATACATTTAATCAGCAGCATATTCACGCAATTGTAAGCTCCGGGTGTGACTGAAAAACCTCATAATAAAGAGATTAGGAGAGATTTTGTAAGCCCTAATCACACTTCAGTACAAGTTTACAAAAGCACAACTTAATGTTTATTGACACTGTTCAATGGAGTAAACGGTGAGGCATGTTTTGCAAATGCTTAAGTCTATATACAGAAGTACTTCTAGGGAGCTTATGGAACACCTGAAGGAACAAACATGAGAGCCAATTTGTTGTCCATTATTGTAATCACTGTGGATTACAGAAAATATTCCTAAGATGGTATAAAAGAAAAGCAATTATATAGTTTGGGCATTTTACAAATGTATGCCGCCTGAAAATATTTTTGATTGCTAACCCTAGCATGTCAAATTAAAATTTAAAGGAAAGTCTTGTCCTTCTACACCAACAAGAAGATGTGCATAAAGAACCTCCATTTTGTGCCAGACTGAGGGCGAATGGTGCTGAGGACTTTTTTCAAATAGCACAAGTGACAGGCTTCCCAGGATGGCACTTTCTTAATCATGTTTTGATAACACTAGTCTAGACTCTAGAGCGTTCTTTCTTAATGATTTTTTGGGTTATTCTGATAAATGGTGTTGTAAAATAATCCCTTTAATGTTGATGCACACACATTACTGTGTGTGTTTTCCTGATTAGTTTAGCCACATTGTTCCATTGTGATACTGTTCTTCACTTTGTACTGAAGGTGTGGAAATTAGTTCCCTTTCAACTTTAATTAAACTAATTTACCAACGCCACCACTGTTTCTTTTAATTAAGCCTGTAAACGGATAATGGATGCTGTATGTGACCCCCAATCACAGCAATTTAGCCCGAAGACACTCCATCTTTAATCACTTTATTTATTAAAAAGCAATGTGCAGTCTTTGATTGACAATTTTAAATATAAATTAATAATGTTAAATTAACCACCAGCCAGACTCAAAGTGAGTTTCCAGCCCTGACAGAACGCTTACCCAAAAGAATTACAGATCCTAGTGCAACTAACGCTGATTCTTTGCTCTCTCCTCTTTCCTGTGAAAAACACTGTACACTTAGAAGAAATAAAACATAGTAATCCCACTTGTACACAACATCATACGGTATTAGTCAACTAGAAAAAACAGTAAACACGGCCACATGTGATTAAAAAACGTCTAGAAGTTCAAAGTTACATTTCAGTTTTACATTGTAGTAGCTAATTTTTCCTTTTACTCTGCAGACATATCAGACGGGGTTGTTATTTATAGAAAAATCACAAAGTTCACATTAAGGGCTCCCTGTGGAGCACTGAGGAGCATTCAACAAACCAAACAGTTCCTTAGCTAGTAGTTAGTCACACGCAGCATGAGATTAAATATGCAACAGTTGGGAAACACCTCATGCAAAACACACAAATGCTGTTTCGGCCGTCCACAGTGTCTGTCAGTTGTTGCTCCAGAGGCTCTGTATGTAACCCACTGAGCTGTTAAAAACAAGCCACGTGTACTGTATAGCGCCGACAAGAACTGGCAACCTGGGTGAAGGGGAAGGTGAACTTTGAGATCAGTTTGCGAAATGCTCTGTTAGTCCACCCTGGCGGGTACAAGAGAATTTGTTTAACCCCACCAAAAAAAAAAAAGGTTTGTAGTTGACTAAAACAGAAAAGGCCTTAAATGTTTGGTCCGGTGATCACAACACAAACAAAAGTCACATCTTGCCAAAGGGATCTTTTTTGCTGAGTAAAAAAAAGACAGAATAAAAGTTTTTTTTAGAAGTGGTGTTTTAAGCTTGGAATGCAAAATGTGAAAACCTTGATTTGTAATACTACTGGACCAAGCTACATCTTCTATATTGTTGTGGTGTTGGCACTTCAACATTAAGATTCAGTGGAAAATGCAAAGTCTGGCTTATTTCTGGCATCCTTCTGTACAGTCTTTGTTTCCATAATCCATAACTAAATCCCCCAAACCACACTTGGGGTCATGTTTTCTGATAGACATTATTGAACCTAAACAGCTCCCTGAATTTCTTTCCAACCACATTCAGTAAGGATGTAACAGTACCTACACTAGAATATAATAAAGGTATAAAAAGGCAGTTTAAACATAAAGAAAAAAACTATTAAAAAGAATAGTCTACTAATAGTCTACTAAAATCTGCTAATGTCAGAGTAAAAAAAGCAGCGGCACTACGTACAAGCTAACACTACTAGCTAAAACACAGGGTTGGCATTAGCTGTGCGTTAGCTTGTTCAAATTATAAAGTTAGCTTTCATTGTTATTAAAAAATACTATATTTATAAATGCAAATGACACAAAAAAACTAAACAAGAATACATGGATTTATTATTTAGATTGACACTTAGCTCAAAATACCAACTTTAAAAATGGTAAAGCTACCAGGAAACAAAAAAGATAAAGTGAATTGAACATTAGCTCTCTCTAATGTTCAAGTTCTTGTCCTGTTATTGTTAGTATTTTATTTTTATTTATTATGTTTCTTGGTTAATTATGATTTTGTAGCCTATAGGTATTATTGTTAAAGTAAGAAAGTTAGCTTGGCACAGATGTACCCATGAGCATCTTACGAACTGAACCAAAATGGTACACAAGTGCACAGAAATGAAAGTCCTGAGCTGAAATGATCTGTACTGTTACATCCCAACAATGTCAATCAGCACAAAGATTCAGGCCACTTTGTGATTGTCACTTCTGTAAAGGGTGATAGCCTATTTTTATATGGTCTTAAGTTGCTCTTAACCATAATATGTGATATTAGTAAGAATGACACTAGGCTGAGTGGGCACGTAACGGGACAGAAGTGAGGTTATAGGGGGGTGAGTGTTATTTTTACCTGTCTGTCTTGAATGGAAGACAAAAGTTTATCAGGAAAGGACCACAGAACTACATCAGGAGCACCTGTCCCATATATATGGCAGAAAAAACATCCCATGGCCTTTGGGATACTGCAGCAAATAACCATCTGTCTGTCCTTATCCTACCGTTCGTTTTTTTTTTACACGACAGACAGAAATTATTTTGTAAACATTGTTAAGATTCACATTATTAGTAACAATGGTGTGTGTGTTCACATATGTCTGCTTTCTGTACATGCACATGTGAAATCACGGTTGTGTTGTTGTTACCATCACACAGTTAACATTCAGACGCAGTAAGAATTGTCCAGTCAGAAAATGCTCTGAGTGAAAAAAAAATCAAGCGGTGTGACATTCCTGAAACGTTTTGTTGTTGTAGCTTTTTTTGATCTGCGACAATCTGTCAAGGTAAAAAGAGCTTCTACTGTCAGCGAATGAATCTATCTCCAAACTCTTTGGTCAGGCTTATCTGCACTCAAGATACCAAAACATTTCACAAGCTGTGTTGAAACATGGCTTGACAGTAGTATATATTTAACAGTAAAAAATCCATGTGTGGCCTCCCGACTTGGACTTTGGTTTCCTTCATAATGCAGACACCCGAACAGCACAAAAAAGAAAACACACATCTGGCTCCAAGTGCTGTTTCCATGTTTGGGCCACAGGGGGCAGTGTTTTATCAACGAAAAGACAGGACTCCATTACCAACACACACAGAGCAGAGGAGAAGAAGCCAGCACTGTGGGGTTTGTACACTGCACTTCTAGTTCAGTGTCTTGGTTGTTGTTTATTAGAAGAATAGCAGATGCGGGATGTTAAGCGGTGGCAACTAGCAATGTAGAGGTCCTCGAGAAGATTCAGGTTTTACTTCGACCTGCACAGAGCAAAAAAAGACACGTTTACACCAGAGGTGGGTATGTTTGTTAAAATCAGTATTCATGTAAAATTGGTTACATAAAATAATACTAGTAAAAGTGAAAAAAGTAGAAAATAAAAATAAAAGTTTATTGAGTGAAAAGAATACTCAAGAACAAATATTTTCTGATTTATCTGATAAATAAGTTGAACAATAACACCTTTTTTACCCCTACTACTACTACTACTACTACAACTCTTCACTGTTACTACAAATACTACTAGCCTCCTGACGTCATTCTTAAAATCTTAGTCAATGTAAATTTTGTTATTTTATCATGTGTAACATACTGTATATTATATTATTAGTGCAGCAGTTTCAAAATATTTAAATCCCTGTCTTTCACCCACAATTGTTTAGTGCATTGGATTGTTACTGAAAGCAATCCGTGACCCATATTACATTATCTTCAAAGTTACTTGCTACTCACTTATTTTAAGTAATAGTTACTTCAACCTCATGCTCATGTTGTGCTCTTTTATTAGACAAAATACTACTTCTTCAAGACAGTTTTTTTGCTATTTGAAAGTGTAACACTGAAGAAAGGCCTGTGTAAGATAGTAACAAAGCTAATATTGCATTACTAACCTCAAACAAATATCTTCCACTTCTCATCCACTCAATCACCATATATTTGCAGTTTAAATTATCTCAGTATGAAACAGGATCTATAGTTTATGCCCAGACTCACATCATCCGTAATAAACGGTGTGTTTTTCTGGCCTATTTTCAGCTACTGATTCATTCCCATTTAGTGCTCTAATAAGTACATATGCCTTCAGGACAGCATGTGCAAGATGAAAGACTGAATACATTTAGTGTAATGAGGGCTGCTCTATCAAAGGAGAAAAAAAAGAATGCAAACAACTTACGATGCAAACAATCAATGCCCCTCTTGACACATTGTAAATGCAAGCATTTCATTGGAAGCAGTGGCCTAGCTTTCACCCTGCCTTTAATTACGCTGCGTCAATATGTCTTTTCTCTGTGGTTTGGCTTATTGAGGAAATTTCCTATTCATTTTCACCATTTGAAGCCAATCATTAGTCACAATCAGGAGCTAAATTATGAGGCTGTGGTTGTTGCTACGGTGCAGAAAAGCCCAGTCTCGAGAGCATTTTGGAATAACGGTTAAATAGCACTATTGAAACAACTAACATAACAAAATTACCCAGTAGTTTAGGGTATCATTCAGTAACATGAGAGTCCTCGTGCTTTGCTATAAGCAGTGTGTAAATCTGAGTGTATCCTGTCACATTTAATCCAATCAAATGAAAGCACTCACAAAATAGGATGTGCGTGTGTTTGACAGGGTTTTAAAGAATGGCAGGTGAAAAATAGCAATATATCAATAAAGACCAATAGGTGACACTTTGTAATAACAATCTATTAAGCATTAAAGAACATATATTTAACAATAAGTTCCCAAATAAACAATTAATAGATGCTGAAATATATGATTAATGTCTGTTAGTTAAGTAGCGGCAGTAGCTCAGTGGGTAGAGCGGTTGTCTTTCAACCGGAAGGTAGGCGGTTCGATTCCCGCTCTCCCCACAGTTCATACTGTCGTTGTGTCCTTGGGCAAGACACTTAACCCACCTTGCCTCCAGTGAATGTAACACTGGTAATGTAATGTAAGTCGCTTTGGATAAAAGCGTCTGCTAAATGAATAAATGTAAATGTAAATGTAAGTAGATTGGTTTGTTGAAAGTTTTTATATTGTTCATACTTCTTTGACATAATTTAGCAATTGTTCTCCATTGACGCCACTGTGCTACTGGGGCGGCAGTAGCACAGTGGGTAGAGCGGCCGTCCTTTGACCAGCGGGTGAGTGGTTCGCGACCAGCTCGAAACGTCCCAAAACATCATAACATCCCGCTCTCCCCCACATACTGTCGTTGTGTCCTTGGGCAAGACACTTAACCTACATTGCCTCCAGTGAGTGTTCTGTAACACTGGTAAATAGCTTAATCTGTGTAAAGCGCTTTGAGTGCCTACTACAGTAGGTGGAAAAGCGCTATATAAAAATAAAGATTATTATTATTATCCATTACCGCCTCAACAACAAAATGCAAAAACTGGTGTTCCTTAATACTGTAGTGGTATATAGACGCAAGCAGAACTGAAGTAGCAAATTATTTTAAGGTCAACAATAGGTTGATGTGAGTGAGAGTTTTACGTTCTCCACAAACAGGTGCATATTGTTACCGACTTCTGCAGGCGGTAATTGTTGGGAAGTTATTTTTGCGCGCATGTGGGTGGCTGGGTGTGTGCCTGTTCTGTAACACACACTCCAATTTCCTTTGGGATGGTGCAGCTGATGCCTTTTATTGGTCCCTCTGGCCAAAGCCAATAAACAGCACAGTGAAGGGACAACAGCTGGGGAACAATGATAGCATATTGATGATGTTTGTGCATGCGTGTGTTGTGTGGCTCAGTACATACATTGTCTATCAGCTCGCGCCGGGCTGTGAGTCCACATGTTTGTGCAGATTGTAGTGTGTGCGGCCATTATCTCAGAGGGTCGATGATTTATGATTGGTGTTATGGCTTTCCACAGGGAGGCATTAAACTACAGAATGGCCCTTTATTGCCTTTCTTCTTTGTTAAGTCTTACGTTTCATCCATCACTCTGCATTTCTCTCCTTCCACTGTATCCGTCTTGACCTCTATTTTTCTTATTCTGTCTGTCTTTCGTTCTGTGTCCAAGACCTTTCTCTAATCAAAACCCTTATTGATAACCTGTCCAGGCCACATCAGTGAGATGGTCATTATTGGGCCTTGTTGTGTGCTGCTCTGCTTGGCGCTTTGCTCAGGACAGACAGTGAGATTGATGCGGGGACGTCTAAGCCTGGACTCAGACTCATTCTGTGATATCCTATTGGCTCCTCTAGGCTCTAAGAATAGCCCTGGGTGAAATTGAAATCCATGGTTTGAGTCTCTGGAAATCACTACACGCACAAGGCTCTACTGTACGACTGTAGGATGCAAACGAAAAGGCTCCACTACAACAAAATCCATTTCATACACAACAATAACCCTCAGGAGAGCAGCATCAAGGATGATGCACTTTTTCATCAGACACCTCAACTTTATATGACACGTGAAGGAGCGTGGTTTAATAGTCCAAAAGTCAAAACTGATGAGACCCTGAGCTGATAAGTAATGAGCTCTTATGCTGATAGAACCACAGCACTTCATATTAAACCTGAAGTTAGTCCTTAAATGCTCGTTGCTATTGACAGGTGTTCTGATACAGAAGCCAAACATGGTTGTTAGTTGATTCAATTAAATGTACATTAAACTAATGCTGCATGCTCATGTGGTCCCCGGGTGGTGGACTTGCAGAGATTAATGCAGTTTTCTGACTTTGTTGTTTTTATTTGCTCTCAACCTGCTTTATACTACTCACAGACCGACTCACAGTTTACAAGCCAGATCCCATTCTTTTTATTAAAAGATAAACCCAAGCATTATAATACTATTTAAATACAGCTAGACTGTTTGAGTTAAAAGTAGCAATTGTAGTTAAAAATTAGAGTTAGCAATCAGTAGTTTTTTCACTCTTAACTAGGTAAGATACTAACTATTATGGTTGAAGTGAACTCAATATTTGTGACTTGCTGCAACACTTGCACTCCACAAATCCTTTTCCCCCGGTTCCTTCTTTTCTCTGTACTTTAGACAACAAATGGTAAAAACTGTGCAAAGGAAAAACTGTGCATTGTTTGTTGCACACTAATGTCACATGAGTTTATAATTTTATAAAATTGACCTTACTTTAAAATCACTACTCATTTATACAAGAGAATGTGATGTTTTGCCTTCACCAATAGATGGTTACTTACATGTACATGGGCTGTAGCTGCAGGTGGGAAGTCTTCTGAGGCCCCTGGTAACCGTACGAGTCGAAGCCTCCTATAAAATCAACTGCACACACAGAGAACACCATTAATTAGACTGTGCCTTGGATCCTCCCACTGCTGATGATTCACTACGATACGCTCTCGCCACCTCCAGAAGTCTCAACAGTACACTTTGTATCAGGGCTCAGACCTTTATCACAGCGCTAATCAGAGTTGTAAAACCCCAAGTGAAGATATCACCTCAGTCGAATGAGATCTCTGTGATGTGAATCTATTTTTAGGAGACTTGTGCCGCAATATATTTATGCCTTGAGAATACTCTTAACTGCTAAATTATCTAGGAGGCCTCGACACAGTACTGTGCTGCAAGCTGCCAGCAGGTGGTTGCCTTCCACAGACTCAGGCAGCCAGCGTGGACTTTTGAAGCCAGGAAGGCATTTTTTCCCTACTTTGATGTAGTGCATAAAAGAGTACTTCCTAGCCTTGATCAGTGGCATACTTTTCCTTATTTATTTGCCAAGATTTTGTTACATCAAGTACAATGTCGAATCTTGCTGTCACTGTGGAGATGAAAGACACTATACATTAGGACTGCGGTAAACAAGAACGAAATGGACTGATTAGTGGGTGTATGCTTTAAAACTCAGCAGATATGGAAGTAAAAATGAGTGTGCTCTTCTGGATGTACATCTGAGCCTTGGTTGAAATAAATATAAATATTCAAACAAAGAAGGTAATATGGGCAAATTCCTAATTAAAAATATACACCACAGTAAGAAAATACTGGCCAGGTGATTTTACAATTAATTGTGGGTACTTTGTTTGAAAATATGCTTGCTCTTAAAGGCATAACATGACCAAAACACATTGTCAGTGGCTGTATTTAATTGTTTTCTCCCTTTGTTTACATGAAAGGGACATTTTTGGGTTTCCGACCTACAGCCAATTACAACTTCCAAACAAACAAAATACAAGCAAATCAATCTACAAGTAGATGAAGCTCATTAATTGCTAATGCTGTGTTTGTATTTTACTTGTTGGCTACTGTTAAAGGAGACAATATGAGAGAAGGTTTGTTTACCGATATTGTTCTCTGTCCTATACCATGCTATGCCTTTGGTTGCTTTGGAGAACTTTATGGATGCAAAATCTAAGGCCTGAGGCTTTCACCATTGTTTTGCTGCACAGACATTATTAAAGCTATGTGTTTGATATGTTTATCACTCAATGGAGCGACTTGAATTAGATAGCTTGCATGTGAAGCAAATGGCAGGTGAAATGCTTTACAAGTTTGTAATTTACATACATGGGATGTGATTTTACATGACTTCATTAAGAATGGGTGTAATACCAATGATCCGGTAAAGTTTTGATAGCGCAAGATATGTGTTCACCTAGCATGGCCAGTGATACCCATTCACTTGAAATGCAAAATAGGTCTAGAATCCCTTCCTTTTACAGCTTATCCACCCCATACAATTCTTGTCAACCAAATGTAACCCTTAATCATAAATGAGTGAATGAATTTTATGTGATGCTTTCCGATTATTTGAATGTCTAGCCAATTGTTTCTAGAGGTAGTTGAATCTGTGTCCATTGGTACTACTCCCTGGAAATTCAGTTTAAATCCACAAAAACGTGACAATTATTTTGTAGAATGGAAAAATGGCTGACCAGGCTTGTGTGTACCAATGAAATGCAATGGTCTTGTATAAATTGTGATGTCTGTTTTATGATGGGCTTTGTAACCATTGTTAATATCCCTTTAAATGGACAAAGAGTGGTCCCAAAAAGTGTGTGAGTTATAGAGACTCTATAGAGCACATAAAGTGTCTGGGATTAAACTACTGCAGAACATTATGCTGATAATGACTGATAATTTAAAGTGACTTAAACAACTCTGGGACATCTCAAAAGTTTCTGCTCTCAGACAATCTCAGATATCCCTCAGTCTGCCATTATCCTCTTAATGTATGCCCGTGAAATCCTTATTACAGCACACTCCAGGACAACAGATGATTTCCATTGTCTATCTGCGCTGACTGTTTAACAACGGCAGTATTTTATGATCATTTGCCTCAATGCTGTTTTTTTTCCCTGCAGACAATACCAAGCCATTGGCCATGCTTGATATATTCTTTCTTTGTGTGGCTCTTTTTGTGGAAATGTAGCCTGGTGTGAATGCTAAGAGTTTTCCTGCTGATTCATGCCACAGTCAAATAGTTTCAGCAGAGACAGCTCTCGACCCTTTGAACACTGAGAAAATGGAGCCCCCCAAAACTTGTCTCCAGCTGAAATGGCTCGATTTAAAAATTGAGTTGTTCCTAAATGAATTTGCAGGAATATTCTCTCCAGCAGCAACTAAATAATAACAACCAGGAAATATGTCAGAAATTTTGTTTTTTATTACTGCTGCACAATATTATGCCCTAATTAAAAATTGCTATCACATGATTAACATGTGCCTACTTGTCATGAAGCCTGTAATTAATATATTCTATTTAACAGTCATTTAAACTTTGCATAAAAATTGTGGTACAATATTTGGTCAACCATTTGGAGCCTTACTGCTTCTACAGTGCCTTGCGAAAGTATTCGGCCCCCTTGAACTTTGCGACCTTTTGCCACATTTCAGGCTTCAAACATAAAGATGAAACTGTAATTTTTTTTGAAGAATCAACAACAAGTGGGACACAATCATGAAGTGGAATGAAATTTATCGGATATTTCAAACTTTTTTAACAAATAAAAAACTGAAAAATTGGGTGTACAAAATTATTCAGCCTCCTTAACTTAATACTTTGTAGCGCCACCTTTTGCTGCGATTACAGCTGTAAGTCACTTGGGGTATGTCTCTATCAGTTTTGCACATCGAGAGACTGAAATTTTTGCCCATTCCTGCTTGCAAAACAGCTCGAGCTCAGTGAGGTTGGATGGAGAGCATTTGTGAACAGCAGTTTTCAGTTCTTTCCACAGATTCTCGATTGGATTCAGGTCTGGACTTTGACTTGGCCATTCTAACACCTGGATATGTTTGTTTGTGAACCATTCCATTGTAGATTTTGCTTTATGTTTTGGATCATTGTCTTGTTGGAAGACAAATCTCCGTCCCAGTCTCAGATCTTTTGCAGACTCCATCAGGTTTTCTTCCAGAATGGTCCTGTATTTGGCTCCATCCATCTTCCCATCAATTTTAACCATCTTCCCTGTCCCTGCTGAAGAAAAGCAGGCCCAAACCATGATGCTGCCACCACCATGTTTGACAGTGGGGATGGTGTGTTCAGGGTGATGAGCTGTGTTGCTTTTACGCCAAACATAACGTTTTGCATTGTTGCCAAAAAGTTCGATTTTGGTTTCATCTGACCAGAGCACCTTCTTCCACATGTTTGGTGTGTCTCCCAGGTGGCTTGTGGCAAACTTTAAACAACACTTTTTATGGATATCTTTAAGAAATGGCTTTCTTCTTGCCACTCTTCCATAAAGGCCAGATTTGTGCCGTTTTCTCATTCAGAGATCCTCAACTTCTGAAGAGAGTTTGCTGCACTGAAAGTAAAGGGGCTGAATAATTTTGCACGCCCAATTTTATTTGTTAAAAAAGTTTGAAATATCCAATAAATTTTGTTCCACTTCATGATTGTGTCCCACTTGTTGTTGATTCTTCACAAAAAATTACAGTTTCATATCTTTATGTTTGAAGCCTGAAATGTGGCAAAAGGTCGCAAAGTTCAAGGGGGCCGAATACTTTCGCAAGGCACTGTATGCCACTAAGCTAGTGGCTAAGGTGACTAGGGATCAATTATCACATTTAGGCTACATGAAACCTTTGGGCTACATGAAGCTGTGATAGTATGATAATACTACTACTGTAACAACTTAGTCGGACTGAAGCTGGCCTAAGTGCTGTGTGTACTATATGCTTGATTTTATCAGTAGAAACCTATATAAAATAAACTAAAAGAAGAAGAAAAGGCTTTGGGATTTTGGCGGAGACATAAATCATGCGATTCTGCTCCAAGCTAACTTTATTGTTGCCACTATTCCACAAGCTAACAAGTAGCACTCTGGACTCAATAGTAGGGTGACCACGTGTCCCGATTTACCCACAAAAACACTAAAAAGTCCTGGTTTTACCCTCTCCCTGTCCTGAATATCCCTATTTTTAACCAAGGCTAGCTCCAAAGCAGCGTGTTGCAACTTTACTGTCTGAATGTCAATCACAGAGTTACCATGGCGATGGCAATATTAACCAATTGAAAAAGAGTGTTCGGCCTGTCTGTAGCTCAATAATGATTGGTTCTTAAGCACAGGGAACAACACAACTGTCTGAGAAAAATGGCCTACATGGTAATTTATATATGACGTTTGTAAAACAGTTTTAATGCTAATCAATCCAATCAGTTCATGGTTTGTAATTGCTTACTGACAATTTTCTGCAACATAATTTTTCATTTGTTAAGATGCTGCCATTGAATTTGCGGTAAAAGTGGCGCAGTTTTTAGGTCTGAAAATATGGTCACCCTACTCAATAGTACTCTGTATGTGACAGGGTTAAAGATATTAGTTCTTTAAAAAAAATAAAGCTGTATTATCCTCAATAGGCCTGTTGCAAGTTAAATTGTAAACCTTGTATTCACTAAACACATTGCAAGATTTCCTAACATTGTGCAGCTCTTCTAAACACCAGCTATTTACCACCTTGTAGCTCTGTTCGTGTGTGTGTTTGTTTGTTGCTGAAACGTGCACCTGTATATTTGATAGGGATCTGCCTGACACGTTTGAGTAGCTGTGAGACAGACAGCAGTGAAAATGATGATTAATCTCCCCCAGGCTGCAGACACAACCCCACACACACACACACACCTTGACACTCAGCACAAGTGCACGCACAGGCAGAATAATTATCACAGTAATTAGCTTTCTCAGCAACTCCAAATCTTCATTGGTCCTTTGTGGGTTTTAGCTTCTTCACCCAGAGCGCATTTCCCTACACTGCTCACAGATTATTTTTCCGCCCTCAGCAATGCATTACAGCACGGCTTTTCCACTGCCAGGATTTCTGCTGCCACATAAATGTTACAATGATAAATGAAGGGAATCACATTTGTCTCAGGAAGATGACAAAATACTGAGATTTCTAGTGTTTGGAACGTTTAATTTGATCACTTCAAATTATCTAAAGGTTTCTTCAAATTATTGCTCTTGAAGACACATACACCTTAATTAAGAACACATCGACTTCCTGTTCTGTCTGGTTTAGTGCCATATGTTTAGCCTATTTTCTTTTCATGTTTAATGCTATGCTATTCATTTATTTTATAGCTTTGTGTCCTTTTGATGATTCTTAACATAGTGCCAGTCTTTGTAACTGACGTTTTCTTGCTCCCGACTAAAAAAAATAAAAATAAATAGTTTTATATATATATATATATATATGGAAGGGACATATATAAGGAACATGAGAAACTAGAGAAATACCAAGGCCTCAGAGAAGAGCTGGAAAAGGCTTCGAAGGTGAAGGCGACAGTGGTGCCTGTGGTCATTGGAGCACTCGGGGCAGTAACCCCCAAACTGGAAGAGTGGCTACAGCAGATCCCTGGAAGAACACCAGACATCTCGGTCCAGAAAAGTGCAGTACTAGGAACAGCAAAGATACTGCGCAGAACCCTCAAGCTCCCAGGGTTCTGCGCAGAGGACCCGAGCTCGAAGGATGAGACCACCCGCGGAGGGTGAAGGACAAAGTTATTATCATCATTAATTTGGAAGAGACCCAAATAAAATCTTTGGCGGACTGCTTTGGGGTCCTGACCCAGTGTTTTGAAACCACTGCCTTAATTTCTCATTTTGTAAAGCATTTTCACCAAATAATTTTTCTAACTTGAACACAATTTGAAGATCATTTGCTCCCCAACAGAAAAACTTGTTGCCTCTCTGCAACGCTGCACTAATCCAGAGCATATTTATAAGCTATTAATATTTATGTGTGAGCAAACAGCATCCTCATCTCTGTGCTAAAGAAGACATGCTCGGATATTGATCCCAGTGTGACGGTTCGCTCTACTTGGATGGAATAACTAAAGTCATGGCCTCAGGTAAACGGCTCCTTCATGTGAATGTTCAGAGATGTGCTTTACTTTAAAGAGAACAATCACAAGGTTTGACTAATTTTCCTTATGTGCTGCTTAAATACAGTATATTACTAGTTTCACTTAATATTCAAAGTTGAAGTCAATTATCTGGTAACACATTATAGGGCAATTAGAGTGAATTAGTTTATACAAATGAGATACAGTATTACTGTCCTAAAATGTAGGCTCAGAGATGGGACCAAGTCACACATGTGCAAGTCTCAAGTAAGTCCCAAGTATTTTTTTCCTGGGCAAGTCAAGTCAAGTCACAGGCTATGTCAAGTCAGGTTAAGTCAAGTCCTATAGTAGGTCAAGTCGAGTCCAAGTCAATAATTTAATGAAGCGATGGGAATAGTTTTTGTGCGCAAAAAACCCCCCCTAAATATCGACTTATATAGTGATGGGCTGATTTCAAATCAAAGCTTCGAACCGTTATGAATCAGTGTATCGATTCATGATTCAGATCGCCAAAGTCATGTGATTTCAGCAGTTTGACACAGTTTATGGGTTTGACACACGATCCGAATCATTAATCGATACGCTGATTCATAACAGTTTGAATCTTTGTTTTGAAATCACTAGATAAGTTGTTATTTATTTATTTTGTGCACAAAAACTTTTTTTGTCGCTTCTTAAAATGATTGTAGAACCACTTTTGTAACAATGTCTTTAGTGCCTTTTATGGGTTTTGAAATGACATTGATGTCAATGAAGGCCTGTCTGAGCCATCGGATTTCAACAAAACTATCTTCATCTGTGTCTGAAGATAAACGGAGATCTTACGGGTGACGAACAACATGGCAGACATCCCAACCTGCAAAAAGTCATTTCAGGGAGGTATCCCGAAGCACCCCCACCCTCAAAAAAAAAAAAAAAAGGAAGGAGGACAAAGGTTATGACATTTCACCAGAGAACATGACTTTACTTGTATACCGAAATACAGCTGAATATAACAGAACAATGAAGTAACTATTTACATACACACCAAATGTAGCCTACATGTAGGCCTATTTCCTATGCCTTTTACTTTTGTTCCAAGCTTTCGTTGTACTTTGTTGATGCTTGCTTCGCAGATTTGAGCAACTAGCCTTGGCAACTAGCCTGAATAATATGCACATGAAATGAAACTTATCAACTCACCTCAACATGCCTTTTGAAATCATTTAACCCGCCATGAGCAATGCTGAAGTCACTGTTACAAAAGTGCAGCGAGCAAGACTGTCATTATGTTTGACACTTATAAGACAGGAGTACACTTTCATGTAGTCTGCAGTAAAATGTGTCTTATACTTTTTTTTTTTGTGGCACTCTCCTTCTGCCATTGTCCTCCTGTTTCTAGATAGACATAACTGAGACTAACTTTGGGAGAAGAGATAAAAGCCCGCCCACACTGACAATTGATTGGTTGATTTGCGGAAACAGGACAATCAGGATGCTCTCTGTCTTACAAGCGCTTTGCACACACACACTAGCACACACACGCAAGGTCTCTCGCTCCCTCTCCCTCTCTGCCGTGCGCGCGCTACACGATTTGAAACTCTTGCTCGCTCGCTCTAGATTCCGGGAGATTTTAACTAATTTGCGGGCATCAGGGAGCCGCTATCAATATGCGGGAGACTCCCGCAACTTCCAGGAGACTTGGGATGTCTGACATGGGGACTTGTGACTTGGTGACTTGGACTCAAGTCGACTCGAGTCGCTATCAAGTCACAAGTCATAAAAATAGCGACTCGAGTCGACTTGAGTCCAAGTCACCAAGTCACAAGTCCCCATGTCTGGGTAGGCTACTAAGGGTATGTAAAAAAAATTAAAACTGTGTAAGAGGGCTGAGAAAAACAATTGTTACATTTGTTGTTATTTACATTTTTTTGTTTTGTGTGGCTAGGATACTACAGTTGGGGTCTTAACACTTTCTTATTGTCAACCAGAAACGTAGAAAATGTTGACGGAGGAATAGTTTTGTCTTCTCGTTATCCTATACAATTATGTGTTCCAAGATATTGGTTACAAAAACCCAAAACAGCAGACAGCATGATATTGTTATTTGCTATGTCTAATTTGAGAAAGAAAAAAAAAGCCTTGAA
Organism: Perccottus glenii; assembly: GCA_024416835.2. Classification (NCBI taxonomy): domain Eukaryota; kingdom Metazoa; phylum Chordata; class Actinopteri; order Gobiiformes; family Odontobutidae; genus Perccottus; species Perccottus glenii. Next base: position 13,948,097 of record CM044564.2, read on the forward strand.
ATTTTGGGTAGTTTTTGTGATTTTTGTTGTTTCCATAAATCACTTCCATTGCAATATTATATGGTTTTTGGAAATATGGCTACAGTCTCTTTTGATTAGAACAGGCAAAATTCATCCTATTACTCAGCACATCCTCTAAATTTAGTCTATTTCCTCTTTTAGTAGGGTGAGAAGTTGAGTTTCCAAAAATGTCTCCCGTGTCAGTCAAAGATGGCTTCATTCAAAAAGCACGACGCCAACATTACAGTCGCTAAAAGGACAAGCCAAGACGGAGGATGGAGAAAACTGAGAAACAGATTTCATTTACTTCACACATTTCATTTCACACTCCTCACGACTCTACAGCAACCGCCCACACCTACTTTACTAAATATTTTCTAAATTGACTGCTGGATGAACCTTTTCTCAACTGCTATAGTTCAGTCCTAGCCATCGGGCAATAGGCACGGATCCAAATTAAAGCTTATTCAAAGGTATTCTTGAACTTAAATAATAAGTGAAAGTATTTTTTAGTTGGTACAGTTTAAAATTAAGTGATGATGACATTTTTATTTTAGAACATCTGTCATTATTTACAAGGCCCTACTATGCTAGCTGTGGAGAGGCTATAATGGAGCTAGCAATAGCCGCACAGTGCTTTTTAGTAAATAAGCCGGTTCTAAACAGAAGAAAAGGTATGTGCCAATTTCTTGCTCGAATACAGCAAGGATAAAACTAAAATTTATAATAATTAGATTACTTAGAATTATAAAATATTAAATTGACACTGCTAAGGAATGTCATTTTGTGTTTTTAGTGTTCTTATATGACCAAAATTAGGACATTGGTTATTAGGACTTTGGCTATCATACATGATACACATCCAACAAATCAAGTTATTAAAATTTTATTGTTTGAATGTATGCATTTATATACTGTTGCGTTGTGTACGTTGGTACTTACAGCTGTCCTCTTCTTCTGAGATGAGCTTGACCACGTAGCAGGCGTAGATAAACCCCGCCAACTAAAGATGGCAGCAGGACAAACCGAGAAAGAGACAGAGGCAGACAGATAAATCAAACAGAATGCCCAGGAACAATACATTGCAACAGCAGTCTTCAGATAGATAGATCATACTGAAGAAGGAGTTGTAACAAGCAGAAAAAACAGGTGCGGCTTTAAGTAGAGCAGAGATGCACTTTGACATTTAATTCCAAAATAAAGCACTTGAATCAATGGATGCACTGACGGTGTTTGGCATCTTCAATGACAAGCACAACGTTAGGCTGCATTAACTCTGGTTTAGCACGTAACCTCAAAGCACATAACTCCAATAAAAAAAATGTCACAAGCATCTCTGACTTATTGTGCTGTGAGTAAAGTGAGATAGCGATCGCTGAGAATTGAATTTCCAGCTTCCACTATAGCTTTAATATTACAATGTCACGGCAGATAGTCCCGATTTGTCTCTATCATCAAAATCACTTTCACAGGGCTTTGCTGTGTGTGGTTTGTAACCAAACAGTGCTGCACCCGACGCTGTCCTCTCTCGTGTTCTCTCATCATCTGGAAATAACAAGGGGCTACAATATTGTGCTGCGAGAGACAACGGTCAAGCATTTGTTTGAATTGTGCTTGTTTGTGTGTGTTTAGACAGCGATGTAGCGGTCCACGCTTGCAGCACACCTTTTGCTCCTTGATCCGCTTTCCCATTGGCTGCCTGTTTCCAAGGCGACAGATGGGAGGCGATGGCTGGTTGGAGCGCTGGAAGACACGGTCAGCGTAAGGTCGAAGTTTTTGTGACCTTATTATCTCCAAGTTATGGAATGACACAAGGTAAATAAAATGATACAGCAAGAGAAAACTATGTGTAAAGCATTAAACCAAAGTATTACATTCAATATAAAACAATTTACCTGAACAAGGGAAATTACACTGACCTGGCAATGTGACCAACTTCCTATATACACACACAATTAGGTTATATACAGGCTATATACAAGTGTGAGCTGCAAATGTGTGCAACTACATTTGCCATTCAGTGTCTATCTCAAGGTCCTGACCTCATTTAGTCTAAATAATGTTCAGCTCCCAAAGCCTCTCGCTTCCTCTCTGCTCCTGATTCCTTCCATTTCCTCCTTGCTTCCTCATTCTTTTCTCTCACCCTCCACACTTTTGCATCCTTATCTTCAATTCGTCTCCCTTTCCACACTGTCCATAAATGAGTCGTAAAAATATAGCGCATTTCTCACTGGAGGAATGTTTTTATTTTATTTTATTTTTTTCAAGCTGAGCCAAATACTAGACAATGCTGTTAGTGTTGTAGGGATAAACAGCAATGAGGAAATCAATTTGGATAACACAGGAGGCTTTCTGTAGCAATAACATCGTGACAAATTACAACTGGTTCGGGATGTTGTTGAAGTTACAGTCTTGGTTTAAGGGAATACTTTGAAAAGAAATGTTGCTATATTGGTGATTGGCTCTGAGTGCTATTTGTGTAACATGGTGCAGCCTCAACTCTTGGGAGACACGGTTTTAACAATGTGTGAAAAAATATATATAGGGCCAGCACTCCCTTGAAACGGAGTTTGTAATCTCAATGGCCATCATTTTGGCTACTTTTGATTGACCTGATTGCCCGAGCAATACTTTTGCCACAACTTTTTGAATTAGTGACAAATATTTGACTAGATGATGCCATGAGAGTTTCCTGTTACATTTAGTAAAAGCAGAAGGGAATGCCTTTTCTGCAGCCTCATTGCCTCAGAAAACGACTCCTGGTTGAGTTTCGTTTGCAGCCCCGCAGCGGGTGCAGAGAGCCTTGCAATCCGACAATACACAACATTTGATCAGCGGTGACAGAAAGCACTCCTCCTCACATCAATATCCTGTTAATATTCTCTTTTGACGTAGCTGCATGTAAACATAATATCCTGTTTACAATAAGCCTTATCTTCTTCTAATGTGAGCGAATCGAACTGTGGCGTGCAGACTTCTTATCTTGTTTTGTCATTGGATTGTTATATTCCACTGAGTTCAATCATGTTGTTGCCATATAAAATGTAAGCATATATAACCTCTATAAATGATTAAAGTTGTCCTGACTGAATATTAATTATACACCATTATTGTACAGAATTTTTGTTGGCAACAACCTGAAGTGTAATACTATGTAAAAAGTCAAAGGCCAATGAGGAATTAACTTGCAAAAATTAGCTGCAGGCATTTGGAACTATTTTTAATGACCTAATGAATAATTTAAGATGACACCGCAGTGGAGACAGTTGCAGAGTTTATGTGCAATAGAGAAATAATGACCAAGTTTGTCGCTGCTCTTTTGCTCTTTCTGTTCTTTCTATTTGCTTTAGCTGTATTACACTGATCCGCTCCCAAGTTTCTGGGAAAGACACAGGCTTCTCTTTTCATTTTGTCTCAGGATTAGAGTTACCTAGTTACCACAGACAAACCGAAGGATGTGATGAGTGGAAATGGAAATAGCACCACTTCAGCTGGATTCAGAGGGAGCACTGTGCAGGATCCTGCTCTGATCAAACTGACAAGCAATAACTTGTACAACTTGGCCATTTCACCTCACACTGAAATGTGCCTCATCGAGAGTGGGAACATTTTCTATAATCTTTTTTCCTCGGAGTGACACACAAAACCCAAGAATGCATGAAAACTATCATTTAACAGGCCACACCAGATATCTGTTGCCATGGTAAACAATAGTGTGTACATTATCTAAAGGTATATAAAGTGATGCTATTGGTTATAAAATGTATCATTCACGTACATGTTCTGCCTTTTTATATTAGTACACACTATCATTTCCCTCCAGAGCTTGAACAGAACGTTCTGATCAAATGTTTGCAAGGATAATGACAGAAAAGTGGGCTTTCTGCACTGCGGGTTCACCAACCAAACGTGTCTGCTGTCCAATTTTGGCTTCGAGGCAAAATGCAGACTTCTAGCTCAGTTTCAATGTAGACTTGCATTACAGCTCTCATTTGCCCGGCATATCAGAACTGACTGTTTCAAGAGTAATTAGGTAAAGAAATAGGTGTGCAGCCATAAAAGTACTGCTATTGCTCAGTTGAGGTCACACACTGGAGATGGTTGAGGCAGCTACAAGCCTTAATAAAACATTGGGCAAAAATATTACTGTTGACGCAATATGACGCTGTGACTTGCTACAAATCGAGACAGGGTTCTTCTCTTTGCTGTGGATACGTTTAAATGACCCTTCCAAGACATTATCAGTTGCAATCTATTGAATGAATGACATAATGTACTGCTTAAAACAAAAACTGGTATCACTATATATTCAGACCATTCAAAGACATACAGGTCAACTGATGACATTTAATTGCACAATGTGAATGAGTGTCTGAGAGAAAGGTTGTTTCAGTTTATGTCTCTAAGTGTTAGCCCTGCGAGTAAGATGATTAAAAAATAAGTTAAACTTTAGTAATTAAGGTCAACGTGTTTTGTAAGTTTATAAAAAATACCAATATAGCATGTTATAACCATTTAATAATCACTATTAACACACTGATGTATCCCATAAACACAGTGGAATTACGTTTTAGTAACAAACTAATACAAACTATTATTACCATTATTTTTTATTTGTCAATGGCTAATAAGCTAATAAATTGTAATTATAGTAATACTAGTGTAATTGTATACCTGCTACATATGTCACCAAAATTACCACAGCAGAAAGTGGATTTAATATTATTATTTAAGTATTTTTGACTAGCCTAAAACAATGAAGCCCTAAAACCTCCTGAAACACTTCATCATTTTGAAAGTAGCTCTGGGAGAAATTAGTGGAATGTCAAACAGCTGGTGTTCAATAAGAAAAACCTGTTTGTTCTGCATCACTCCAGAACAACAATCCAGGGAGGGCACCAGGGGAGGAGACCTTTACTGAAAGCAAGGACAGATGCTGGTGAAAGGCTTTTATAGGTCAGTCACCCACTGACGCACTTCGCCCTCTGCCAAGGAGGAAGGCGAGGGCACGGTTTGCCAAACGGACCTGGGCAGAAAAACGCTGACACCACTGCATTATCTCCCTCAAGGTCTGTGAATTATAAAGTCCAACTCAAAGGGTGATGTTTGGGCAATGTTTCAGACCTGTCTACAGAATCCATTACAGCTTTATTTGTGTTACCGTGATAAAGCAATACTGACTGGATTAAATGAGTTTATGATGTCATCTTAAGTAAATATCCTCATGCTCTCTGTAATTGAGGTGACATTATGATATTTGTCAGGGCTTGACTGAATAATTACGATAATGCTGCCACAAATAATTATCCTTATTCGTTTTAGAGCCATTTTTCTATCTTACCCTACGTCAACAGCACAATCTACTACTTACTATTTTTATTTATTATTTTATAAGTTGCATCAATTTTGTAACAACATACTATTACCGTATTTTTCGGACTATAAGTCGCACCTGAGTATAAGTCGCATCAGTCCAAAAATACATCATGTGAGAAAAAACATATATAAATCGCACGGACTATAAGTCGCATTCATTTAGAACCAAGAACCAGAGAAAACATTACCGTCTACAGAGCGCTATATCTCAGTGCTCCTGTAGTCTACCACTGAAAACAACTGAAAACTGTTAACTGAAATATTAACTTCATTTATTTAAAATCCAAGACCAAGAACAGATATTGGTAATCTGGCAAGGCAAGTTATTCAGCTAATGGTACACAATAGTACACAGAACAACAGGCTGAATATGTATGTTAACGTAACACATTAACAGTTAGCTACATATTAGCATAGCACTCGCTCAAACTTTCTTTCTGCTGCTCGATTACCGTTTTGCTGCATATTTTACTATCTGCGGTTTGTAATCTGCAGAATAGGATTTTCTTTTGGGGGCATTTTGTTTGCATTCAGTCTTTCTCAGTCGTCTTTAAGTTAATATTTCAGTTAACAGTTTTCAGTGGTAGGCTACAGGAGCACTGAGCAGCATAGAGCGCCCTCTCGTGGCTGTAGACGGTAATGTTTTCTATTGGTTCATTTCTCTTGGTTCATTTCTCTCGGTTCATTTTTCTCGGTTCATGTCAAATAAATTGATAAATAAGTCGCACCTGACTATAAGTCGCAGGACCAGCCAAACTATGAAAAAAAGTGCGACTTATAGTCCGGAAAATACGGTACCTGAAATGGAGGTGACAGTGGTAAGAATGTGTTTTAAGACTTAGATATGGTACTGCTCCTTCTTGTTACAGATATTGAACTGTTTATTCTCAATTTTCACATTGTGGATATTCTAATGGGTTTAGAAATATTGTAGTTTTTTATGCCACCACCACACTGTCCTGTCGTCATGCCTACTGTCTAATTTCTTTTCTCTTTTTTTTTTTCCCAACATTTATGACCTATTCAGAATTCAGCTCTACCATCTATGGTCAATAATTATTTTCTATTCTTTCAAGTGTGCAAAACTAACTACCACTATATTAAACTGAAGAATAACCAAAAGTAATCTGATTTTGGCATGTATAGATTTGTTTTGGTAATTGATTTAGTGGATTTTTGTCTATGTACTTGAACTATATAAATAAGTATGCATGATGCAACCTGTTTAATAATCGTGACATTTGTACTGTGTTGGAAATAAGTAAAAATGGTTAAAGCTTATTTTCATTCTAGGAACAAAGACTGATTTGACAGTGTGCCGATTGGAGCTGAGTGCTAACAGCTTTTGTTTCAACCTAAAACAGTAGGTAGTCCATTGATTAATTCTTCCATTCTGTTCATCTTAATCAGTCATATTATTTTTTAGGCTGCTTGCTAGGCTATAGCCAGCGTGAATCTTTTTTCTTAGTCATTCTGTTTTGGACATCTTTGAAATGATATTTGTTGCATGTCAAGGCTGTTCGGAGGTAGAAAAAAAAACTATAATCACAGGAGTCATGCTTCCATTTTCTCACTGTGCTAAAGTCTGGCAGGGAAAGTGTTAGCCTACTCTGTTGAGGACTCTCTCTGGAGCTCCCCAGAGGAACCTTCTGTTCTGCTGCAGCTCAGATCTTTATAATGTGCCCAAGTAATATGTCAGGAATATGTTTCTGTTGAGCTTATTTTTGATTACAGTTTTATGCACAGTTCCTTTGCACTTTATCTTCTCATCATATTCAGTTCACCTGCCATTCCAAACCAATCATCAACTCAATACTGTAAATGGACTTTTTGTAGCCCATGACCATACACGATTGTCTGCTGTTAACTTTTGATAAACTTTAGCCATGGGCACAAATGCTTAATGTGCCCATTGATCATGTTCACTAAGGCCTTTGCACATAATGTCTCATGTCCCCGTTATCTCCCACATGATGCTATTTTGACCCATGGGCTCACTAACAAACAATGTGGTCATCATAATAATTAAAGGTGCAGTGAGTAGTTTTTGATGCTGTCTGTTTGATGTTAGTCTACATACAAACCTTCATGCAAGAGTGTGTTGAAAAGAAAACATGAATGTGCTTCTCCAGCAGTGCTCAGTTTGAAGAAGAAGAAAATTTATGTATAGAGCACATTTTGTACCAAAGTAACAATAACAAACAATAATAAACTTACAACATGAACAAATATGGTATTACAGTTATCGTTATTAAACAAGTGAGAGAGGTTAGTGTTTGTGCATTTTTTTTACACTGTCTGGAAGTGAGTTCCAGAGCGAATACAGCTCCACCAGCTTTGAACTGAACATGAAGTACGACAAGGAGACCGGCTGCTGAGGAAGGGAGAGCTCTTGTTGGCTCATACAGAGTCAGTAGAGTGGTAGTGTAGAGAGACGCGTGGCCATTAAGGGCTTGTAGACTATTCAATTCTGACATAAACTGGGAACCAGTGCAGTGACCTTAGAACAGGTGTAATAGGAGAGAATTTCTTTCTCCTGGTCAGAATACGAGCTGCTGTGGTCTGTATAAGCTGCAAACGTTGAACTGGATTTTGAGGGAGTCCAGAGAACAGAGAAATGCAGTAGTCCAGTTTGCTTGTGATAAAGGCATGAACAAATTTTTTGGTATTTAAAGAATGTTTTTTAGATGGAAAAGGTTTGTCCTCTCTGGGCACTTCCATTTGGTTGTAAAAAACTAGAAATAAATGTATTTTTGTTTTTTATACAAGGATAGTGTTCAATGCAATTATACTATTGAAAACAGTACTATTTCACTTTGTTCTGCTGTATACTACAAAGTGATGTGCTTTCATTAATGCAAATTCCCTGAACTACATAACACTGCTTCTAGGACTTTATCTCCCACTACTCAGGAAACAAGCCTTTAACCCTTAAAAATATTAAAATAATTCAGATGGCAAACCTGCTGCAATCTTGTGAAAAATATTACAAAATTTAGTATCTCGAGCTTGAGTGCTCAAGCTTGACCTATACAACAAAATGCAATCACAATCAGACAGTCAGTGAGCCAGTTTGACAGGTCCATCACACACTGCCTTGGCAGCTGACATGCCTGGTAGTTTACATACAGTCAGAATGCACCTCAAATTGAACAATTCTGATTCTATTAAAGTGACATCTAGCTGGTAAACATGGAGTCAGTATACAACCCGACCCAGTCACACCGTAACCTACTTAGTCACCCGGTCTGCTGGTTGAACGGATGTTATTATTAAGGACCCTGACAGCGTTTCCACCAATTATAGTAAAGCAGGCAGCCAGTCAGCCAGCGAGCCAGTCACATTGCAGAGTGTGTGCTCATGAAGCATGACAGTGTTTCCACACACCAATTACAGTGAGACAGTGGTACAGCTGTGTGGTGGCTTGGCACTCAGCCACACTATAAGTACCACTATCGATTGACAGAGAGACACCAAAAAAGAAAAAAGCATGAGGGGGAAACCAGTAGGAGAGGGGGAGATGCAGAATACAACACAAGACCTGTACCTGAAATGTTCCTGTTGATGCCATGATAATTTTTCATTGTGGTGGTTAAATTATAGACCAGTTTCTAAAACACAAGCTGCAGTGCATTTAAGCAACAGAAGTTAAGAGACTACAATACATTTTCAATAGACAGAAAGGCATTAGCCACCAAAAAATTGTATTAAATTGTGCTTGAACAGTCAGTGAGTGTGTAGAAAACATGACTCAATATTCATGTGCACTATACAAGTATTTAGGCTACACTGAGCCAGATTTATACATAAACCCTTATAAATGGTAAATAAATAATCACCAAAATTGTTCAATATAGCGTTTTTCTGTACTCTTCTCAGGCACCCCCCTTCACACCTTTAGCAGACAGAGAGGGGGGCTACTAGGGCTGGGCGATATGGCAAAAATGTGATCTCGAAATAAAATATCCATATTGAACGATAACGATTTTCGATATTCGATACAAGTTGTTAATGCTTCCAGCTTAAAAATAGTATGCCTGAATGACTGAAGCCACAAAAATGAGAGGGTTCATTAAATTACACTTTAAAAGTATAGTTTACTAAAAAAAAAAATTACACATTTCCAAAATGTAAACATAATTTGTAAACATTACAGTTTTTTTCCAACCAGAAGACTAACTGTAAACAGTGTCTGGCGTTAAGAGGTACATTAAATGTGCAAAATATAAACATAAAAATATACAACTTCTAGCAAGTGCACACAATTTGTAAACTTTTACAGGTTTTTTGCCAGAAACACTAGTCTGTCCACAGTGTCTGGCTTTAAAGCTGCCCTGTGGCAGGACACTATATTACCACCTGTGCTAAAAGCACGCTCTGAGGGTGAGCTGGTGGCAGGAATACACAGGTAACGTTTTGCCAGGAGGCTCACTCTGGGGTATATTGCTGAATTGATCTTCCACCATTCCAGGGGGTTGGTCTCGCTGTCTGCATCTCCTTTCTGTTTCCTGTATGAGATGTGGCGGAATGCGCATGCGCGGGTCTACACAAAAATGAACGACTCGCTCTCTGAGATGACTAGTTGTTCCCGAGTCATATTAAAGACTCGTTCAAAAAGAACGAATCGTTCATGAACGACTCATCACTAGGGGTGAACAACTCCTGCTCTGACTGCAGCTGGGAGGGGCTGCTGCGCGAGGACTGGGCCGACTATGAGTGCTTTGGGATGGGGGTGGGGCCCACGCAGCACCCGCTGCTCATTGATTAGAGTAAGAACGATGTGTGCTTTCACTTCAGAAAGTCTCCAAAAGTCTCCAATAACTCCAGAAAAAGTCGCTAGATTTGTCGCTAGTCGCTTTTTTGAAAATTTGTCGCTAGAGGGGTCTAAAAACTCGCTAAATATAGCGACAAAGTCGCTAAGGTTGCAACACTGCTGACGTGCACGCTGCTGTCGCATATTTCTGCTGTGTGATTGGTAATGTTGCTTGTGGAAGGGTCTATAGCATCGATTCTCAAAGTGTGGTACGCGTACCACTAGTGGTACATAGGCTCCCACTAGTGGTACGCAGAGGAATTGCTGAATTAAATATGAATTGGCTGTGATGGGAAAAGGTGGAGGTGGATAAATTATGAAAAGTTCAACGAAACTGCTATCGTGGCTTCAATCTGGTAAGAGAAGTGTGGATCAGAAGGAAAAAGTGTCCAGCACAAGAACTGAAGAGGACAAAAGTGAACCGAGCACAAGTGCTAACAGTGGCTTTGATAGCGCCAGCGATGTCACCGGAGCATCTGCTAGCAGCAGCAAACGATACAAAACAGTGAGAAATTTATGACTCGAACTACATCAAATTTGGATTTATTTGTAACGGGAGAGAGGACAAGCCCAGGCCGCAGTGTGTGTTATGTGGCAAAGTTCTTAGCAATGAATGTATAAAACCATCGCATCTCAAACGACATCTAATCAACCAAGAGTGTGTGTGTGTGTGTGTGTGTGTGTGTGTGTGTGTGTGTGTGTGTGTGTTTCTGTTTCAGAAAGCAGTCACTGTATAGAAGTCTGGGACACAGCAAGGCTTCGGTTGACTTTAGTACAGTTATGTTACAGCTGTTGTTACTTGCAAATACACATTCAGCCTGTGTTTTTATTTTTAACAGTACAGAAAATAGTTTACTTAACATTTAAGTACAACACATTTTAATTTGTTCTTTATTTAATTTCATTTTTATTAAAAAATTTAAAGTACAGTACAGTTTTTATTAAACATTTATGTTCAATATATTTTAATTTAATATTTTTTTTATTTACCTGTATGTAAGTGCAGTGTTGATGTTAAAACTGTGCATTTACAGTGTTTAACAATAATAAATTTACTTATTTGGAATAAACTGGCTCGTTTTTTAACTTTAGCTGAATAATTTTGCTACTGTATTTAAATGTTGGTCATAATGGTGGTACTTGGAGAGACAAATATTTTATGAGATGGTACTTGGTGTAAAAGGTTTGAGAACCACTGGTCTATAGCACAAGTCTGGATTGAAAAGTGTTTGTGTATAGAGCCAGACAACAGAGGGATGAAAGTGACAGGCCTCCCTCATTCTTGCTTTGTATATCTCCCTCTCCTGTCTCTTCTGATCCAGTTAATTATCACAGTTTGACAGTGTCGGAAAGGAAGAAACACAGAGGGTTAGAATGTGAGACAGACAAGGGGAAAATCGTTTTAGCAACAATGAAAGAAAACGGGGGAAGCCGAAAGGAGAGTTTGAACACAGCTTTTACAATTGGTGCAGGTTAATAAAGATGTGTAGCTATTGCCTAATTATAACATTCAAATAAAACACAATATATAAATGCTGCAATTCACACCCAATTCACAGACACATAGGATGTATGTAAAGAGTTTAAAGCAGTTTGCTTGTGGAAGCTATCACTTAAATTAAAATGAAAAGATGCCAGTTAATAACAGAGAGAGAAAAGGGAAAAGTGCATCGAACATTTCCCAAAAGTGAAATGAACAGATGGGCTTACAGACAATCAAAGATCATAAACCAGTCACATCTGTCCTCTCTGCCAGTATTGACAGTGTTAGCTAGTGCTATTTTTAGATGACAAATGAAAAATAAGACCGCATTGGAAACACAAGTGTTTATCAAAATATATTTACAGCTATTTGTGAGCTGTAAAACTGTTATACAGCAGCAATTGTACTAAAATCTCACCATAAAAGCTTAAAGAGGCGGTGTTTAAATTCAGAAAAAGGTCTTCCTCTGACAGGTTTCTATTGCATTAGTGACAGTTGCAATTTGTGTAAAGATACTTTGCCTCTACCACTGTGGAAACGTGAAGCTAAAATATCCGTTAGGTAAGCTGCCATAATGCTTCCATGACTAACTGGCCTGTCTAAATACTTGTTGTAAGTGCAATCAAGGGTGTAAGAGCACAAGAGACCAAAGTCATTAGAAAAGGAACTTCTACATGCGTGTGACTCAGTGTTTTTAGCAGTGTTTGTGTAAACTGCTCCTAAATTAACAGAGAGCCAACAGCAGTATATAATTTGTAAATGTAAGTGCAGAAACCCATTTTGAGCTTGAACTATGCCTTAATGACCCCTGGCTTAATGCATGCCACACTGTAGAGAAGGTGAGTGCGTCATAGTGTACAATTCAACTACATGCAAAAACAGGCAGCGTCAGTGAGGGTCAACTTAAGTGGCATTCACAGAAGCAACAGAGTTTGGAGAAAAAAAGATAAATGAGGTGTCGGAGTTGTAAAAAACAGGGCATGAGTTAAGTTGTTACCTGTGTTTATTTACACAGCCAGCTAGCTAACCACTAGACTAAACTTTGGCCATAGCAGGAGTCGCTAAGTCCAATATTTGTCCTAGGGAATCTTTGATTGTAAGACTGCAAGATCGTTCGTCTTTGATCGTGTGCCACCAATTTTAGAGCCACAACGAATGACAACTCATTAGTTGCTTGTTGGCAATAACCCAATTGTAACAGCGGCTCTACATCTTTGCTTGTTGTTTTCTTTGCTCTGTCTCAAAACAAACAGCATTGGGACAGGGCTGTTGTAAGTCTCGCACAATGGGTTTCTTAACAGACAAACTAAACAAAGAACTAATTCACTGAGTTCATGTACTTACAGCCAGGAGTATCTGCAGTGAGGAATGAGCCACCTCGATGAACTGGAAATCCAACAGGCAGCCAGATATAGATATATACCGGTGGTCCTCAGGTGCCCAGGAGGGGGGAGGAGTGATGGGCGTCACCTTGCACCCCGGCCCATTCTCCATCCACCAGGAGCGGTGCATGGACAGGTTGAACGTCAGGACAAGGTCAGAGTCCTGGTGAGACACAGACGGAGAGAAGATAGATATTAGGAGTTGGATTACATCTGTGAACAAAAGGTTGTGAGAGAACTAGAGCCAAAAGTCAGACAGGCTTTTCACCAAGTTTTAATTAAATCCAAACGGTATGTCATAACTAAGTCTGCGCGTTAGAGACGGGAAGGGAAAGGGCTTGGACTGGAGCTAAAAATACTTTTTAGATTCATAATTTTAATGATCCGGGATCAGATTGATTAGATCTTAATCATACAAGGGGAGGGTTGTAAAAAGGGAAATGTGGGAATGGAGAGAAGCTTTAGTGTTAATTGTTTCCAGGATGTTTAGCACACCTGACAACCAGTATATAAAGAAACATCCCTGTTCTTGTGTGTTTACTACAGCAGCAGCAGAGAACGAGCATGCAGCACTGACCACTGCAGGTGCAATGCAGCTGTAAGGTGCCCTCTTCACTTATGATACTTGCCTCGCTGGTGAAAATAATGCACATATTAACGGCTCCACTTAGCAAGGACACACTTAGACCGTTTCAAAGACAGGTGGGCTAAAGACAGTCACACGTATACACACTCCCACAAATGCACACGTACTACATTATGTCGCTAATATAAAAGCTGCAATAATGAAAGACAAAGCTAAACACAGGCTTGGTCCACTTTAAATGGAGGCACTTGATCCTAATGCTTCTATTTTGATTGCAAAAATATGCATATTAAAATACAATAATAAATGAATAACATATAACTAATTGCAGAGTTTATTTCATGAATGGATGGTGAACATAATGTTTAAATGGGAATATCACTCCTCATATGAGTAGTCCCAAGGGTCCCTGTTTTAACTCATTCAAATGTGCATCATTTAGAAAAGAAGGTCAAAATTGTCTGGTGCTATTTAGTAATGGTTATGCTTTACTGGTATATAATGTCATTATCATATAAGGATTTTGTGATAAAAAAAGAAAAGGACTTATTGTCACCTTATGTTAATCACTAACGCCAGAAGAGCACTGATAAAAACACTGTAGATGTAATGGTAGAGAAGCCTGTGATCATTTTAGGCTCTGGCAACATGTCTATAGCCAACATGAAGGCTATGGACATTTATAGCCTGTAAACTAAACACATCTTCACACAAGAGCATTTTGCAAAATATCTCTGTCCACACGGCTCCACATATAAGCTCAAAACGAGACTCCAGACCACAACATGGCGGTGAATGCCATGCCATTAACAACTAAGAGAGAGCATGTAAGGAGTTTGTTTAACAGCATGAAAATCATCTGTAAATAACAGGAAGAGGTCAGACAGTAAAAAGGATTTATTTGAATGGATAAACAACAAGTTCACTTCTTAATATTAATGTAATGAGTCCTGATAGTGACATGCAAACATAAACCCATGGATATATATATCATTACACGTGTTAACAACCGTGACGTCAGAGCAAATATTAAAAGTCCCCATGTTTAAAAAATCTCCAATTCAGAAGGTGTTTTTACAAAAAATGTGTACATGTAGCCAGGCCCTTGATCACAAAATTCTTCAAAAAATTGTGTTTAACAGGTAAACATTTACATTTGAACCGTAAAAGTGAAAGAGCAGTAAAATATCAGGAAGAGTGAACAGAAGTAAAGCTCAAAAATAATACTTGAGTTACTTTATTTCAATGGCGAATGCATACAAGTTTAACAGAAACATGCCTCAGTTCAAAGCCACCAACAATGTTAGCAGAACACAACAAAAGACAGGAGTTTCTGGTCTATATTTTTCTTTTAGCTTGGTCTTGAAATAATGTGTTCAAACACCAAAGCTACGCAGTGACACAAAAAAATGAACCCATTGTGGCTGCAATAAACCTGTGAGCCTCCTGCCAGGTCAAATTGACGTTTTTGTCAATAGAGTCTGGTGGCTTTGAAGAGCGCTTCAGGGCTTCAATTCCCAGTTAGAGAAGACTGTTTGATGGCAAAGTAAAGCTGTGAAAGTATTCTCAATATAGCCTGTCTTA
This sequence comes from Perccottus glenii, assembly GCA_024416835.2. Taxonomy (NCBI): domain Eukaryota; kingdom Metazoa; phylum Chordata; class Actinopteri; order Gobiiformes; family Odontobutidae; genus Perccottus; species Perccottus glenii. Next base: position 13,963,321 of record CM044564.2, read on the forward strand.
AATTGATGTTTTTCAGAAATACGTTTTTGCTCTAGGCGCCGTTCACAGTTAGACCTAATTTAGCTTCCCAATATGAGCTCCTGTCTGCTTCTCCGAGTCGGAGTAGTATATTGTGCACTTTAAACACACTGCACTTCAATGGCATACATTTATAAAGGCAGAAATGTCACAGTTAAGTAAAGAAGCACCAATTCACAATAGTGTGCCTTTAGTGGGATTTAGCTTGACTTACTGTGGAGAACATAAGGCAGATCTTTAAATAGAGCTCGAAAAAAGAATTGTATCAACCCTTACCTGGCATTTATCCACCCACTACATCAACACATTATTGTCAAATTCTTTCACCACTTCAATTCATTTAAAGCACCCTTTCTCCCCCTTTTTTCCCTTCCCTGCCCTCTCTCTATTTTGGTGTAATGAGTAAATGCCTCATTAGCACCGAGCTCTGATTAATGCCGCCTCCCTTTGGTTGTGCTCCTCTTTTTTAATGAGTTAAATCTCTCCAAATTTCTTTGCTTCCTGTCTGTCACTGCCTTGCCCCAAATCCTCTTTCCTTAAGTCCTACTTCCTTTCTCCACCTTTTTTCTCTCCCTCCTTTTTTAAGCCGCGAGAAGGACGATCATTATTTCTGTAGCGTCTCTATCTTTCTAATGAGCCCTTAAACAAAGATGCACACAGAAACAGAAAAGTAATTATTAACAGAATTTTCTTTGACTTTATTAAAAAGGTACTTAACATAAAGGTCAAGCTGATAGTCTGCGTGGCCACTTGTGGATTATGGGGACGAAATAGGTTCATTAAATTGAAAAAAAAAAAAGTTTCAGTGAGAAAAGCACAGGGAATATTTAGTGCATACACTTGATCTTACTACTTAGAGCTACTATTCCTGCCTGACACTCCGGGGTAGTTTGCACTCTAAGTAGGTCAACATGACATATGATGTGCTTTCACATATGAAAACTTACAAGATCTTTCCAAGACCAACGCACAAGTACACTTTGTCTGCTTGCACATTTCAGACAACTAAATAGGGCGACTGCAGATAAGTTGTGCATTTAACATTCTGTAACAGCAATGGAAACATGTTCTGACAAAAGGTTTAGCCACAAAAATCAATCAAGACAGCATTTCTGTGAGCAATTGTGTTGTATTTTCTCCAAGGTTAGTACATTGTACTTTTTTTGTCATTACAGTTTACCAATTTGCTCGGTTGTTCTAGGAAGAATTTAAGTCAGATAATAATGTTGATAATAAAGAATGTTCCAAGAAACTGTGTAGAAAAAAAATACATTCAAGCTGAAATAGGAATGCAGGTTGAGCAAGAGTTACTTCATTCGGAAACAAATTTTAGAGTTTATGTGCAAGAACATGACAAACATGACAAACATGACAACCATGACACGACTCACGGATCTCATTGCTCATAATAAGTTCTAGCTCTTAATAAACCCATCAGCTACAAATCACTGACTCATTATGTTTATGTGCAACATCTCTTGCTAAAAGCCCCAGACAAATGAGAGTGTTCGCTAATAGGCCATGTCAATTTGAGCTTGCAGCATAATTCATGTAGCTTTTTCGATGTTCACTTCAAACACACGAGTAGATACAACTATTATTTCACATCATTATCACTTCAAAAGTTAATTTCAAATATATCATGTTGAAAAAAAAAATATATATATATATAAAAAGTTTTTTGTGGTTACAGATGTAACTAGAACCAGGCTAATTATAAATCAGTGTTATCTTCTTACATTACAGAAAGAGTATGCCACCAAAGTAAGCCATGGATGGAGACAACCGGACAATGATGAATGGGGTGCTGAGCTTACGATATGGAATAAAAAATCTCAGTTAGCTTCATGGGTATTAATATTTCTAACTGTCTGGATGTGTGTGTTCTGATGCAGGGTTTTTAACAGCACCCTCTTATACCACCGCTCGATATTTCCTGTCTTTTTTTACTCGCACGCACTTAACACACACAGACACAAAAAGTCTATCATTTCGAGTGTGCTTGTGGAGGATCATGCACTCCTGCTCTCAGGTCTTTGTTTCTGACTGTGGGCTAGTGCCGCTTCAATGAACCACATCTGTTCTGAGCTGCCTCCAACTCTACCTCCATCCCTCCCCTTGCCCTCTACACCACCTCTTCCAAACCCCCCTCCAACCATTTCCCCTCAATTTCCCATCTCTCCATTTTCCTTTTGTCTTTCGCTCCCAAGAGATGGAGAAAACATTGGCATGGTAAGACCCCAATATGGTGTAGCCTGAGAGACTAGGAGGAGGGATTGAATGTCCTTTTTAACACTAAATGGGCCTCAATGGGAAAGTAGTTGGATAAAGGCAAATATTACTTCCAAAATGTATTTAAACCCCACACTTTTTTATTTGAATGCATGACCCTAGCTGCAATTTCAAATAGTGTCCACACTTACACATTGCATTTGTTGGTATCACTTGCTGTTTAAATAAATAAATGCTGTCTACTTGATTAAAAAAACAAAAAAATAAATAAACATGGTTACGAGGAAGAAGCAAAATGAGCATAACTCCTTATTCAAGTCATAAATCCATGCATTGTCCTTGAAGACAAATAGAGAGTGAGAGTGAATATGTTTTTACTTCCAAGTCTAGGAACAGGTTTATTGGTTGTTATTACACTCACAACAAACAAGTAACCAGACTTCGATTTTAAAATTAAGAAAACTAACCAATTTGCTGTTGCATCACACCAATACATTACATTAAATTGAAGTTTAAATGTGTAGCTCTGAGTTCAGCATTGATCGATGCAATCCCACGATTATCTCTGTCTCTTTAATCACTGCCTAAATTTGGTGTCAATATTTATGTGCTTTTCAATTGCTTTAATGTTTTTGTTCAGTTTTTTTGGTGCTGGAATAGCCACTTTCCCAGTCAAATCTTCTGCCGTCATTGATTCAATGTTGAAAAGCAGTCAAGAAAACCAGCCAATTGGAGCATCCCTTATTTAGTATAAAAGCACTTGATTGGTCAAAGCTTATTACCACTACATGCTGAACATTCTTATTGATTAAAAGCCTAGGTGAGGTCTTAAGAGTTACTGGCCAGTTCATTTGGTCACATTATCAAGTTTTTGAAGAAACAGACTTGAATCAAAATCCAAAAGCTGTTATGATTGAGTGACACAGATCCTGTGTCATTCCATCCATTTTGATTCAATATTATGATTATGACAATTTGAAATCATGGCATTCCTTAAAACCTCCATTCCTTCGAAAAATTTATTCTAAGTCTGATGAAATGAGGCGGCACAGGGGCGCAGTGGTTAGCACGCTCACCTCTAAACAAGATGGTCCAGAAGGGGCATGTTCTTTCCGTGTTTGGGTGGTTTACATCCAGGTACTCCGGTTTCCCCTACCAACATCCAAAAACATGCTGGGCGCCCCCTGGTGTGGCTGCCGACTAGGAATTTCCCCACAGAGATAACAATGGGATAGTAAATAAAATAAAATAAAAATGTGTCTTTCTGTATGAATGAATGAAGTTAATTGTTGACTTATAAAAATGCACAATGTTATAATTTTCATGCTACAACATTGTTACAAAATCAAATCACTTTACAATGGACAATATCAAAGAGTGCATTTTCCAACAATGGATGGCTGGATTGTTTGGACGGTGGGGACAAGGAAAGGAGTCCCAGTTTTTCCCCATGAGTGCTTCAGCATCTGCTCCTACTGCTCCTGTCACATAAAGCCCCCAAGGACATGCATGCACCAATAATATAACACAGCTGGGTGCAGACAGTTTTTTTTATCTGCTCTAAATATACAATAAAAGCTAAGTCATGTGAGTCTAGACAGTGAGTCTAAAGGGCAGAATATTAGCTTTATTTTTTTTTTTAAATCTAAAGTCAATTTTTCACTCTATTTAACAGGGTCTCCATCTATCTGCGCCTCCATCTTGTTTTGTGTCATTTTCTGTCTTTCGGCTGTGGTCCTCTATATCCCTATGTGTTATTTCACACCAATATCATCAGTCACGGTGCATCTCCCTACATTGTTTTGCTGTGATTTCCCATGGGTGTAAGACGAGGCCTTAACCCGTAATGCCTAGAGCACTTCATTGCTGTCACATTGGCTGGGGGTGTTAGATTATGTGTGTGTGCACTCTATGGGAAAGATTGGGTGGGTTCAAGATTTTGACCATGACCAGAAGCCATTAGCTTTTATACTCAGACTCTTTAACATATCATTATTAACCGCTTTGGGCTTTTACATCTGTCGACCAATCACAGTGTTCCAGTGGTGTCCTAGGAGAGAGCAACGGTTGCATAAAGGATGGCAGTGGCTAATTTGAGATTTCCTGGAGCAAGAATTAGCAAAACATTTGAAATGATTCATCATGCAAGTTAAATCATTACAATTACTTTTGTAGCTGGAAAATAAGACAATAAAGACATATCACTAATTCACGTAATCACAGAAGCTAATTGTAGATTTTATACATAAGACTTATTGTACATAGGACACACATGAATAACTGGTTATAACGTGTTAGAGTAATAACTTGTTGGGATCAAAGATTAGATAGGAGCTTTGACACTGATTAGCTAATAGTGGCAGTGATATTTAATGAAGGAATACACATTTCAATTAGCTGGCTAGCTTATTGTTAATATAACCTGATATTGCCTTGTTACAAATACCGTGTAGGGTATTTGTAACATGCTTGTGCTAAGTCTATGATTTCTGAACATACTCAATGTTCTAGGCAGATATTAACACCAGTAAAAGAAATTGTCATCTCCAGGTCATCATTCAAACAAAACAAAAGCCACTGTATGAGAGGTTATGTTTAAAACAAGATGGACTTTAACATTATAAAACTATATAGGGTTATTGTGGTTACACTAACAGCCAATGCAGATAGAATACATTGTAGGAGATATATGGTTAACAACACACTTTAACTACAGTCACATTAAAGCAGCCTGTCTGGAATTCTGTTATCAAAACTACAGGCTAAGCTAGGATCATGCAGCTAGCCTCGCACAAGTAATTCACAACTAATCTAACCCCCAAAGGGAAACATGACAGTCAAGTGGTCTGGATAATCATTTCAAATTTGGCAAAACAAAAAATCTGAATGAACATAACTGTTTTTTTGTTTTATTTTATTTTACCGAAAACATTTGAGCTAACACTACTTCCACATAGGCTATACCTTCTGCTAATTTTTTTTACTCCTCTTTCCTACATGATATGATGCAAGATATTGACAGTTGTTGTGGTGAATGCAGTAGTTATATCACATAAGCCTATTTTAAACACATCCATCTTTTTATGGTGTATTGTTTAAATAGCCAGTCAGATGACTAATTAGTGAAATAACATTGACAAATTAGCACAAAAGAGGCAACAAGCAAACGTATTACAGAATATTCTGAAAAGGACATATTTTATTATCTGAGTTGTAGTAAATTACTGCTTATGTCTTGCTTGTTGGACCCGCATAAAATGTATGAAAGAAAAAAAATCTGCCCACAAGAATAATGCACTTGAAAGCCTCAACAATCAATGTTCCCACATAAAAAATGGATGAAACAATGTGTTTATTAGCCTATTACGAAAGAGCATAAGAAATTGAGTCTAAAGAGTCTTGCTAATCTGCTAATGTGCTCATGGTTAACAACACAGCACCTGGCATATTTAATTTGCACTTGAGTCCAAAAAAATGGAATTGGGCAAATGTCACAACACACTGTTTTTGTCAGAATTAAAATGCTTCAAAATAACTTGTGTGTATAGGGCAATGGTAATCTATAAATAACAATTAACAGATAATGTCTTCAATTGTCAAGTGTTTAACCAGACCATCAGATTGAAAGTTTTGTCATGTATTGTCTCAAACTGTAGTCGAATGAGGGTGAATAGAGTTTTCCTCCCGCAACGAACAGGCTGGTATAAAGTTGTTATATTCTATGATCAATCTGGTGGTAAAAACGTCACCCGCAGTTGACCTTAATATAAAAAGAATATATCAGTAGTGCTATGTTGGATTTCTGCCAAGTCTTGTCCACATTTTTTCCCTTTTTCCTTTTCCTTGCCCTTTTTCTCCATCTTCCCTCCTGCGTCTTTCCCTCTTGAAGGAGACGGCTGATTTTCATCCCATAACGTGTCATCTCCTATCCCGCTTATCATACCATCACCTGTCTAAATCGCTCCATCTATCCATCCCTGATGCCTTTAAGTACCCCCAATCTTTCAGTCTAACTTCGTTCCCACCTTTCTCTTCTCTATTCGTCATTTTTATTTCCCGTTCTGTCCCTCGCGGTCATTTCTTTCCGTGATAGTTTGTGTTTGTGGAGTGGAATTAGGCATCTTGGACAGTTATGGGATTCAAGAAAAGATCTGTTTGGTGACATCTTGGGTTTTGTGGGTGTACAAGCGTCCTGTATGAATGATAGAGCTGGTGACAGGTTTTCCAAATGGAACAGACACTTATATACACACACTTTTGTTGACACACACTGTATGTAAAAAAGCAAGTGGGATAAGCGTCCCAACAGCAGCCCACCCTCTAAGCCCATGACTGACATCTCGGCGTGTGTGTGCTCATGGACTACTGTCAGTTTGCTGTCTAAAAGTGTATTTGTGAAAATGCCTGTTTGTGTGTGCATTTGCAGTGACAGTCTTCTCTCTCTCCACAGGCTCCTTCGCCAAAATATGTCAGGGATGCCACATCAAAAATCTTTTCAAACTTTAATTTTGTGGCATTCCTGCTACATTAGATAGGGCAGCGGAGTGATAGGGAAAGAAAAGATGGGAGTGTGACAGAGTGATATAGTATGAATCTCTGGGTTTAAACTCAAATTACTGTCTCAATGAGGATGTACACCTTATCTCACCGCTGGCACTCAACAGGGGCCTTATGGAGACCCAAGATAGTACATATTTGATCAAAAGTTGCTTCAAAACAGCTGAAAAAGCCTAAAAAAACCTACAAAAAACATTTTAGTAAGACAGCTGATGAAAGTGTCAATTTAGAAATGCAGTCTGCAAAACAAGCTCAAACAAGACGAGACAGTGAAAAAGTAACTAAAAGAATATTTTTCTTCTGATTAAAATGGCAACACTTATTTTTGCTGAACACAAAAAATATGTCAATGTTTATAAATCTAATATACAATTCAAATAATCTGGGCTAAAGATAGATTTTTGTGAATAAACATTTTCTTTTACGCTTAGTTCTAGTAGTAGTAATTATCGGAATGAAAATAGTGGCTGTGGTACTTGGTTTTGGAACTAACAATAAGTTTGTGACAGTAAGAAGGCATGGGTCTATCCTGGACGTTGCTCAATTTGCCGATTTGTGGATTCTTCACAGTGAAAAACTCTATGATATAAAAATAGACCAAAAAAATAAACAAGCTGTTTGCTAACATTAGCGTCACATTGACAGGTCACTGTCTCGTATTTGCAGAACTTTCAAAACTTTTTAATTGCAAATGCTTAACAACGCTATCTGTTTTTTTGCAGTCAAAAATAATATAACGTAATCAAAAGACTTGTATATGTTATGTTATGTAGGCCTATGTTATATGATATATTTTATACACATTATATTAGGCTTTTATAAATCTTATTACACATATAAACCCCTACAGGTGTGGCAGCCCTACCCCTTAGGTAGGGCTAAGGGGAAGAGGTAAGTTAGAGAATTAGGATTGGGCCACAGACTGATACAGGAAAGAATAGGAGTCAAGGAGAGTCTAATTTCAAGATACGATTAACAAAATAAAAATCTATTTATGTATGTAAAGTGCAAGTGGTGGAATAAGTAATTGCTGCTAAGGAGTCATACACACAGCTAAGTGTGAATAATCAGCAAAATCATCTTGCATAAGACTGTTACTGCAATGTTCACACTTGGAATAATTGCTTCAATCACTTACTCTCCCCAGCCTGCTGTAGGCGAGGGACAATATGACTCATCTGTGACATTCACAATGGCCATGACAATGCCCAGTGGTTGTGACATCTCTGACAAACGAATGCTTTACCATCACCTCAATCTTGTCGCATCTCTTGTCCATTCCTCCTACGAAAGTCCATCTCTCCGCCAAACTTCACAACCTCCTCTAAAACCGAGCTGACAAAAAACACTGACACCTCTCCCCACCTCGGCTGTCTCTCCCACCTTTTTACCCACTCACCGTCTTGTTTCTTATCAAGAAGAAATGTCATGGTTTTTGGCAAATTTCACAACTTTTACAGCACTAATCTTTTGACTTCCCTTCTGCGACGACACACAGGGAATATTTGCACTTGTAACGGTGTACATAATGAATTTGATCAGAAGCATTCTACTCACTTTTGCGCCACAACAACAAGTCTGTCACCAAACGGGGAATTGTATGAGATTGTTTCCTCTGCTGTATTTTCACTTTCTGAAACAATGGCTGGAATTTTGTTAGATATATTTCCTATAAGAGGCAAGGAGTCTAATATCCATTCCCTGTCCGGTCACCTCTGACAGCCCAGTTAGCGCTCCAGTTCTGCCCTCTGAGGATCGGGAGATATCATTAGTCATGTATAAAATAGAACGTTGGCAGTAGAAAATTACATCAAAGTCTCAGAACAAATCTAAGTCAGCAATGATATGGTGTAAATCAAAGCAGCTGATAATCTGTCTCCCTCATAAACAGATTTCTAAAATGAAGAAAAATGCACCCGTCGCATTCACTTTAGTCAAATGACCCCAAAGTAACTGAGTGTATGCAGTGATGTGTTAATTTGCCACTCAAATGCATAAAGCCTACTTTGTGGATTGCTACAGACCCTACGTACAAGAGGCCTCTTGACTGGCGCACTTTTCTCCGGGCCTCGACGCTTGCGAAATATAGAAAAGAAAGCAGGAAGATTATAAGGAGCAGGAGTGGATAAGAAGGGGGGGAGCAATGGGACACGTTTGCCTGGCATTTTGCAAAAACAACATGAAAAAGACTTGATTATAAGGTGAGCAGTGGGAGAGGATGGATGAATTACATGGAGATGAAGAGCGAGCAGGAGACGTTGGGCTAAAGGGGGGAGTGCAATAAGAAAGTGATACAAGGAGAGATTTTCAGTCAGTATTCTTAAAGCCCTGAGTAAAATCTTATTACCTTCTATAAACTCTTATCCTTTTGACCTGAATGTCAAAAGAGTTTTTATAGTACAATACGAGTTGCAGTTTGTCTACAATAATATTAGATCAACTTGGTTAAGGTCTGTGGTCAAACAATTAATATAACCAATTGACCAGTGATAATCCACCTCACGCCCAAAGCAGTTGGGATAGGCTCCAGCCACCGTGACCTTTAGAGAACATTATATTAAGGGCTAGTATAACATTTTGCTAACATTCGGCAGAGTTGTGGTTAGGTTTAGACACAAAAGAAATACAGTTAAGGTTAGAAAAGGGTTTGATTAAATGTAAAAATAATAGATTCCTGCCAAAGTGTAGGCACAACAGGCACAACAAGGGTTTACATGATAAGCCTGTTATTGTCATATGTAGTTAAGATTATGCAAGAAAATGATGGTTTGGGCACCTTACCAACTTTGCATGGTTAGGAAAAAATTTGACAGGGGATGAAATAGTTTTTAATCTTATAATTAAGGTCTACAGAGTTTGCTATAGCCTATTGCCTATTAACAACCTCAGCTTATTCATAGTTGCCCATCCACCCTTACTACATCTTTTTACTTTTAAGTATTTTATTTTATTAATTCATTTATTTGGACAGGGGCAGTGCATATTTATAAAAACACAAATGCTGTATAAGTTTACACAACATTGTTTGCACATTATGGCAGATTTAGAAACAAAGTTATTTTCCATCTGTAGTCCCGGAGAAGTTAATTTATTTTTTTATGTAGTTTAATGCAAATGTACTCAATGGCAAGCAACAGTGTGGCCTTTTAAACATGTTAAAAAATGTCTGGTGAAAAGCCACCTGTGCACTTTATTTCTAGACACACTTGTTGTGCATGTGGTATGGTCCGGTGTAATAATAGCCCTCAGGTCAGTAAACAAGGCCTGAAAGTGTAGGTGATGGATTTGTCTCTCGTACAACAGCTGGTGGATCCGGTGGAGCGGGCGGCGGAGGTGGGAGGTTTGTGGCTCCCTGCCGCCTCGCTAACTGGGTCAAGGTCAGCGCGCCCTTGAACGGGGAGAGCGCCGGCGGCCGCAGTCGTAAAAAAACACGCTGTTGGGTGTCTGTTTTACGTGCGCTCCCCTCCGATTGGTCAGTGGGTAATTGATCAAGGTGTTGCAAATTAACAAGCCGGATCGCCCTCGTTAGGGAGCAGCTGTGTTGGTTTTGGTCAGGGGAATGTGGAGCGCTCATTCACAGAGAAATACTGGCCACATTAATCTTTACAGGGCATTATGGTAATACATACAGCAGTAAAGGCAATCCTATGCAATCTAATTAACCCCTGAGCCACCATTATGATGATTTTATACATCTTTATCTTTGCAAAAGGGCAGAAGTGCCATAAATTTTCAGTGTAATAGGCAAAAGCCACTCACTTTTGGCGGGGCCTTTCTGTTTGGAGTTTGCATGCTCTCCCAGTGCTTGTGTGGGTTTTCTTCAAGCCTCTCTCATGGAACCCCTTAAAAGGTCCTCGAGTAAGGGCGCCACCAAACAGCAATATACAGCGATATACCGCCATCCAGCAGAGGGCAGGCTCCAAAAGCGGAAATATAAGAGAAACACAAGCCAGCTGAGGTGGCTCGGACATCTGTTTCGGATGCCTCCTAGACGCCTCCCAAGGAGATGTTCTGGGCATGTCCCACCTGGAGGTAAGACCAAGGACACGCTGGAGGGACTATGTCTCTCGGCTGTCCTGGGAACGCCTCGGTATCCCCCCGGAAGAGCTGGAGGAAGTGTCTGGGGAGAAGGGAAGTCTGGGCGTCTCTAATTAGAATGCTGCCCCCACGACCCGGCCCCGGATAAGCGATAGAAGATGGATGGATGGAGTACAGGGTATTTTTACTGATTTACTAAGGTTTTAAGCACACCAAAACACATGCCAATAGTGGATAGTAGGTTAGCGTTTCTCACAGGCTCCCAGTGAATGCAAAGTTGATTTGTATAAAATAAGCGGAGCAATAGCGTGTAAATTTAGCACATTGGTGAGGTATGAGCAAACCACTTGCAGAGAAACGACTGCAGTTGATTGTGCAATGACGACACATAGGAAATATGAACTAATGCTTCAGAAGGGTAAATTCATCATGACACCACATTAATCACTCTTTTCTTGGTGTTTATTTCTGTTAAATCAGAGAGTGTAAGCTAATCTAGAAACTGAAATGTTGGGCATGTGAGTGTACCTTTCAGAGAAACAAAAGTAGTGAAACTGACAAATCACAAATTCTCTAGCCATGCCCATTCACTGTAAATCAAAATAGGTCTAGTATTACTTCCCCTCACAGCTATCTCCACTTAAATTGAATTGTCAATGCAATTGCATTTACCTTAATATTAAAAATTGTACTATTTATGTCAAATTAAAAACAAAAACCTTCATCAACAGTCATCAACAACCTATTTTTAATGACAATGCCTTAGGGACCTCAAAGTAATCTGGAAATGCCCTGAATATGATTCTGTGTGGTTCGCCTGTTCACACTGACAATCAATTCTGATCCGAGTACTTGAGAGCCAGGTGTGAATGTAACTAAAGCTTACCTGTCCACTAAGCTGTACCGACTGTTCCATTAGGTACAACCAGGCCTGTTATTAAAATCACATGAATGGAGTTGGGGCTTTCCAAACAGAAGGTAGAGAGATGTATTCAGCTGCTAAACTGCAGGCTACGATGGGACGAAGCACGCTTAACAAGCTTTCCCATCTGCATATGTGTGTGTGGGAAGTGTATCGAACTGTTGAATACTGGGCCATTATAATGCCAGATTCCACACTTACCAGGATGCAGACACTACATTAAACAAATGCAGAACTGCTCTTTTATGAGATTTATTAAATGGATAGCTTAATCTTGTATAACTATCAAGTAGGATGAATAATTTACAATGACTTGACGTGGGAATACGGTGATTACTTTTTTTCCACCAGCACCAAGCCACAGATTGTAATCAGCAATAATCAGTACTTCCATCAACTGATTTGTTCTGTTTATGAAAGCACTGATTGCCCCTAATTAATTGTCCAAGTTGATTATCCGCATTTTTAAATCCACTGAAATTTACTGCGGCACGGTTTATCTTTCTGTAAATATTTGGAGAGCGCAAACATTTAATAATAATATTTCCTATCCTTGTCAAATTAAAAGCCCCCCAATGAGCAGATCACATTAGGTTTCTCCTGTGTATCCAGAGGCTTAGAAGGACTGGACTTACTTGCAGGTCTTAACTCTCTGATTATAGCAGTGTCGCAGGAATTACACTAAAATTGCTGAGGAATGTTTCTGGGGACACAATAAAATGAAATGCTGTAGATATAACTGGATATATGGGGCTTTTACAGTTTGTTTTTCGCTGCCAAATTTTGAGGCCAATAGTAGTTTTGTTCTCCAAAAGTTCCAACTTTTTATTAGTTTCCAGCCTTAATTTATAAAGTGTATCTAGGGCACTCTACTGAACACTTCAAATATGTGCCAACATATGCTGTTGCTGGCTGCAAAATTAGAAAAAAAAAACATATATATGACAAAGTACCTCGTAAGACAATTGTTGCAATCAGTTGTTACTTTAGAAGTTCATAATTGACAGAGTCTAGCTGACATTGGTTAACATATACACAAAGATCATGTGGTTAACAGTGCAGCCGTATGTAGTGACTTGGTCTAATGCAATATTTACCTTGTTTTTGAATACTCAGAGTTTTGTCCCATTGGACCCAGTAGCCTTTAGCGGTACCATATCATGAAAACTTGCATAGTGCTACTTAAACAAGCAACATAGCACTACACAACATACTGCATTTTATTCAACAAGGGTAACTGAAGTGTATGTGACTATGTGGAAAATAAGCCAAAGCTTTTGATAAATATTTTTACATAGCTTAAATAGCATATAGAATATGATCTAAATCCAGCATTATCATATAAATTGAGTGGATTTTGGTTGCATTTAAATGCAATCTCACTACATAAATCCGGCTTCTAAGTATGAGTGATGTGACTGTATTGACTGTGCTGACTGTGCCACAGCAATAGGCTACATTACCAGGGTGCAGAAATAAGCCGGCGATGTGTGTGCCTTACCCTGGACAAATCTCCAACCTCCAGGTAAAAACAGATGATGAACACATTCCAAGTCATCCATATGACGAGCCAGGCCGCATACTGCAGAAAGACACACAAACAGAAGCAGGGAGAATGGTGAGGCAGTGAGAACCAGACAAGATGTGGCAGGCTTTTGTCTGAGAATTAAAAATGCAGTTTCATTCTTGGCATTAGTCTCAGATAAAATGGGAGAGAAAAGACAGAGGGACGCTTCACTTTTGATGTTGTTAAGATGCAGGGGCACAAAAACAACAGCAACAAATCACCTGAATAAAAGCCGACGGCTGAGTAAATAGAAAAGCGAAGTGTGTGTTTGTGTCGTTCAAAGTGTACTTAAAGGAAGAATAAATAAATGAAGGATTAAGGGAAAGCTGAATGTATTAAGCTTAACAAAACATTCTTTGGTTTTTATTGTGTTTGAGTAAATATGGTTTGTGAGCGTGCATACGAAGGTCAGAGGGATGGATCAGGGGGTGGTTACAGTGTGTGGGAGGGATGTGTACTGAGCCCTATGGGAACTCAGCTAAAGTTTTATGAAACATGAATTACTTTATCATCAGCTTTAAAAAAAAAAAAAAAATTCTTAGCCAGTCAGAACTAAAATGCACTGACTCATTAAAAATGCTCATGTCAAATCAACATAACCTTTCAACATAGATTCTGCCAGTGAACATTCACATGCCATATTCTCAGCTCACAAGTTAAACTATACAACACACTTTACTCTATAAACGCTCATTCATACAAACATTATGTGTGCTACTGTTGAACGCACCTCATTGTTAAAGTAATACCCTTTAATTGCTTACCTTTTTAATAATAATAATTTTTTAATTTACTATCTAGGCCAAAGGCGTCCATGTTTGTCATAACGTTGAGGCAGGTTATGACAAATTCTGGGGCTCGTCCGGTCTAACCTGTCTATGGTGTATTAAAATCAAATGGAGGCTAATAGAGCACTGTTTTACAAAAAAAGTTACAAGTATGGTATGCGTAAAATAGAATATTGTTTACTTGGTGCTGCTGAACCACATAGGTAGACCATGCACATACTGGAAGGTGAAAAGGTACTCTAAAACAAATGCCAACAGTAAACAACCTGCTAAAGAAATAGTGCAACCATGTTTATTTTTATGCATATACATTTTAATATTGCATGAAACATATGGCTTTTTAACACATGTAGCAATCTCTCTCTCTTTTTTTTCTTATCAACAATCAATCCTGATCAAAGCATAGGTAATTAATTAACATTATTCCAGGAAATAGGGGCTGCATATTTTACATATTGTCAAGAAAATACCTGTGATGGTATGAAGGCTATTTTTTCAGGCAAAATATGCTGAAAGCCATCTGGAAGAAATTAGTCATCCACAAGAAAAAGACTGGCGTGGGAGACCCCTGACTGCTCTGAAGTAGGATGTAGTTACAGGCATCAAAGGGTGAGATGTAAGGCACTGGAACTACTACAGCTTTGATGGCACAGCGGCTCATATTAATCCCATGTCTATACTAATATCTTTCCATTTCACAACATCCTTTTAGTCGTTCACTAGAGTTTGTGTTGTATGGATGGAGAAAAACCTTTGAAAAGATGGGACACACATTCATTACTGAAAGAAAATGCTATCCTTGACAACCAGTTAATTTCCAATTCATCCAGCCTGAACTTTAGCCCTATTAAGATGTACTGTCATTATTTCTACAACACTAACGACTAGACTAATTAGCCTAAATCTTGTTGAATATTTCACAGTCAACTGGAGAACTTGTGTTCAGTTCTGCACAGTGGATTTCTTTTTCTCTGTCACTTTCCCATAAAGCTGTGACCAGTAAAAACCCCAAGCTAATGTAATATGCACAGTTTCTGTCTTTTCCACAGTTGAAGCTTAGAATTTATTCAGAGGAGCCACAAGGGTCTGTGCTGCCTCTATCACTAGTCTCCTTCTTGTGCAGCCACAGTTTATACTACACTTTGACAAAGTTCTATTTTTGCTTTGAAACCAAACAGCAATACTACTGGTTTAGGCAAGGGACACATAATATGCAGGATTTTCATTACAAATAAAAGTGAATACTCACAATATATTCTAATTGACCCCCTGTGTGAGATTGTAAACTGCAGTATATACTTGTTTATGTGACTTACCCCAGTCACATATCGCGGTCTGAACTGTATGGTGCCAAACAGGCCCAGGATGACGACAATGATGTGGAGGAAATTGGTCAGAATGGGAGCCCACTGGTAGCCGAGGAAATCGATCACCTGTCGCTCCAACACAGTGACCTAAGAGAAGAAAGAAGAGTCACAATTACTATTTAGACATTTGTCATTTATAGTTGTAGACTCAGACTGATTCAGGAGTTGTTCAGTGACACCTGTGAGCCATACGTGGATCTGAAAGGCTTAGTTTGGATTTGTGTAATGCCGTGGACAGGTGCAGCAACAAAATGTCAGGCCGCCCTTTTTACGACGGGAAACTAAAACCCTCAAGTGCTCTTCAAAGCCTCTATTGAGCCATTTTACATACTGAACTCGGGGCCTCACTCCGCTAATTTGTCTGAATCTAAACACAGAGCCACACAATCCCACTGACAGATCGAAACCAGTGCCATTGAACAAGCAACACTTGTATTTGGCAAGGTAAGTTTACTGTTTCTGTGAGTCGGGTTACTGACAAGGGTGGGTGATATACATTTCATGACGTACATAGTTTTCATCAGACGGACTCACATTACTTGCTCTGCAGCACAATCATTCAGAGGACCACATTTATCAGCTAATGCTTAAGTGTTTTAGGTCAGTGTCAATGTCAATGAATCATACCAAGAGGTATTCTGAGGTGTAACTAAAAACACAGTTTGACCTAGGTGTTTCGTTGAAATCCCTGCAAGGCTGCCATGAACTGTTGAACTTTCCTAAATTTTGTTTACAGAGCCTAGGGACACTTCAAAAAGCGCAAATCACAATGTCAACAATATTCAGCTATAATTCAACTTCAGCTTATGAGCTAATTCCCATGTGTTTTAGAGTCATAGTCTGAATTATGGTTATATTTTGTTTTGTCTTATTAGGAGGCTGATTCCTGATTAGAATATAAATAATGGCTGGAGCTTCCGAAATGACAATCTGCTAAAGGGATAGAAGGGTTAAGAGGATGTATTTTGAAATGAGTAGCTTTTATCATAATGAAGTAAACTGTAATCAGTTATCTATGCATTAGTGTTTGCTCCCAGGGCTGAGTGTGTGTGTGTGGAGGTTTATTATCATTCAGTCACTGTAGCCTCACGCTGAGATAGTTAATGAAGTCAGCCCAGCGTATGATATGGCACTGCTAAATATATTAACACACACACATATGCACAGTGAGAGATGGGGGAGGGGGTAAAGACAGGAGGAAGAAGGGAAATAAACAGAGATGTACACTGTTCATGTCAAAATTAAGCACTTTTCAGGTCCAGCTTCTCCAATGAGTTTTTTTTTTCCAAGTTTAGTTTTTACTAAATTCATACATATTCAAAATTCTCTTTCACTGATCTGTTCATCTTAGTAGAGTACATAATGTTAAGGTTATTTTGTGTTGGCTCTGAGCAGAAAATATTTCAATTTAAAAACAAAACTTTTTTATACCTTCTAAGAAATCCTAGTTCATCGGAAAAAAACTACAAGGAGATATTCAAATATTGCGGGTCGGATAGTGCAATCTTGCATGTTTTCCTAATTTCCTGCAGCAAACAATAGAAGTATAAGACATTTAAAGAAAGCCCATTTTTTGTCATTTTCAAGCATAGTTTTGTAGCAAATAAAAACCCTGAAAACACAACACAAAACACAAAGACTTTCAAGAATTCTAAGCACCCCAGGAACCCATACAAATTGGAAACAAGTTCAACGAAGAAAAGAAAATGGACACTTCAAACAAAGGGGAAAACAATAAGAATGAGGATAAAAACAAAGTTTGGACCTCAATGCCATTCATGTTTCTACACAACCATGTCCATGTGTTTAAACTGCAACACCATATCACATCAGGGCTTTTTTTGATGTTTCTCTCACACACATTTTCTCTGAGAGACACTTCTGGATGGCTGGCTTTAGAGGGCACTAATGGGAGACCATATGGCAACACCGCTGACTTTCCCAGCCAAATAGCAGGTTATGCAGCACACAGAGAGGCAGAAAAGCACTATGACACAAACTGTAACCTTTTACAGCTTGCTAATGTCCCGCCTAAGTTTTAAATATGAGATCCAGACATCCACACTATAAGACATGCTACATATCCGGTGCAAACGTCTGCCGTGACGACATAAGTGCACCCATGTGTGGAGTGTGTATCCATGTTGGGGCAAGTCTGCCGCGGTTGCACTTGACAGCACCTGCTGTTACTGGACACACAGGGCTCAGCTGGCAGCGCAGTGTGTGACAGGACATTGTTTCATTGTTTGGGGGTCTTTATGAGCGGGACAGGCTCCATCTATTTGCGTGTGTGTCCCTCTGTGTATCAGCTTCATTTTATTATGTTAAAGTGTGTGCTCCTATGGATAATTATATAGCGCTACCATTGTGGCTCTTTTACAAACACGCACACACACATACATGGGACTTTAATAGGAGTCAGAGGCCTCCCAGCCCATTACAGAGGCCCCCTGGGGACTGCTCTTTCATCATCAATAATATAAACAGTCTTCACTCCAGCTGGGGAGCCCCAACACAACCCCAAATACACACTATAGTGGCAGAAGTGTGCACGTTGTAAAGCCACGTATTGATTTCTCTTGGTTGTTATAGCCACATCCTTAAGGGTCAGCCAGCACAAGCTCATTCTTCTCACAGGTTTATTGTTATAAGTTGGGTTAATATGGAAGCCACTAAAGAGCAATATTCAAACCCGACCATCTGTTCCTTTGCCGGCATCTTTTTATGTGAAATTCCCATTATGTGGCTCAGCTGCGGCACAACTAACTTCAGCAGCCTGTCAGTACATCACTCTTTGTAATTAAGTCACTGAGTACTCCAGACAGAAGAAAGACAAAGCATGCATGGAGCAGCTACCGCGTGATCCCAACATCCTTTTTCATGTGTCAAGCGACAGAAGCTCGACGCTAGGTGTGAAATCGGACGGCCTTTCAGCAGCTCCCGCTCTTGGGACGCACCAGCGACAGAGAGGTGGAGAGAGCACATTGCTAGCAGCAGCCACGTTAGGAGATGTGGCACTTTTGTGATATGTGTCGCTGATGAAAGCATGAGGTGTAGCGGTGGAGCTCCAAGCTGGCTAGCTGGGTCCTGAGGGATCTGATGCGACATGCTTTGATGCTACAGACAAGAGATGTTCATTTGTAGGACGTACGACAACAGGGTCATGCTTAGAATTAGAGGATACAAACAATTTACCCTTTAAAGTAGGAGCTGCACTGTAAAATTTGTATTTGGGCTGTAGTAGGGCTGGGCAATAAATCAAAACAATTACATTTCTTTATTTTTAATGATGCTAAAATCAAATTTAACGAGAACAGAACTTTTCTTCTAACCCTCCAGTGAACACTTTGTGGAAGCTAATATTGCTGCTAGTGCCTAGAGCAGCTCATACTATGGCCATAATGACTCTGCAAATGCTGAAGACACAGAAAATCACCAGAGAAAGGAGTCTTATTACCTCTGTAATGGTGGTTTAGCAAAGTGTAAGGGAATTGATAAACAGGAACAGCATCTGTGCAGTGGGCTGTGTAGATTGTAAGTTTATGCAAATTAGCCATGTGCTTTGGGGCAGATTTTAGTGTAACTGTAAGGCATGTAAATTATCTTTGGTATTGCATATTGCCTTTTGCTTCATTTTTGTCCTTTTGTGTTGGCATTGACCATAAAAATTAAGTAAATATTTCAATTAGAAAATAAAACTACATTTAAATAGCCTTTTTACTCATATAGCAAGAATAAAAATTAAAAATAAAAATTATATAAAGTTGCTTCTTTAAGAAACTATTCTCTTCTTGTGTATTTGGTTTTCACTTGAGTGTGACACTTTTAAAGCAAATCACTTTCCATCATCACCTGGCGCTGTTTAGCATGTATGAATATGCTTTGCCGAAAACAAGTTGATGTGCAGCCGTCTGTCAGTCTGTTAATGCCAGCACAAAATCCCTCAGGGACTTAGAATGTTTATTCCACCTACTGTTTTGTTAGCATAAACCATGCTCACGGTCTTGTTAGCACAAGTTTCCCAAATGTAGTGTTTCGCTGAGCGTCTACACTTTAATTCTGTGCATCCATCACTGTCAGCGTATGTCCATTTTTTAAAATTCTGCCAACCATTGTTGAATTTGGTTCCAGGACTAAAAAGGGAGGAAAGCAATGAGATGAATGTCATTAAATTAAATAGATGAGAAAATTCTTTGTTTTGGCTGAGATAATTAAATGTTTCAAAATCAAAACAGCATTTTGGCAAAGTGCTTTGCCTTCAGCTCTTTCAAAACCTGCTGTTCTGCTGAAACCAATAAATTAATGAATATAGGTAAAATAATAGCTTTGGTTCATTCTTAATTTTTTGTTTGCTCCCAAGTCAATCTCTGTTCTAACCAAAGGTCATTAATATCTGACAGTGGAGCAAAACAGAGACCTTTCCATAAATGTTAATATTACAAATTGATTAGGGAAATGGTAAAATCTACCGGAACAAAGTGTCTATTAAATGCAACAACAACTAGTCTTTGCAACAATGAGGTCCACCTACACTGGATTTTTTAGTCCTTTTTATGGCAACAAAACTCCAAGATAGAGCCAAAGTTAGTGCGAAACTTTCTCACAACACTCAAGGGAATAAATGAGCAGCAGGGAGGAGGTGCTAAAAAAGAAGAAGAAGACTGGAGACAAAAACGGCAAGTGTGATTTCTATGTGAGCTTCGGGAGGGTTTTTGTCTCCACTTGATAATAAGCGATAGAACCATATCAAAGAATGATTATTGCTTCAGACAGAGAGGCAGCTGCACTGGGCGACCATTATGAGCCACCACAGAGTCATAAAAGTCTCTTTTATCCTAAACAGAAGCAGAGGGGGGAGAAGGAGATAGTCGGGGACGGAGAGAGATGGGTCCTGGAGATCTGATGAGCGATGGTGTGGTGATTAAGATCCCACAGTTACAATGAGCCAAGGGAGCTGCAGTGGCTGAGAAGGAATGAAAATGTCTCATCTTCCTTTCTTCTGACACTTGATTCCTTCTCCTTTGCTCCGACGCCTACTTTTCCCCACTTTCCACATTATCATTTCCTGCCTAGTCCTGTCTTTTTTGCCTTCCCATCATTACCGGCTGCACGTCCCTGTCGTACATATTTAAACATGCGCTCATCTGTTTGTCGGCTTGCCATAAAACAGCCATGATCTCATCTGCCACCTCTCTAGAAAGATTGTTACTGCACTGGCAGAGCAGCCGCCATATTGGTCAAGTCTAAATATATAAGTCAACAAGTGTGTAGAAAGATAACTGAGTACGAAATAAACAATACAATACATTTAATTCAGTCAGCATTTTCTTTATCTATTTTTTTTTACTTTACAGAAAACGTCCTTGTTTACATATTGTCTGGACTAAAATTGGATTTATAGTTACCGCCTACTAGTGTTGTAGTCAAGAAAACATTAAATTAATTAATTAATTAAATTACTTGTGCTAATAGACAGCCTTGATTTAAAATCCCTCAAAGTCTTTCTGTGCCTAAGGCAACATTAAGTAAAATTTGTTTCAGTCTGGTGTGAGACCAAGACTTAAGGTGGTCTTAAGAGCATGTCTCTAGACAAGATCATTCTTGAGTACAACAACATGACATCCCACGTATTCTATATCCCATGTTAAACTTTCTTACAAATATTCCAGAACATAAAGCAGATTTATTACTATGGCATTGCTTAAACTCTGCCCATCCATTTCAAATTTTGTTTCCTAAGTTGGTATTAAAGATATGCCTGTTATTCCAATAAAAATGCAACCAGAGTCCTACATGCTAATTCGGGGAAGGTAGCTATTGGGAGCCTTTCCCCTAATACCGAGTGCAGACATAAGCCCATAGACATCAGTGCCATGCCATTTTTCAAAGGATTTCTCTGTATTTTGTTTTGAAGGAGACAGTTTTTCAGTCTCTTTAACAGAGCATTTACAACTTGCTTGACATCTTCACTTGCAATGAACATGTCCAAAATTGTGTTATATAGTGAAAAAGTGGAACAAAAACTCACACTGTAGTTAGTACTATTTGCTTGTATTGGTATCCGTGCAGCCCTACTTAGTATGCGTCATTGACCTGTGCAACATGGCAGCCAAGAAGGTGTATACAAGTCGTTTTTCTTTCCAATCTAATTTAAATTGTTGGTGCCTTGAGTGGACTTTTTGCCGTAAACATATACTACATCGCACATTGGCCAAACACAATATCCACTTTGTTATGCATCATCCCTCTTTAATCCCATCTTCAACGTCACAAGCCTGACCGCCATTCTTGAGTGACTTTGTCCCGTGGCTCTCGTTTTCCTCAGTCTGCTGGCCTCTTATTTCTCCCCCTTCTTTCTCTCTGTGTCCACTCCTCTCCGCCGGTTCCCTCGATGCTTTGGCTGAGAGTTTTGCTCGCTTGTGTGACCTTTAAAAAACTGCTGATCAAATTCTGCTGCTCATCCCATTATAGGGGATGGCGCGGGGAGGGGGTTGAAGCGTGGCAGGGAGGGGATAGGGTCAGCCGGGGGTAGTTGGTGATAGATTTTGAGAAGAAGCTGGAGAAATGGATGGAGAAAAGAAGGGTAAAACTTCAATGATTTAGACTTGAAGCGTCATGGCCAAGCAAATTGAAAAACCACTGAGAAGCACAGTGTACACCCGATCCCTTCAGTATTTAAAGTCCAAGCATATTTTCTTCTTGTAATCATCATAAACTTTATACTCCTAATAAAACTCTAAAGCCATCATGGTTTACTGTTAACTTAATTAAGGCCGCCTGCCTATGCACTATCCCACTGTGTACAGCAAAAGCAATCTTCTATTGATTCAGTTCACACGGCGATCAATTCATCTCCATTGGAGGCTATTAGGGACCATTTGTGGCTACTTAGACCTTGGAGGAAAAAGCAGCAGAAGAACGACAGCAGGGAAGAGGATGCAAGGAAAGTGAGTGGTGGAAAAGATGAAAGGTGAATGAGGGAGGGAGCAAAGTAAATGGCGGTGGAGGAAGCTAAGAAATAGAATAAGGGCGGAGATGGAAAAAGACAATAATGATCCTAGGTGAAAATCTCTCCATTAAATATCCAATTTCCCCCGGTCATTGTGA
The DNA here is from genome assembly GCA_024416835.2 of Perccottus glenii. Classification (NCBI taxonomy): domain Eukaryota; kingdom Metazoa; phylum Chordata; class Actinopteri; order Gobiiformes; family Odontobutidae; genus Perccottus; species Perccottus glenii. The sequence continues at coordinate 13,985,917 of CM044564.2, forward strand.
CTACAACTACTCCATCACATCTGGAATAGCCGTAATGTCCTGAGACGCTCGGCTATAGATAGACTGCGCCAACTCTGACTCAGAGTCCCACTTAAATTAACATTACAGGATGGCCATTAGGCTGGTATACTTAAGACTGTGGTCATAAAGCATACAGCACTGCTCTTGTGGCAATAAGCAATATCCGTGACTCGTTCAGCTCAAGTGTTACCACCGCATGAGTTCACTGAAGTTTCCGCAGAGAGCTGTGTTAGGCTTCAATAGATTCCTCAGGTGGAAAATGGTAATTTCCTGATCTACAGGCTTTTAGAGACCAGGGGAATCTATAATGAATTGCCCAGTCCAATATTCAGGCATATTATCCACTGCTCAAATACAGTACAAAGGGGGATATGACCTCAAATCAATATTACAATTATCTTATTTTTTTATCGACATAGTTCATCGACTAGGTATGTAATTTCATAATAAGTGAAGAGATGCCACACAGATGAACTATTTATGAGTGTCTTATTAATTTGTAATTTTTCTGTTGATCTTTTTCAGTCTTAGCTGTAAGAGCTTTTGTGTAGGAATTAAAAGCGTTGTGATGAGGGCGGCAGGAGCACAGTGGGTAGAGCGGCCGTCCTTCGACCGGCGGGTCGCGACCAGCTCGAAACATCCCAAAACATCATAACATCCCGCTCTCCCCCACATACTGTCGTTGTGTCCTTGGGCAAGACACTTAACCTACATTGCCTCCAGTGAGTGTTCTGTAACACTGGTAAATAGCTTAATCTGTGTAAAGCGCTTTGAGTGCCTACTACAGTAGGTGGAAGAACGCTATATAAAAATAAAGATTATTATTATTATTATTATTATTACGAGGATATTAACATAAGATAAAGTGAAGCAGCCTGTCATATCACTTGAGCTACTGTTGTTGTCCATCACTCCATCACTTAAAAAAAAATGTATGTGCTGGTAAGGGTGTTATTTTTATTATTTTTTTTCAATTGATTTATCAGCAACAAAGACAGTATTTTAAACAACAGAATTAAGTTTATTGTTTTTTATTTTATTAATTGCCTAGTTCTTGCCGTAAGGTCTTTTGTGTGTGATTTAGTGCCACCTGGTGGTGAGGTTTAATATTACAATGGTAAATGCAGCAATTCCAGATTTCTGAAAAGGAAATTGCGTAACTTTATCTCAGTTTTAATGTCTAAACTAACACCATTCTTTTTCCACCACATCCTACACAATTAATCTGAATCACACAGTCAAACAATGTAGGCTTAGACATACCGAGTTCTGATTGTCTGGATAATAAATCAATTTCAGCATCCAATCACAAATGTACCTTTCACATTGAATGGATATCACAGCTGTAGGTCAACAAAAAAAGACATTCGAGACTGGGGGCTTTAGATAGCCTCCAGGCTGTTGTTTGGTCTGGACCAAGGTTATGAAAGGCATTCTTCTGACTTGACCAAGCAAACAAAACACGCTCCAGGGTTTAAAACCAAACAGACTACATTAGATAGCCACTCAAATATGGGCAAAAAAGCCAGACAGTAGATCCTATAGGATACAGTGATTTTCTATGAAACAACAAAAATGTGATGGTTGCAGATTTGAATTGCCAAATCAACCTCTGTAGAAGTCTGAATACATGCTCATGATTAATTAATGACTTCACCTGCCTGTTGGTACAATCGCTATAGCCTTAGTCAAACAATTCATACTGAGCCAAACATCTGCCACTGCTCATAAACTTCCATGTATTTGCTTCATTTGTTTTATACTTCTGGTGCCCTGCCATAATGTCAGTTTTAAAATCTGGCACACAAATTGCTGTCAACAGATGGAATGAGCCAGTTAGTGACACCTTGCAAGTCCCCCGATGTGTAGTGTGGAACACGATGGATCACGATGGCACAGTGTTAATGAAAGGCGTGCTGAAGAGGAGCACTCGAAGGTTGTCATTACGGTCACTCATCTCCATACTCCCGCTCTAGACAGGCTACTAGACGAGCTACTGCTAGGCCACGGGCGAAAAACGTCTAATTTATAACAATAAGCCTCAGTGCCTGAACAAATTGGATCTTCAATTTAGATCCAACATACGCCTGAAATACTTTAAAGAGATGTCAGACAGCTAGACATTACAGAAAATCGCACAAAGATTCACCCTTGGTTCAGTGTCTACCTTCGCATAAGAGTGCTCGCTGTTTTCACTCACCTTGTAGGAATGTCACTGACAAAGCGCTTCATTGTTGGAATACTTTCAGGCTTTTGCTCACTTAAAGCATAGCGTTGTAATGTTGAGAAGCGGTAACAGCCCCAGAGTCATTGTAGACAACACCACTCGCCTTTTAAGTCAATGATCTGTGACCTGTTCAGAGCATTGCGTTAATAGACAATGTCTCCAGAGGTGTTATTTTACATCAAATCAACTCACTAAAAGTGTTGGCGCGATAATCGCTTTAGAACTTCAAAAGGCCATTCGGTAAAGTGCTGTTGAGGTGAGTTAGACAACATTCGTTTCTGAAGGTCATTGATTTACCTGTAATGGACCCAAACTTAAGTTCCTTTTTTTTTTACAGCCCATTCACACTTTTATTGATATAGACAGGTAATATTTCTACATTAGAAAATAACCTTCTCAGCAGTATATTATCAAGTTAATTATACCATCAATGTAAAGCGGCCGCTGTGTAAATTGACTTTATTCCAATATGCTTTTGGTGGCTGTTAATGAAGACTGTTTGATCCAAGCATAAGGCCATCACTCAGTTTTCTTTAGTGCACAAGTAACACAAAAGTGCAGCCCATCTAATCATCTAAGTTAGCCTAAAGCGGAATCACTTTTTTATCTGGGTCCATTGTAAACCATCCAAGGCATGATTATGGACCAATACATTTGGAAAATATATATTTTCTACAACTTATTATTATTATTATTATTATACTGCTTATTTGATCACAATGCACAATCTTTTTGCCTGTCAATCTCGCCTGCCACGAGCACTTTGGAGCCATCGACTCATGAATTAACTAGAATGATTAATATTCCTGGGAAACATTTCTTTATGTAAACGTGGCATTTAAATGTCAGAAACAGGGACTAATCAGTTTGGTATTTTGTCCTTTCACTGTCTGTGACTGTCCAGTGCTCAGTCTCTATTTCCTACCATTGCACTTCTTTTATATTCATTCATTCATTCATTTTCTACCCCTTTGTCCTGTTAGGGGTTGTGGGGGCCTGGAGCTTATCCCAGCAGCTTTGGGCCTGAGGCGGGGTACACCCTGGTCAGTGGCCAGTTAGTCGCAGGACTGACATTTAGACATAAACAGTGACAGACAACCATTTACTCTCACAGTCATTCACTAGGGACACTTTAGAGTTGCCAGTTGACCTACACATGCATGTCTTTGGACGGTGGGAGGAAGTACCCGGAGAGAACCCACGGTAACACGGGCAGGACATGCAGACTCCTCACAGAAAGGATGGAGGGCCGAGGATGTGCTAAATGTGCTAAAATACAGTGTGTGTTTGTGCATGTGTGTAAAAAAAGCATTTAGAAATAAGCTAAAAGTTTTTTATTAGAAGTATATAAGTAATATAAGTATTTTATTCCGCAGGTTTATGTGTAGCCATCACCTAAAAATATTCTCTCTTAGCTTCAGTTTAAACACCACTCTATAAACCGATAGCAGCCACAGAGTGTCAAAACTTGAGCAATCTCATAAAATCAAACCTTCAACTACAGCAGATGGAAACAACTGAATGTGGAGCAGCCTCTACATTTACAAAGCGGCTGTTATTCTCAAGACCAGTACCTAAACAGAATAGATTTTATTTTATTTTAAAACACTTACAAGATCAGTATTCGCTTGAAAGGACTTTTTTTTTTTTTTTGATTGAATGACCAGCAACAAAGTGAGTCAGATACGAATTGTAATGGAGCTTAGATTTGTTAAATTGGCCGAACCTCAATACAAAAATTTGAATAGAACCCTGGGAATGAGGCACAATTGATGGCATGTCCCCGTCCAAAATAAGGAGAGCTATTTATAGCCGTCCCTCTGAATGGCGCTCACACACACTTAACACACAGTTGATCAAAAAAGCCGCACAAACCCACAGCGCTGGAGGACAGTCTCAGCAGACAATCAATCAGATATGATTAGGCGCTAATGCTGTGTGTGTGTGTGCACTAATGATAATGAGTGGGCTGATAATGAGCCGAATGTGTCATCAGTAATAATTGCAGGTTGCAAGAGACACCTTTTACAGTTATTTACTCCTGACTGACCAAGTGATTATGAAAGATACACCACACACCGTCCTTAGTGCTGCACATCCGCTCCTCTCTTCATATTCTTCTGAAGCCATATCTGTGTGAGATTCATCAAACTATGTAGCAGCAAATTGAATGTCTTTGATGGAAAGGCTCACCCATCTGTTTGTCCTCTCGATGCTGCTTTGAGAGCTTCTATCCTGTTATCTGCCTGTCATATTTTTTGTCTGATCTGCCCAGACCAGAAGAAGCACCGACATAATCAGAGGGCTGCAGAGGGAATGTTTGGATTTGTCTCAATATGTTTTATCTGGACCGCTTTCATTGATTCAAACTAGACTGAATTTTAGGACAGATACTTCGGGTTCACAAGTAGCCATCCCCTGACTTTTCTTCTCAGCCTTTGAGTATCAAAAGTCAAACTCAGAGGGTAAAGACTCAATATCTACAGCAGCCTCACTGGGTCATAATTCTTAAGGAAGGACCTACTGTGATGTTGCATCATTTATCTAAACCTAGGATGTACTGTATAAGAACCCTGACACAGTGTGTACCAGTCCACTGCCATCCAGTATTTCCGAAATGGGGTTTTAACAAATATGGATAGACAGCTAACTTCTTCTCTATAGTAGGTAATTGTCTGTCTGTCTGTCTGAAACAAATGATGGGTGATTTTCTTAGCTACATAAATTGTGGAAACACACACATTGACATGGTCTGTAAAGGTGTTTAATATCTTCACTGGCTCCTTATACAGCAGCACATACAGTAGTTTAGTCTCTGTGACGTCTGCAAACTGGGAGCGTGCAGACTTTTTCTACTGTTGGAAATAAATTAGCGTTGTGTTGCTCTTCGTTGGTCTTGTATCTCCTCTCCACTAATTTCACTTTCTCCTTTTAGTTCCCTATTCTCCACAGTTTTCTGCCCATTTCCCTTTGCTGCCTTTCCATTCGGCCTCCATTGTCATTATCTCTCCTTACTCCACGTCCCTCCCTCTATTACCTGCTCTCTCTGTTGCTATTCAGCACACACACAGAGCAGCAGCCCTCCTCACTGAGTCTGTAAATGAATTATCAGCCCGCCAATGGCTTTCCGTTCCTACACTCTTATAGTATCTTAATGGCCGATCTATGCGGGCAGTGCTTTTATGACGACACAGTTTTGTGTGTGTCTTTGCGTGTGTGGGTGGGGTCAAATGCTGCGTGATAAATAGGACGTATCAGAAGGCACTTCAACTGCACCCAAAGGTGTTCACTTGTATGTTAAATAACTGTGATTCGCTGAGTTATTGGCCTTTTTATCTGCGCATAAACAACATATTAGTAGTCTTGTTCGTGTGTGTGAGAGAGTGGAAATGACACCAGACAAACCCACAGATGGACACCCAGCGGGCTCAGAAACATTAAGACCGCACACATATACATACACACGCACACACACACACACTGAATGGTAAACAGATAGGCTCACTCACTCTCTGAATAAGCTCAAGGGAACCCAATGAAATGAAGCACATCATTTCGTGGTTGGAGTGTGTGGATGTTTGTCTACACACACACATGCATAAAAGCACAATGGGAGCTACTGTCTGTGTGTGTGCCGCATAATGGATGTATTAGGGGAAAAAATGAATTATACATGTGGGAGTAAATGGATGACCAAACTTTGGCTAATAGAATTGACAAAATGAGGAAATACGAAACCAGTGGTCAATTATTTAAACTGGTAAAAGTGGGACAGAAAACATTTGAAGAGACTTCGGACTTTAACCAGTGTTTGTTAAGAGCATTATTTATACTAATTTTCTCACCCTATTTTAACTATTTTTGTACCTAGATGTCACAATTATTACAAAATTCTTATATACTGCAAGTGCATAGCCCCACAAATTACCCATAAATCCAATATTTGTCCATAACAGAGGCAATTGGAAGCCACCACAAGCAGGATAAAATACAAAAATAATTAGACTTCATAACCTGCATGCAAGATTGTGTGCTTAGTTTGTCTACTCTCTAAAGCTGTGGCAAAAAAAAAAATACAAACATTTACAATTACAAAAATTTGCTATGTTGCAGCTAAATTACACTGTACTGTAAATGTGAAGAAATGCAACAGTTATTTTGTACTGTTAGGTGTCCCAAATATGCCCAAAACTGAACGGGAGCAATCTTTTTTTTTTTTGTCAGGTTGACATAAAAGCAGCTAAATACATGCGGTCGATTTTCTAAACATAAGCTGCTCTCCCCAAACTCCTTACAATAGAAGGAAACAATAGAATTAGTTCAGGTTTCCCGTGTCTGGGTTGTGGGCCAAGACTAAATTATCTCTGTGTCTTAGGCTTGAATGGGAGACATAAAAAGAACCTGTGGTGTCCCGGATGACAATGAGCTGCCTGCCAAATTTTGTCACTTTATTTAAATCAGCTTCATTGTGCTCAGAGTGCTCATAGCATCAATGGGAGCCAGCCGCTTTACTTCCTCCTGTTCGCGGCTGTTATGAAGCAGAGAATATGGCCATATTTCCATAATATTACTGTTGGTGCTACCAGTCCCATTGCCTGTCAGGCCTTTGCCTGTGGTACTTGTGTTTACAGTGCAGAAATGCTTACAAGCAGATTGCACTTAAACCATTTATGATGCTATTAATCTGCGAGGAGGCTGTGCAGACGCTACCTGCTACTACCGGCTAAACAGACAGAAAATGATCAGGCCTCTTCAGTCTGGTCTCATTCCGAATGTTATCTATGACTCATTAATACAACAGTTTTTGTTGTATTTGTATATTGCTCAGTGATGGCCTATGACTAAGACTAAAGCACATCAGACAATCTTTAGTTATGCCAAAATGTTTTCTCAAATGAATTGGGTTTTGGTTGTTTTGACAAAAACACCCCATATCACTAACAAAAAAAAGGTTTTTGGAAACAAGTCTGAATTTTAAAAAAATCAAATGCTTCTTATTTTTAATGTTTAAACAGAATATTTCACTGCTTAGAAAGCCGGCGCTCCTATCCAGCCGGCCCAAATGACCAGTGAGCTTTTATTTTATTGGGCAATTACAAATTAAACCAGCCAAAACAGAAATACTGTAAAATGAAATTGGATATGCCTGCAATTTTATTTATTTAGTTATATTTTCAAATTTCAATGGTTTTGTGATTAATTGCACAGCCCTAACCACGTACAAAGCGTACAAAAGGTTACTGTATAAAGTATGTGCAGACTGTGCCTTAACATTGTTGTCATACTATGCTGAATCGGACTAGTTAATGACATAACACAAAGCTTTTTTAGTCATTTTAAGAGACTTTGTGTGTGCCAGTATGTGCCTTTGTGTGCACTTAACCTAGGTTAATAATAGAGCTGTGTGGCCCTTTAAATGCTCCCACTGTAATGTGATTTACCAGTCACTTCAATCCATCAAGTGTACATATGAGCGCCTGTGCCTGAGTCCATCTTTTCCAAAGCCAACAAGCCACTCCTAAAGATATGAGCCTTAAGCCTCGGGAAACAAAAATCCTACAGCTTCAGCGTTGAGTGTCTGCTACAAACAAAAGCTTTACCAAATGCTTTGCAGATTTTTATCTCGATACAGACGCAGAGAGGCAGACACACAAAAGAGGAGGATGTATGCTAGTATGTGTGGATTTGGATCCCCTATGGTACATGATTGTTTTTCATTAACCTAATGGCAGGACAAGGGAGTCAGCACTTGAGTTTAGTGGCCATTTGGGAAAGGAAGTGAGACTAATGCAAAGAAAAAAAAATAATAACTTTCTTAATCATCATTTTTGTTATGTGTCTTTGCCACCTCCATTAAATTTGCTATATTTCAGCTTCCTATTCTACAATTATGTATTTTATATAGGCATTTTACACTATACACTAAAGTCTACTGTACTTTACAATGTTAAATTACACTACACACATTGCACATCATGCTACGCTACGCTACTATACTAGGCTACATTACTATATTCTGCTATCTTATGTTACGCTTTACAATACAATAGCTACTACTGTTTCTAGTTTTGTATGCTACAAAGTTTTATGACACTATGCTACACTTTGTTATGGTAGGCATTGCTATACTAATGACTATGAACACAAAGTTTTTGCAGCTGAACAGCAGCAGAAGATTGAAAGTAACACCAATGCATTTTTAAGTTTTGTAACAGCTTTGACCACCTAATTTTCGAGTAAGTCGGTAAGATAATCTTTCATGCACAAGAAGGGCAGCTACTAGAATAGGCAGGAAATGGTCATGTGACCAGACAAATAGACCACAAATATGTGTCTGTATCAACACTACCTGAGTTTTCAAACCTAAAACTGGTCTGGTCATCATAGCTATGGTTTCTAAGGCGTTTAATAGTTGTACAAAAAACTGTTTTCAAATTTAACAGTGACATGTAGGGCATGGATTTTCCCAGATTAGTTATTACATGACACATACATCAGTTCTCACATAACTGCACATAAAAAATATATTAGCCACAAAGCACAGCAATACAGTATATCACAATGCTTCTGGCCTTCATAGAAAGGATATGACCTTACAGGTTGAATTGAGCTGCAGTGAGGAAACACAGATGGCTTCAAACACCTGCGCACTAGGACCTGGGGAGTCGTACTCACACATAGATGTATTGGTTAAGTGGCATCGCATCTCGCCCACTGTGTCCTCTTGACTCTGTCGGTCGTCACAGACATGCACACACACACACACCAGTTAGCCCGCTGTGTGTCCTGTCACTGACCCTACACCTGACACCGCAGTCCACCACATGAGTGCCTGCACCCGCTGGATAATGCTCTCATGCCCTTGTACAATTCACTCAAGGCAGCAGTCTGATCCCACTGATGAGAGATGAATCACTACCTGCCGCCGCTTTAAGTATAACAATTATGCTCAATTTTAAACACATTTGTGTTCAACTTTGCCCTTGGATAGAAGATCTTTTTCCGAGATTTGTATTCACAGAAAACTAGTAGGTAGCCTAAGTGGTCCCTGCCAAGATAGAAAAAAGAATGGGATACTACATTGAGGTCAAAACTCATAGCTTTTTAAGAACAATACAGCATTTCTGTAAAACAAAAGGAAATAAGTTGTCACATACAACTTTTGCAGTTCTTTTTTTTTTTTTGTAAATGTAACTCCTTCCTGAATAACGCTTTTAAACCATGTTTTCTGTTACGAACTTCAAAACTATGCTAATGTTAAGGCTAAAGGCTGGTAAACAGGATAATTTGTTTGAGACAGACAAATAGTCCTACTTACAGGAATCAAAAAATTAAATAAATAATTAAATAATTTCTCAGCAGAAGAGGCTTGTTGAAAAGCTAACCAGGCTAACAATGCTAACAAGCAGATCTGGAGCAGGTAACACTGATGAGACTGTGACACAGGTGGCACTGATTACAGTGGACAAAAAAAAAAAGAGGAAATAACGAGACACTGAAAAATAGTCTAATGCCCTGACCACATGGCGGTGGGGGTCTTGAGAAAGGTCTTTAGTTGCTTTTTCTGTAGCCTTTTGCCTCATGTGCAGATGTAGCAACACAGTCACATAAAACTGAGCTTTTGCAGTAATGCAGTAATGTCTACTGATCACTACATACAATCAAATTTACCATTAAAAATCTCCCATAACCACATAAATTTGTGTATTTACAAAAGCGCAAACTACACAGGACCACCATAATAGATGTAGTTATTTAGGTTGCAGGCATATAGAGGCCTACATGACTGCTTGGTTATAACCATTATTTTTGATGATCATGATTTCTAAATTACCACAATTTATTGTAAAAGTCAAGTCATAGCCTACTGTAAAATCTGGACAGTGTATTATGACTGCAACATACCTGTCATGTTTTGTATAGGCTATATGTAACTGTGCAAATGGGTACACCAATACTTTGAGGTACAAATTTTCAATAACCTAGAATGCTCCAGTCATACATAAACATTACATTCTGCACATGACTGCATACTGTTCAACAATGTTTCTGTACAGACTATTAAAAAAAGTTTGTCACTCTTTGTTTCCAGTTTGAGGTGATGGAAGGAGAGCAGACTAGAGAAAAGAAAATAAGAATATGCATATACACGAATGAAAACATGTTAATTAAAAAGGATAGCTGCTGCTTCTGTACTTCAGAGGAGAATGTGGCCGATAGTCGGACCTCAGATTCAGGAGGAACAATGCGTTTTTTGTCCCGGTCGTGGAACACTGGACCAGCTTCTCCATGGTGCTGGAATGTTTTTGGTAGTTTGCCCAACCACTCCACATGTGTTTTGTGGATCTGGAGAAGACATTTGACTGTGTCCCTTGTGGCGCCCTGTGAAGGGTGCTCTAGGAGTAAGGGGTTCGGGGCCCTTTGCTAAGGGCTGTCCGGTCCCTGTACGACCGGAGCAGGAGCTTGGTTCGCATTGCCGGCAGTAAGTCAGGCCTGTTCCCGGTGCATGTTGGACTCCGGCAGGGCTGCCCTTTGTCACCGAATCTGTTTATTATCTTTATGGACAGGATTTCTAGGCGCAGCCAGGGTCCGGAGGGAGTCTGGTTTGGGGACCAGAGGCTCTTGTCTCTGCTTTTTGCAGATGATGCTGTCCAGTTGGCTCCATCAAGCCAGGACCTTCAGTGTGCACTGATGCGGCTGAGGATCAGCACTGTCAAGTCTGAGACCATGGTTCTCAGTCGGAAAAGGGTGGCTTGCCCCTTCAGGTTGGTGGAGAGCTCCTGAATCAAGTGGAGGAGTTCAAGTATCTTGGGGTCTTGTTCACGAGTGAGGGAAGGAGGAAGCGTGAGATTGACAGACGGATCAGTGCAGCGTCTGCAGTGATGCGGTTGATGGACTCCTAGGGGAGGATGTTCCGGGCATGTCCCACCGGGAGGAGACCTCAGGGAAGACCTGGGACATGCTAGAGGGACTATGTCTCTCGGCTGGCCTGGGAACGCCTCGGTATCCCCCCGGAAGAGCTGGAGGAAGTGTCTGGGAAGTGGAAAGTCTGGGTGTCTCTGCTTAGACTGCGGCCCCCGCGACCCGGCCCCGGATAAGCGGTAGAAGATGGATGGAGGGATAGATGGATAGCTGCTGTCTTTTCAGATATCTCTTTGATGTGATCTCACAGACTGCATCAGCACCATTCATAAATAGCTATTGTTGTCAACAGGTGTAATGCAGGCACTGATTTGTTTCTGAGCTGCTACGGAAACCAGACTTAAAATCATGTGGAATAATCTCACCATTGTTTAACTATATATACTGCTAATGAAAGTTCTGGGAGTACTGGACATTGTTTCTATGTCAGCTGAAAGCCTATATTCAACCGTAATTAATAACCATAATTCAGATCATACAGTTTCCATTAAAAGTTGAATGACCTTAGGAGCAACTTTCTCCCTTGAGCAGAGTAAAACAAAAACAAGCTGACAGCATCAAACTGGGCTCAGACATCATTCTGCTCGGTGAAGCCCAAACATCGCTCTGGACGCACAAGGAGAACTCACTCCTAGCTCACGTCTGTGTAGAAGGAGACTTGTCAATGACATGTCACATGTCAGGGCACAGTTATCCACATCTTCTTGGTGTTTTAACCTTCTGTGTGTAAAACATCTCCTCCCCTTGCCGCTCACCTTTGTATTTCCCTTTGACACCTTTTCATATCTTCTCTGCTGCTATTCTTATGAAAGCCCATCTCTCTAGCCTCTCGGTATTCTAAGATATATGTGCACCCTCTTTTCTCTCCTTCATTCCACCTTGTCACATTGTCCCCATCTGCAGCAGCTTTATTTAACAATCCATCCATCCTCAACTCCTTCCATTGCTACCTTGAACCTTGTCTGCTGCACAATTATTTGTCTTTTCTTGATTCTGTGTCCCTCGGTTCTTTGGTAACTCCCTTCTCCATTTATTCTGTCGTGCTACAAGCTCTTCACTGCAAAACCCTAGCACATCTCACACATGTATTTTATTACCCCTTTTAAATCTGGGATAATTTCTTAATGGATCCACCTAACCTTCAAAGTACTGTTACAAAATTTTAACTCTAAATTAAACTACTTTCTCTTGCTATAATCAAAATCAAATGTCAACTTGTTAACAATGTCAATTTAATTGTTGTTTTTGAACTGCCTGCCGTTTGGCGTACATTGGTTTTAATTCAAATCAGTTGGTTAAGACTGACACGATAAATGCTGTTAGTTTCATTCTTAGCAAGATAACTCTGACCCATTTACTCCCACAGGGCTTTTATTTTGAAAGTGTCAACAGAAGTATTATGTGCACAGTCGACTAAAATAGCTTCACATGCTAATTTGGATGATTGAGATCATGTCAAAACTTTGTGGATCAAGATTGTGACAACCAATATTTCTGGTCTCCTTCCTCAAAGTCTTAGGTTTTCTGTTCCCATCCACCACCCCAACATTCATACTGTCTCTTAAGAAAAATGTTATGTATGTATTTCATATATATTTTTAAATCTGCTGATTTTTAAATCTAACTGATGACAAACCACACACGACCGCTCAAATTTAAATCCCAGGAGAAGCCTGTAATCAAGCCCGAAAATGTGGACCCGCACACAAACAGCTTCCTCTTGTTCTCGGTGACACATACACACACTGAGATGTAATCACGGTGAGTGCTGAGAGTGCAGTGCAGAGGTGTGAGAGTTCCAAATGCTACCGCCTGTCATCAATCATAAAATCCTTTCTAGGGATTGGACAGCTGACAGTGTCGGCATTACGCATCGTCTCCTTTTATTTCAATCAATCAAGGCCCCCGCGCTGGAAAAAAAAGAAAGGCTCAACAATTGCCAAATGATATTGGCTGGCCTTGGTTGGACTTAGTGAGTGATTATGTTGGATTCACACTAGAGTTTTATGGTGTGTTTCAAAAGTTGGACTGCACTGAGTGTTAAACTTAAACAGATATTTGCTCCTGTTTCGAAATGACAAGCAAACAGACATGACCAGTATAGCTACAGATTCCATAGACCACTGTAAGTGTGCTGTGGTATCTAGCACTCACGACCCGGGCCAGTACACTATAGTTTGTTATGGGTCTTCCCAGAAGAGGCTTGCATTTTCCCTGCACTATGTGCAAGAGAGTGTCATCTATGCAACAATGATGTTATACAACTAGTAGGCCTGGGCGAAAAATCGATTGAATGAATTAATTAGATTTTTTTGTGGCGGGCGATTTAAAAATAAGTAAATCAAGTTTTTGTGTAACGGCACATTTTTGGCTCCCCGGAGCTTCCGTAGCGTTACTTTCACATAGCAGAGCAGTAAGGCACGCGACAACAACAACATCATAGCACACACAAAACAGCAACAGAAAGCGACAACATGGCTAACGGTGAAAGTGGGAAGTTTGTTCCCAAGAAAGGAATAAAATCATCTGTTGTTTGGAACTGGTATGGGTTTACTGCGACAGACGTGGATCAAGAGACCTCACGCTGCAACATTTGCCTAAAGCCCATTGCAGTCAAAGGCAGCAGCACCACCAACCTATTCCAACACATGAAACAGAGACACCTAGCCGAATATGAAAAATGCCAGTCTCTCCAAGACGAACAAACACGCAGTGACCAACAAGCCTTAGCTAAAAAACAGCTAACTGTAGCCGAATCCTTTTCACATGGCACCGCATATGACAGGAAAGGGGCATGGTGGAGAACAATCACTAAAGCGGTCACTTTGCACAGAGCCAAAGACATGGTACCCATATATACAGTGGAGAAGACTGGGTTTATTAATTTGATTAAAACCTTAGACCCCAGATATGAGCTACCTAGCCGCAAGTACCAAGAGGGTGTTCATTTATTTATTATTTATCCCAGAAATGGGGGTTACATTTGTCTTGCTTTTAAATAAAAGCAAAATTTGCTTTAAGTTGTCTGCCGTTTGTACTTATTGCTTTTCTTAATAAGTAGGGGGGGAAATCGGAAAAAAAATCGTAAATCGAATTAAAAAATATAAAATCGGAGATTTTATTTTTAGGTCAAATCGCCCAGCCCTAACAACTAGATACTGTATACTATATATGTTTTGTCTTTACATTAGAAATAAAATCTGTAAAGTTTCACACATTATCTAAATACATTTTTAAAGTTCAACCTGATTACCTGAAGTTTAGTGTTAGCTTAGCTGCAACTTTAGCGTCAGAACAGCAATTATCTTTGCCTTAAAAAACATTACATGATTGAATTAACAGTATTTATTGGCTTTTCACGTTGCCTCCTTTTCTCTGTTGATGTTTTTCTTTTTTGAGCTGTTTGTTAAAAAGACATTCAGCTGAAAATACACTTTATCAGCAGCTATTAAACTTCCTGGAACATCATATGACAAGCCGGCGTCAACGAATAAGCCCCCATTTTTAAGCGTGTGGTTTGTGAGAGCATTGATTGGCCAAGGTTTGCCAGTCCTGAGGAAAGTTTTAAAATCAGGTACAATCTGTTGAATACATATAGTTTGGTTCAGATCTGTCCTCTCTTTTTAGATTTTATTTTACTTCCAGTATGTTTAAAGGCAGTGCTATTTATCATGAAAACACAAAACACTGAATAGTCCACACTTTGTACTTAAACCCAGAACCACTGCCAGCAGCATGTCTTCATCTTATAAAAACATACTGAGCTTCTATTTTGGTGGAGACGCAACTACAGTTTGGTTGATGTGCTGATAGGGAGGCGAGTAGAAAGCTGAGAGAACATTCATATCTCCCCTTAGCTGCCGTATTCAAAAATACAAGAGATTGCCAAAACTGATTACAATGTGTGTGTATGTATGTGTGTGACATGGGGGAAACAACCGGCCTGAGTGTCTATGTGAGAGGGGAGATAAGAGCAACCAGAGGGCAGGTGTGTGAGGTAATAAGACTAAATCAATTCATACTGAGTGAAAGAGGAAGGGGGTGTTGGCCGCAGAGAGTGAAGAGGCATAAGCGAAGGATCACAGGCAGAAGAAAAACGAGAACAGGTAAAGATGAAAGTGTAAGGCCGAGCACATTCACACATCATCCACATTTATTCTCTCCTGCTAAAAGGCATTCAAGAGGGAGACAAAACTGCTCATTGGTGTCTTCAGGGACCATAAAAGATTGTCCAGATTCATATTTCAACACATGACAGAAAAGAACTGCATCTTAAAGTGTACATGCCTGCCAGTGCGTGGAAATGAATCTGTGCGCTGCATGCCAATGTGTGTTTGTTTGAATGTGCGAGAACAAACAGCCCAATAATATATTTATAGATCAAAAATAATGGCATCTTTTAGAGGAGCGGCAGTAGACCTTGGCAGGCGGCAGTGAAAATATGATCACAGACGGAAGAAGCTCCTGTCATAACACATTTATGTGCTTTTATTTTGTTATGGATCATGACAACACTGAGAGGCTAACGAAGATTGGGTGTAAAATGAACAGAGTTGGTGAATATGGACAGTTTTTAATATTATTGTAGGCTCTTTCACCTTGGTCACACAAAAATAGGCTTACTATGTAAAATTAAGTGCAACCAGAATCACTGGGTAACTCTAACTTGCCAAGTGTCTAGCTCTCATCCCTGTGATTCACTGACCAGGATGTGTCTTGCCTGCACTTAACTAGACTAGACCACATCCTTTAAGTCCAGTTATCAGGTGGTGTCCCCAGGGGTTGGACAGCACATCACAGAGATGCAGAGTTGCCTGTTCAGCACTTGTCCTTCGTTGCACCACTTTCAGCAGGTACTAAAAAGCCTAGACCTAAAAACCTGCCTTAAATACAAAAACACTTAAAGTCACTCAAATATTGGCTACTTTTTCAACACATTATCCTCATACACTTTTAATTCATCCCACTACTAGATGCATAGATAACCAGATCCATGGAAACCCACACAAAACCTTTAAATTTGCCTGTGTTTAAGGCCACAACAGATTCAGTTATCATCTCACACATAAATAGAATCTAATTAGATAACTGTCTCTGTTGCTCCATGCACAGACTATCCATTGTTAAAATAACTATGCTGCACACACTACAAGATTTTAATAAGATTATTGCTGCCAACAAAGTGGCTCTCTCAGACAGGTTTTCAAAAAGCAGCAGCATAGTAGCACTGGCGTTAAGCATTAAACTGGGATAACGCTAAAAGCTGTGGAGAACATGCAATAAAGAGATACTCCCGCCTACTGTTTAGTAATCATTTATCATGTAATTAGGATAACATTATACTACATTATTCTGTGCTACAATGGCATTTTCTTTAATCAAGGCAATATTCAGTACATTAAACCAGCTTTAACTAAATTGTGATGTTCCTGACAGATTGCTGGCCAAATCAGGGAGGTTCACACAACACCAGGGCAAAAGATGTGGCTCAAATTGGCCTAATTATCCTAAATTGCAATCCCTTCATAAAACTACCAATACTACCAATACTACCAACTACCAATTCACTGACTTTCTGGGTAGAGTTTGCATGTTTTCCCCAGGTTTGGGTGGGTTTCCTCCATGTACTCCGGTTTCCCCCATCAACATAAAAAAAAATAAACATGCTAGGCACCACCTGGTATGGCTGCCAATTAGGAATTTCCAAACAGGGATAGTAAAAAAAAATCCTTGTTTCTAAAACATCCCTTCTAAAACAAACCACTATTTTTTTAACCGGTGAAGGGACCAGATTGGCGCAGTTTGTTAAAGTCACGTGTTGATGACCTCAGTGAACTATATTTTTCATGTTCTTTACCAAACAATAGCTATTAATGCATGACAGAATCAACAGTGCCTATTTAGTTTTCAAATCAAATATGTTTTGTGACCAATATGAAGGTATAATGTTCTTCATCTAATTATGTTAGAAAACACCTTATCACTAACTGTAACTTGTTCTTGTGTTACTTTTTTTGCATTTGCTGAGGCAAATCTGAAGAAAGTCCATCTTGCAGCTCCAAAAAAAGCTAAAACCCTGACTGATGAACTTGCCGCAAGAAATCCTGATTGAATTTAAGTGTATACGCATTAAAAAGCTCATTAAACAAGTCGGTTTGTTTAAAATAGTTTATTATTTATCAAAAATATTTCCATATAAGCTTTGATGTACAGCAAATCCCGTGTCAACCAATCATACAGCACAACGTCATCCTTAAGCGAAGCACCCAAACCCGTCTGGTACCTACACCAGTGTTCTATTTTGAGGCTACAATAATGCACAAGCAAAAGGTCTTAGGTTATTTTTGCTATATAGACAAAGCATTACGTGTTCTTTTTCCACACTGCAGATAGTTTACAATAACCAGCGTTAACAACTTTTAAACAACACGGCTAAAACAGCTGGTTTCTAAAAAAAAATTCCCAACAATGAGCAGGTCAATTGTGTGTGAAATATTCCTGCAGACACACTGCCCATTTTCTTGTGCCAGCGGTCCAAAGGGGTTGGAAACAAAGCGGCTCAGCAGTTTATAATTCATTCTGCAGTGTCACTTGAGGGTCTTTGTGGCCTAATTATGACAAGTTCACTTGTAGCCACTGAGCGCTCACAGCCAATACCCACTGAGGCTTGTAGAGGCGGGAAAGCGTCGTCAAACATAAAACACCTTCTTGAAGTCTGTCAGAAGTTTGGGTGTGAAATATTGGCAGACAAATAAACAGAGGTAAAGGAGAAAAATCTGTTGAGCATCATTATATTCTGCTACATTATTTCTTTGTGATTGCATTCAAACCATGACACACCATCTGCTCAGCTCCTGTATTTTTGTCAAACAGAACTTAATTTGGTTACTTGACAAAAAAACTATGAATGAGCCTTTTAGATGTGTATATTATCATCAGACAAGTGAACATCTGTAAATGATCATTTTACAGACTAAATTACATTCTAAAACCGCCACATGTTGCTAATAACAACCACCTTCTAGTCATCCAGCGCTCATTACTGGTGGCAGTGGCAACCACGCTGTAGAAAGTAATGAGACTTGTTCCTTGGTGCAATCCTGCAATTATTAATTCTTCATTTGCACAAGAACAGAGAGCTGTACTCTCATAAGGAACCTGCTGCTTTTGTATGGGCTGCCAGAAATGGAATAATTCACACCACCAGCCCTGGGAAGAGGAGGCCAGGGTTAAAATGTGTCTTTTAGCCGCAGCTATGAACCTGAGAGCACGTCTATTGACCCACTGATAGTAAATATTTAGCAGATAAATCAATGAAGGTCATGGAGTGAACCGTGCTTTGAGACGCTGACCTTTGTTTCTGGCAACTGTGTCCCTGACGATGGAACTCAATAAAAATGTGATGTCCTCTAAAATTACTAATGTCTAATGTCCATAAAATATAATTCATCAATATATAAGATAAAATACACCTCATATGTTAATAAGTTATCTAAGATTAACAACATGCAAAGATATCAGACATCAGTAAAGGGCTGCACAATATCAGGAAAACATGTAATATTTGATTAGCAGTACTGTGATAGTATTACTTGCAAAATTGAAGAAAAGCAAAAGCATCTGGACTCAGTTTTCAAAATGAAGATCTATTATCTTTCTGTCTATAATTCCAAGAGACTTTATCAATTCTGAGATCAACTGGTGAGAGAGCTGAGCTTATATCTCTAGAGGGAGAGGTTTAACCTGAAACTAAAACTGATAGGACCAGGTTGTTCTGGTCTCATAATCGTTAGCTATGAAAGGACAGTGTGACTCCTGATGTGAGAATTGTTAAGGCTCAGGGGAGTCGTTAGTGACACTGCAAAATTCATTCTATTCTGATTAACTCAAATGTAGCTTGAGCTTTAACAAAATAGTAATTATTCATAATATTAAGTATTTCAGTAGTACATTAAATTTTAAAACAACATTTGGGCTTTAGTTGATTGTGTTCTTCCTAGTGGTGCAACGGATCGTCATTGATCCGTGATCCGTTCGGATCAATATCTTCGGTTCGGTACACACGTGATCCGCGGATTGATTTATGAAAAAAAAAAAAGTTGTGCGCAATCGCATATTCAGTCCACACACAGCGCGATCATGGCGAGCGGAGGAACGGAGGAGCTTGAACGCCCCGCATCATTTAAATCACCTGTATGGGAGCATTTTGGCTTCCCTGTAAACTACGATAATGAAGGAAAGAGGTCAGTTGACAAAACCGTGACTGTGTGTAGGCACTGTGGCACAAGAAAGCCATATGAGAGTGGAAACACATCAAGCATGGCCACGCATTTGAAGCGACATCACCCCGGTGTTTCACTGACTGGAGTGAAAATAAAGGCTGCTCAACAACCGCTTATCACCGCGCATTTAAGCAGCCCCTTGTTGCACAATCAGACCGGGCTAAAGCCATCACAAACGCTATCGGTGTGTTTATAGGTGCGGACATGAGGCCATATTCGGTTGTGCAAAACGAGGGCTTTAAACACATGCTGAAAGTGCTTGAGCCACGTTACGACATCCCGTCGCGCACCCACTTCAGCGAAAGATTGTGCCAGATCTTTATGAGCAGGAGAAGAAAAAAGTTGTGGATGAACTATCCCGATCATCTTCTGTTGCGCTCACGACAGACGGGTGGACGTCCAGGGGAACGGAGAGCTATGTGGACGATAACCGCCACTTCGTCACAGCAGACTGGGAGATGAGAAGTCCGGTGCTGCAGACACGCCCCTCTACGAGAGTCACACAGGCACTCATCTTGCGCAGGTACTGACACAAGCAGTGGAGGAATGGAATTTAAAGAGGCCCAGTACTAATATCCCAGTCACAACTGAT
The DNA here is from genome assembly GCA_024416835.2 of Perccottus glenii. Lineage (NCBI taxonomy): Eukaryota > Metazoa > Chordata > Actinopteri > Gobiiformes > Odontobutidae > Perccottus > Perccottus glenii. The sequence continues at coordinate 14,005,961 of CM044564.2, forward strand.
AATGCAAAAAATCAAATAAATGCAGTTAATGAGGCAGGACTGGGCCCACAGATAGGGTGCTTTGCACATGTAGTGAATTTGGCATCACAGAAGGGAATCTCAGTTAATAGGATGGACCGCCTCCTTGGGAGGATCAGGAAGGTGGTTTCCTACTTCCACCGAAGCACAACAGCTGCTCATGTGCTTAAGACAAAGCAAGAAATGCTAAAGCTGCCTACTCATAAGCTCATACATGATGTCCCAACAAGGTGGAACTCCACTTATGATATGTTGGAGCGTTATCTGGAGCAGCAGGCAGCTATATTCTCTACATTGACCGACAAGACCCTGAAGAAAAATGTCAAAGATATCATCACCCTGTCTGATGATGATGTGAGAGTGGCAGAGGAGGTCCTCCAGGTGCTTAAACCCCTAAAAACTGTTACATCTCTGCTGAGCACTGAAACTTCACCATCTGTGTCAATGATCCTGCCCCTGAAAACAAGGATTCTACAATCCATGGCTCCAAGTGTGGAAGACAGCACCATCACTCGAGATGTCAAGACTGCCATTAGAGAGGACCTGAAGCCCAGATACACTTCACCCCCTACTCTACAGGACTACCTTCACAGATCTACTGCCCTGGATCCGAGGTTCAAGTCCCTGTCTCACATGGACCCTGCCCTACGCCAGAAGACATACAGTGACCTCACCACTGAGATTGTGAGCAGTCTGGGCACTGAAGACTGTGATGAGGTAAAGAAAAGAATATTATTTAAAAATGATACATTTAAAATCTAAATACATTTTCAGTAATAATAGCTTTGTTTTATTAAATATTATTTGCCACATTTTTCATGTCTATGAAACATGAAAATAAATAATATGATATAAATAATAATAATAATAGGTTTAATTAATCAACTAAATTTTTTTTCTGCAGGGTCAAGCTGCAGAGCCAACAGGAGCAAACTTGGACACATCTCCTCCACAAAAGAAGTCGGCGATGGCAGAGCTTTTGGAGAGACCTTTGCCAGCAGAGACATGGACAGCAAGACTCCTGCTGACATCATCAAAGAAGAGGTGGCATCCTACCTGGCAGCAAGCGGCATTACAGTGGATGGTGATCCACTGACATGGTGGAAAAGCAATGAGTGCAAATACCCTCATGTTGCCAAGATGGCAAGATGCTATCTCGCTGTGCCAGGCTCTTCAGTTCCTTCCGAGAGAGTGTTCTCAACAGCAGGGGACATAGTGACTGCAAAGAGGTCCACACTCTCCCCAGACAATGTAGACATCCTTGTCTTTTTGAAAAGAATTTGAAATTGTAAGCTCAGGTATGCTTTGCTTTCTTTCTTTTATTCTTCTTTGATGACGTGGACATTGGCTTTATTTCACTATCCATTTTCAAGGAAGATGATGTGCCTTATGTTGCACTAATGCACTTTAAATAGTTTTTTTGTTAATGGTCTTTGGTCCATGTTTAAAGGAAGGAGATGTGCCTTTTTATGTTGCACTTTAAGTTGTTTTTCATTAATGATGTTAAAAAGAAGATATTAAGCCTTGTGCACTTTAAGTTGATTTTATATGTTTTAATTTAATAATTGAAAAGTGTTAATAAACAAAAAGTCAAAACTCATGTTTATTTGTCTTGTCTTTTTTTTTTTTTTCTCTGATCCGAAAAACGATCCGATCCGTGACTCTGATCCGAGAAACGGTCCGAACCGTGAGTTTTTTGATCCGTTGCACCCCTAGTTCTTCCGTTTTTTACGTTCTGTCGTTTGTTACACTGTTATTGAGGTGGGGTCTAATTTTCTTCTGGGGCTCGCTACAGGCCTTTCTGTGTGGAGTTTGCATGTTCTCACCGTGCTTTCCTCCAGGTACTCTGGTTTCCCCCACCAACATTAAAGCATTTTAAACTCTCCTGTTAGTGACATAAACGGCGTACCTGGGTGCCCCTTGGAGGTGGTTGCCAACAATAAATTCCCACAGGAATAAAAATAAAAAAATAATAATAATTACTCAATTATTCTCCATTTAGTAATTATTACTAAATGGATAATTATAATGAGATGCAGCATATGGAATACCATACCATTATTACAAACAAGCAGTTCTTTGCAATATGGATATTACAATAACAATAAAGAGCATAAAAGTAATAAAAACAGATAGCTAGGGCTGTACTAGAATAATCGAATATTCGAATATTCGTTCGGTGGGGTGGCATTCGATTTTTAGTTTTGAGATTCGAATATTCTTTTTTATATATATATATTTTTTGTGTGTTTTGTATCACTTATGCACTGTCCGTTTTCGGAGCATAAACATGCCCGTGTAATGTGTACCGGAAACTGTTCTATTTAAAAGATTATTAAATGTTTATTAATATTCAAAGATGTGTTCCACCTGATCATATTGCACCAAATGCAACACTGCACTCCACTGGGTCTGCCGCAACACATTTACGATGCCGAAGAGTGAAACGTGAAGTCGTGAAAGATGATACAAATGCAAACCGACTGTAATTCCCCCAAGTACTTTAGACACAAGTGGTTTCCTCTACTGATGAATTTATTAGCATCCGTCTTTCAATAGCGCCATAAAAACACTGTGAAAACTGATGAAACACACAGATAAAACAACAGTTAGCTTAACGAAAATAAGTACAATTGATACATTAATTTCTAGAAAATAAAACAGACAAAAACAAACCTCGTTGGCTGAGTACCATGAGAGGGATTAGCTTTGGATATCTTCTGTCCTTTACCTTATAAATTTAAACTTTAACTTTTAGCGTAATTATTCTCTTAATCATGTATCCTTTCTTGTTTTTTTGTGGAGATCGCTACTTCTGCTCTAATCAATCTACCACTGCGTATACAAGAGCCTAACTCTGCGCTACAGCGCCCTCTGGTGACACTTCACAAAACACACCAAATAACAGTTTACACAGAAAATTAACAGAAATGAAAATGCGTTACACCGACACTATTATTATATATTTAGCCCCACCCACCGAAGCTTCGAATATTCGATATTGATTGCCACCTAAGCTTCGAAGCTCAAAAAATGGCATTCGAAACAGCCCTACAGATAGCTAGTTGTAAATCTAATATTTTACTTTTCTTAGGATGGAGTTTTATTATGAAGCAGGTAACAAAGGAAATTAACAAATTTCAAAATGAGCTGATCCAAAGACAAAAAGTCTGCGTAAACAACAGTCTGTCACACATGCCTCACTGGGAGTTAACGCCCATCATATTTGGCTGCTATCTACGGTCATTACCAATAACTCATCTGTGTTAAACAACTGATCCAGCCATTAATCATCTGTTCGTCCATTCATCTTGGCTATCTATCCATCATCGATCCATCCCCTCTCGTTATCATCCGTCCCTCCCCGCTTCCTCAGCTCATCTCCCTCGGCCCACGCTCCGTTCGTTTATCCAAATCTCCAACCCTCCATCCTTGTATCGATCTGCACATATTCATCCAACCTCAATGTATCTATCCAACTTCCCCAAGTCTCCCCTGGGCCCCCCTCCCGCAGGATTCTGCAGCCAGAGTTAACATGCTCCGCTACCTCCTCTGTCCCCACACAAAAACAGTCCCCATAGGACGCAGACTCAAAGACACACAGACATCGCTTTCACAGCCCCCTGAACAACTCAAATGGCCAGGGACAGACTGTGCAGGGCTGGGGAAGACTAAATCAAGGAAAGAGATCCGCGGAGAAAGATGGAGACAAAAAAAATTCAAAGAAACAATGATACAAGGGGAAAAAGAATGGGAACTGCAGAGAACATCATATCATACTAGTGTCTTATTTGGTTTACACGATACAATACAATTTCCAATACAATGTCCATGATAACCACACACAATACAGCGATAATACAGACATTCATTTATTTGTACAATAAATGTTTAGCTGTGAAAATACTGGAAAGGTTTTGTGCGATCATTCTTTGCATTAGAATGGGATTTAACCAATGTCTGTCACATAAAACCCCCGTCCATACCTTTTAACAAATACCACAATATCTGTATCAGACATTATAATACTGTAGCCCTTATTAAGTCACTAATAACCTATCCATGAAAAAGGGAGTAGTAAAATTATCCTATGTGACCTTTTAAAGACTACACACCAGCATACACTGAAAACACACAGTCTTCCCATAGCACTGCCAAAAAAGCTAAGTTGAACCAAAAGTAGCTGCACACACTGCCCAAAGACATTTTTAGTGTTCAGGGGACATTGTTGTTTTATTTACATGGCTTAATAATACATAACCAGAAATTGCTAAACATTAGTCAATCCTACAAACTAGATAGATGGCTATATTACTTAATTATTATAGTAATAATAATAATCAAGTAATCAAGGAGGTGGTATAAAATATCATAAAGAAATTGAGGATTTGAATCAATAGTAACAACCGAAATATACACACGACAAGTCTTCCCAACAGATGGAAATGGAAACCATAATTGCCCATGGCCAATTTGCAAAAGACATACTTTGCACATGCTGTGTCTTTGTTCTTAAAGGCATTTATGTCTTGTTCAATGCTCAGGGACTACTAGCCTGGCTGTGCCTTATAGAACTGCTCCACATTACCATCTGGGAGGGCTCCGATTAAAACCGTAGAAGCAAAAGAGCACCCGCTACATCTTAAAACCTAAAAACACGCCCAGACATGTCAGTGCTGCCACATCATTGGACACAACGAGCCAGTAAAGCCAGGGTTCAGACCGGGAATCCTTAGCTTAAAGCAGTTCAAGATGGATTTCCGTGAGTTTGTAAACTCCCAAATCTCACGAGAATCCAGCTGCAGTGCAAGGATAACAACTTTTACCCCACTGCTGTGACAATAGCTTCCAGGTTAAAACAGGTGGAGGAGCAAAAAAAAACGATAACATTTCCTGCATCAAATCAACACTATAAAACTGGAATTTTCTTGCTGTTGAAAATGATTAAGTGAAGAGCACTTTTTAACCTCTGCTCTCACTTGAATATTTCAGTCTACATTCATATGCACTTTCTGGACCTGATCTCGCATCCCCAATATCTATTACACTGGATCTCAGAGCCATTACCAAATTGTGCTCATTTCCTCTCCAAACTTGACATAAGTCATATCTCCATCTCATAATTATCTGAAATGGCGCTGCGGGCGTTGCATTGCAGCTCTTGTGCCTTTATAATTCCAGCTCCCCTTTGATGTAATAAGATCAAAACGACTGCGCAGGCGGAATTATCTGGATTCGCGGCAACAACAACAAAAGCAACAACTGCGTCAACAGGATGCGAGTTCTCAAAGAACAATGGAGGAGTATTTTACCTTCAGGGGTAAATAAGAAAGCAGGGGGGAGTCAGTACAGCAAGAGCTTATGAAACATGTAATTTTATGCATCTTTTTTTATGCTTGTCCGGGGCGTAAACACTGAGGCAGCAGTATTTGGCCAAACATTTTGCCACATTCGTCAGCACAAGGTCAGCCTCCAGTGTCGCTGATACACATCTCAGACACTCACTGCGAGATATCGGCCGCTCAAATCCACTAAGTGACCTTTTCCTCGAACAATCCCTCCTCCCTTTTTGCTCTGCAGAGAGGCGATACAAAACTGGTGGACACTTTCAAAGATGGGGTCAGACTTTGGGAATATGATGCAGGAAGATTGCATTTGTCCACACGCTGCAGGAGCATGGCGGTGCCCACAATGACACAGTTTGGAAAGGGAGCGATTATCCTGTAGCATAAGGCGAAGATTAGTAACGCTAATCCAAATGCTCAGGAGAGTTAAAAGAGTTCCTAATGATGTAAAAACCTGTCAGAAAGTTGTAGTCTTGTGTAGGTAATGAAAGTGTAATACATGTAAGAAAGATTTGAGATTTAACACCAACTACTCCTCTGGAACTAACCATTAGCTTGTCACTCAAGCACCCAAAGTGAAGGTAAATCTGTTCTCATAAAGACGGGGCCACGAAGAGCATTGTGTTCAAGATAAATTTAAAGATTTAGCCATGTTCAAAGTAGATTGAAGAAATGGTTTTAAAAGTTTAAACTTCTAAAGAAAAGGAATCTTACAGTCATTTTCTTGCAAGACAAATTACTTGACTTTCAAGTCTCCGTAAATGACCAAAAATACACTGTCAGCACCACTAGCAATTTTTACTATTCTCTCATAAAGTTTAAAGAGATGGTTTAGTTCATTTTGGTTTAAGGGGATCTATGAAAGACTTAAAGGTAACTTTTTCTCCACAATAGGTAATTGTCAGCACACTCCCAGATGTACAGGCAAGAATGACATTTGCTTTGTGCTAAATGTGCCAGTAAAAATATACTTTAGAACTAAAAAGGCCTCTACAACTTCAGAAACTACTATCAGTTCAAATGGGTGTTACGTATGTGGCGTATTTGGACCATTTTGAAACAAAGAGATATTTTTAAAAAAAAACATGGAATAGGAAACACATCATTAGCGGAAGTTGGTTTGTTTGGATTTACTATTAAAGTAATACTTACAATATTAGCACAGAATTACTATGTTATTATTGGTATCTGGAAATAATTTGCATTGACATTTAGACAATTTAAGCACAATATACAATTGCTGTAAGAATTGTGCTATACAAATAAACTTGCCTTGCCTGAAATTATTTTTCTTACAAAAAATTGTTAGACATGAGATATTTAATACCCAAGCAAATTCATCCTTTTGACTTAAAAACGAAAAAGCAAATTTGCATGTTTTTAATAATACACCGTCGTATTACATAGAAGGTATTTACATGCATTTTTTTGCCATGTCAGCTGGTAATTCTTTTCCTCTTATATACAACCCCAAAACTTAGCTCTCCCCAGAACAAGCACCTCAGTGTGGCTCCCTGAACCACAATATTGGCCCTGTTTCAGCACCATATATTGCAGGAATATATCCTCTGTGGACTGCACATTTAAATGAACATCCACATTTACAACACTATACGATGCATTGCTCAAATAAGTCTAAGGCTAAGCTGGTCTGCATCGGGGCAGTAAAAAAGACTATAATCAAGTCAATACAAAGAAAGAATAATTTACAAGATAGCTTTACCTGCAAATCACCTAAAAGTCTTGATGTGGGAAAATGCTGGTGCAAATTTCTCATGGAATCCCTTCTGGTTCATATTTGCATATGACCCCGTTTAGAGAAGATGTTGGAACATTTCTGGGAAAGACTGCATGCGTTAATGAGGTTTAAGTGATCAAGGTGCAAAAATACAAATGCATTCCAAAAAACAACCAAACTAACGACAAAAACATATTATTCTATCCACACTTTTATGAAGTATTTTGTGTGCTCTTGTGGCATATCTGGAGGAGCTTGTACCAAACAGGACCAGTCTTGGACAGAAAGGTCAATAGCCAATCTGGGCTATTTACTTCTCTCCCATCTGCTCTTCAGCTACTGTCAGGCTATTAGACTTGAAATTAGAAATTGCTTTGTCACAGTAACTAATTAACAAACAACAAACACTCATGAACACACTCAATAAAATAAGTAAAATGAAATAAAATGGTATTTTAATTATATACATAAAAGTAAAAAAATTATAAGTTGCATTAAAACAGAACTGAATTTAAAACTATCTATTGCACCAAGGTGAGTTATTGTAAAGGTGAATGGAGAACGGTATACATTAAGTCTTAAACCGTTCAGTGTCCTCCTGTCCATACTGCAGCCTATGACATTTCTAACCTTCTGGATCAATTTGTTGAGCCGGTTAATGTCCATCTTGTTAGTGCTGCTTCCCCAGGAGTCACAGCAAAGTACAGAGCACTTGCCACCACAGACTGGTAGAAGAGCTCCAGCATCTCAAAAAATAGAGGCTGCTTAAATAGGCACAAAAACATAAATCTTATAATTGTCTTCTGATAGGGTAAAAGAGTGACATAACCACAGCAGTAGTGCCTGTTCATCAAGAAGAAAACTATAAGTATATTGGACAAATGTTGAAGTTTTGTCAGCCTGAAACCATTTTTTATGCATTTTATGCACCAGTGAGCAACTTTATTACAATACTTTTTTCTTCTTAAGGAATTCCTGCAACACTATGTTACATGTATACTCACCAAATGGCTAAAAGAGACAAACACTGCTGCAAACTTACACAGGGGTGTTTCATTTGAATCAAAATTTTCCCCATCACTTAAAGTTCTGTAATGAATCTTTTGAACCAGGGTGCACTATTTTCAATAGAATTATTTTTAGGCGGGCTTGAGGCAATATGTCACAAAGTGTTTTTCTTTAGTGTGTAGTGGAATCTGGTGGAGACTTTTACACTCCTTTGGTGAAAACATATGGAAGCCTTGGAGGGACATGAAAGTGAATTGAGTTAATTTATGTGCTAAGCCTTCATGCAACATGCAACATTGCTAGAAAAGAGAATGTGCTTCTCCTACAGCTCTGCTCTGTTTGTCCACTCTGGACAGCTGTACAAGAAAAAGAACCACAACAGGAATATGTATACTGCACAAAATTACAAAATGCATCTATAAGATAGATTTAACGTTAAAGAATAAAAAGAGATGTATAAGAGATCACATGATTGACAAACAAGGCAACAAATGCTTTTTCCAATAACTGTATGAATTACTCAACATCTGCTTTTGCTGCAGATAGAAATGCATGCTGTGTGTGATTCTGCAAGTAAAGGCCACAACACTAGTGAATCCAGTAGATGTGATTTCACAGTATAGGTGTCAGAATCACTGAGACTTTAGAACAAATAATCCGACTGTGTAAGAGTTCAATTTAAAGCCTCCACTGAGCTGTGCACGAATATAGATTGAGTCAGCTTTTTCCACTCCAACAGAAAGATTCCACTTTTTTATTTTCTGATTCCACTTTTTTCCTCACTTTCACAGACTGTTTTTATGATGACAGCGTATTTGATACAGTATCACAGATTTGCACACTGTATATGAGTGTCTGAATGCTTTTTACAAGACATGATCTCGACTGGGAAAAGAAGCAATGTAGTTTTTTTTACAATATAAACAACTAGGGTGGAAAAAATGCTACCTGGTGCTGGTGCTGAGCCCTAGAGACTTTTTTTTTATTATATCCTTTATTTAACGAGGTAAAAAAAAAACTCATTGCGATTAAAACATCAACAAAGACATCAACAAAAACAAATAATATTTACAGTCAATGTGTGCAAGTTTAAGAACAGTTACATTTTCCAATCTCATTGAGTTCACGCCTCTTCAGAATAGATTTAAATTCTTCCAAAGTCACAAGTTCAGATAGATTTAGGTGCTTTTGCAGTTCATTCCATGCACAGGGGCAGCTACTGAAATGCTGCCTTACCCTACTCCGTTCTGACTCTTGGAACCACCATCAGTATGTTCTTCTGAGAACGCAGAGCATACTAGTGGTGCAATGTGTTACAAAACCATGGTTCGGATCACATTGCAGTTTCGAATCGGATCATTTTTTGGATAAGCAAAAGAAGGAAAAAACCTCTTGCACTTATAGCCAGAGGCATATTAAACAAGATTCTGTTTTCTGAAAACGACTTGATTTGACCCCTTTTCTAGGCCTTTGCAAAGCAGGCTTATGATTGCTGTCTGTTACGATGTGCTTTTTCCACATTTTGTTATCTTACAGCTTTATTGCAAAATCGATTCAAGTCATTATTTGCCTCAATATTCTACAAACCATACCCCATAATGACAACGTGAAAGAAAGTTGTTTGAAATCTTTGCAAATTTATTAAAAATAAAAAGCACATTTATTTACAGCCTTTGCTCAATATTTTGTTGAAGCACCTTTGGCACTAATTACAGCCTCAAGTTTTTTTGAGTGAGTATAATGCTACAAGCTTGGCACACTTATTTCTGGGACATTCATAGAGTTGTCCTGTAGCCACTCCTTTGTTATCTTGGCTGTGTGCTTAGGGTCGTTGTCCTGTTAGAAGATGAACCTTCACCCTAATCTAAGGTCCAGAGCACTCTGGAGCAGGTTTTTATCAAAGATGTCTCTGTACATTGCTGCATTTATCTTTCCGTTGATCTTGACTAGTCTCCCAGTTCCTGCCACTGAAAAACATCCCCAGAGCATGATACTGCGCACTTTATTTTCTATCTACATCTCCGTTAGTCATTGCTGACTAACATGACTGCTGTTAGGTACAAAATTACTTAAAAAGGATTACATTTTCTTAAAAAAATAAAATTAAAGGTAAATTATAATAAAGAATAATCTGCGGGTCATGTGCGTGCCAAAACATGGGACATGATTCGATCAGCTGTATTTCGTTGCAGCCCTACTGGAGACAGTTGCATTTATCACTGAATTTGAATGTGTTTCACCAAATTTAACTCATTTACAATAAAAAAGTACTCTCCTGCGTCTCATTGACCTTGTATCAGACCAGTATTTTCATATTTTGGAGCGTTACTATGGCAACATGGTACTTAGCTCATGGGTGAAATAAAGTTTTTTGGTGGATTGGGGAATGTATGTGCCAGATTTCATCCATTTACAACAAACTAAAATTTTGTTATGTAATTTTGTAATATTTGAGCAGCATTGAATTTAGGTCATACTTTCCCAACAAGAACTGACGACAGCATAATACGTATGTAGTCCTAGGCTTCCAGTATCTTGTATATGCGGTATCCTAAATGCTCTCATATAGATCAGTCAAATACGGTAAACCGCGGTATTAAACTGCCACGATATCTATACCATTAAAAACACTTATTCACGGCATTAATTAATGTGTTATGAGCTGATGAGGCATAAATAAAAATGTTACATTTAATAAAGAGCCTATGTATTTATCATTATTCTTTAAGTTAACCTTACATTTATTCCATTTTAAAGCTTGGGTTAAACTTAATTGATTAATTAATGCTATTACAGGCTTCCATTGGAGCAAGAGTAGATAATTGCTTCAGAGACTGTTTATGGGGCGAGGAACAGGACTATTTTAAAGACTGAGGCAGGAAAGTTTGAACAGTGTTTTATTTTTGTTGGTGTTTGTTTGATGAGGTTCACATAGAACTAAATGGGAGCGCGTTAAAGTTCACCACTATTTCTGTGGTGTCTGATTAAAGTCACATACGGTTTAACTGTAGCAGGAGAAACAAGTGGCTACTTCCTCTCTGTTACGCACCTCCGCAGTGTCACATGCTCCATCACGTCAGACACACAGCAACAGTTGGTTGAGTTTAATGTTGGCCCGTTGCATTTTATGCGAATTAAACCAAACAAAAAACAGAAACGACTCTGCTGATAAGTCTTTTCAAAGCTTCAGTAAACTGCCTAATGTGAAGTGATGCACAGTGTCGGTGTTATTTACTGAATAATTAAAACAGAGACATTGTTAATAATAAACAAAATAAATTCAAGCAGTTTTAAAAAGCCTGTATGGGCAATTCAAAACAAAGGAGTTAAGTGCTGCTGCTGTTCTGCAGATGTGAAGTGAGACTCAATGAACAGCAGCTAAAGCCCTGCCTTAAAGACACTGCAGTTATTTATTTGAAATGATCTGTTTGCTCTAAAAAGAGTCTATTTATGCATGTTTATTCTTATGCAACAATCCATGTTGCTTAGCTTCAATTAGAGAATGGAGGTCGGACAGATTGAGAGTGGAAAACAAGTTAACAAAAAAACAGGGCCAGTTTTTTGACTCTCAGCAGCACAGGCTCAACTAAAATACCAAGGCTTTAAAAGATCAATAAGTGGAGGATCAGGGGAGACGGGCTCTGCCACCTCCTGCTGCTCTGTGACGCACCTTGTCATAAGGCAGCAGCAGTCAAACATGCAGGCTGCCAGCCTCAAAGAGCACTCCACTTGGCCTCTGGACACATTCCAGCTTTAAAAAACACTTTCCCAACCATTTTCCATTTCACATGTTGGTCCTTTTCCAAACCCTAATGTATTGAATGCACTGTGCAGAATTATGTACTTTATGCTGACACTTTTTGGACCAGCAGTTTTTGGCTTTACGCACGGCAAACATCACATTTACCATCATAATGTAGCAGGATTTTCTTCTTGCAGAGCCCTATACTGCCTTATTTGTGTAGCCTCTACAGATGCTTTGCTGTGAAATCGGTTATCTCTGACAGCGTCAAATCAAATTGAACGCAACAGAAGAACATCTGGAAGGAGTTTGTAAATAATATAGAAGAAAATCCCATTAGTGATTCTATTTTGCTTTGAAATTCACAGATACTTCTCATCATGTAGAGATTTAGCAGTACTCTGTGAATGATGGTTTACTGCATCGACAGACTAACGTTTAGATGAAAGTACACTGTGGCAGAAGTGGCAATTTTCAGACTATATTTTGTCTCTGACCCCCTCCAGACTTTGAATTTCAGTCCTTATTCCAACCATCTGAACACACAGCTCAACTACTATATAACACCTGGTTTTTACACGCGAACTCCTGAGCCCACATTAGATCAGGTCTCATTTTTCCGCATCAAATGCAAAACTACACCTGTTTTTATTGGTTAAAATTGTGTTTTCTGACCCCTTACTTTATCATAAATCATCACTTTATTCATCATCATGGTAGAAAGTTAATTTTGCTGTGTTTATGCCACCGGCTGATGAACAACGAGCACTTTACTTTCTGTTGTGTGAATTAAAAAATCCACTTATCATGTTTTTCTCTTTGATGTTATTTCCTCTGATGATGCTTTCTGGTTTTTGATCACATACTATTCCAGCTGCATGACTGACACCTCACTATTCATGAAAACACGTCACAGATTTTCAAGCAAATCACAACTTATTTAAACTTCCACTGAGGCCATCTCCATAGGTGTCCTCAGATCCAATTCCTTTGGCACGTTCACACTTTGAATTAAGGCTGGCCACACTGTATGGTTTACATTACAGAGAACTTATAGTGGAGTTAAAAAAAATGGCTATCTATTTTCACAACTATGATAAAGTGCATTACAAAAAGCAATATTGCCTAAAAAAAAAATAAACAAAACCGTTCAGTTGACTGTCAATAACACTGTAATTGCTTTGGGAAAGTCCAGACCCCAAAATATCACCTGCAGCAGACTTCTGCAAAACTGGTCGCAAACCATCCACTTTGTCTTGTGCTCACTGATTGTCTCACCATTTCCAGTTTTACCTTCCAATAAACTACACTTTTAAGAATGTTATAAAACTTCTGTCGGTTTTACTACAGCTGATACAATGCAACTATTCACCTATGGCTGGACTTGACTGACCTGAATATTTACGTCTAAGTTTAGAAGCCATGGAACCACCTTAAAAGGGCTACAGGGTAAAACCTTACTGCATGTGTGTACTTCATATTTTTGTGAACTCCATTTGTGATGATGGCTTTAGAGAGAGAAAAGAAAGACGAAATGTATATATAGAGAGGAATAAAAAGGTCAGAGACATAGGTATGGGCATACATAAAGAGACATAAAAGACAGATACCTCGACTGAGAGACAGCACATACGAAAGAACGACAGAAAATCTATAGGCCTAGAAGTGAGATGGTGTGTGTGGCCCCGCTGAAAAGAGTAGTACATAAAAGGATGGCCAAAGGGAGCGTTTTCATCTATGTGAGTTGTGGCAACAAGGAATATTACGTTTGCAGCCGGAGCACAGGAGATCCTTTCAACTCAAAGTGGATTTCCCGGAAAAACCAACTGAAGGGAGATAGATGTATATGCAGTGAATTACACAATCACTCTGGATGAATGGCACTAATAATGTGAAATAGAGATGAAGTGGAATCCAGCTGACTGAGCAGGATGATGTTTTTGCACATCTAAATGGACAATTTATTTCTATTTGGAGACCAATTTCACTGGATTAATTGAATGGACCAGTGAATGCTTTTTCATCCTAAGTTAAGAAACTCTATTTGCTCATAATAATAACAAACTCTAAGTTTTAATAGGTTTTGCAGAGAACTAATGTGTCACAGTCAGTTGATCTTTGTTTATTTTACAAATGCTTAGAGATAGTACATACATGAGACTCCTCTAATTCCGAACCTACAGTAACATGATGGTGAGTTTATTTGCAAATAGTCGGCCCTCTCCCTATTGACACATTCAGGACGTTGATAGCCACTAAGAAGCTTTGGTATGACTAAAGCTTGTTAACCTGAGTACGCCTGTCCTGTTACCTGCTACAAACAGCAAAATAGATTAAAATACCTTTATGTTGCTGGTGTACAAACAGACATGGCTTTATTCACACTAGTGAGCAGAGGTGGGTAGAGTAGCCTAAAACTGTACTCAAGTATGAGTAGCGTTACTTCAAAAGAATTTTACTCAAGTAGAAGTAAAAAGTAGTTGAAAGTCTACTTAAGTAATGAAGTAACTGTTTAAATTGTAATGTCTGATTTATTTTTTGTAATGTTTTTATTCAGACAAAAATATAAAATTATGTGCAAATTCTGGTATTCCAAAATAATAAAATAAAAAATGAGTAAAAATTAATTTAAACTTTTCAGAATAAATGAAGGAACAAGAAACACAAATTTCCAAATCTCACTTTTTCACAACATAAAGCTTTTGAAAGCAGTCCCTACAGAAGGTCTCTGTGTTTGAACAGTACAACTGTTGTTTGCTTTGTGTGAGGCAAACATGCTTTGTTCATGAGACCAGGGCTGTTCATCCTCTTCACTTTCAGCAGTAGCCTCTGACATTTTTCATGTCTTTATTCCTGCTGTGTGTTAAGAGTTTTGCCGCTATGCCGACACAGTTTATATTGGTCATGTGACTGCAGGGCTAAGTCTGATTAGTGAAACACAGACATGTGATAGATCTACTGGCGGCATCTCTTTAGCTAAAGCATAGAATGTGTAGAATAAATGGTGTAAAAAAGAAAAGAAAAGTAGCTGGTCTAGTGTAGCCCAATTTAACTGAGTAAGAGTAGTGTTACTTCATTAAAAATCTACTCAAGTAAAAAATATGGTGCATTGAAGTACAATTTTTAAAAAAGTTTCTTAAGTAAATGTAACTGAGTAAATGTAACGCGATACTACCCACCACTACTAGTAAGTGATATGTTAGTACAAATCTTGAAGCGACAGACACAAACTCTCTGTTTTCGTCTGCAATTTAATGCGGTAGCAAGTGGTTAGAGCACGCGTGTAGTGAACACTAAACACTTAATTGTGTCCAAATAAGCCACACAGGTCTTGGTTTTATAATGTTTTTCAGTCATTTTCAACGTACAGTAGCCTATCTATACGTGTGCAACATACATGCAAAATACTCGTTCTCTGCATATTCTTTGGTTTCTCTTCTTCTCTTGACAAAAAGCACAGCTGCCATCTTCCCAAAAATGTGTTGCTCATCTTTTTCGAACATGTTAAATTTATACCCAATTTTTTGGTAATATAACAGATTTGCATATTTCCCGCCTAGTATTTTGCGTGATGTCGCAAAACAATTTCCGGAATTTCCATATTCATTAGACAAAAGGTGCAAACCTAAGAAGACAATTCTGTGTCATGTGAAAGACGCAAATCTCACGTGGACAGGGATAATAAATCCCTTTGCTCCATTTTTTGCGCGTTATTTTCATTTAGCACATGCGCAAAACTTTGATAAATCAGACCCTTAGTGTGTCAGTCTGTATAACTGTTTTAAAATGGAAATGTCACACAGTCTAAGTGGAAAGTTACTATTTAGCAATCAAGTTCCACACATGGCTCACATGCAGTGATAGCGTTCTGTATTCATGTCGCAGCTTCCAGGTGGTAAATTATTCATTTTGTCTCTCAGTGGTGGAAATGTCACAGTAATGGACTGCCACAGACAGACAAACACTATGTCTCAGATACCCTATAGCTGCTGTACAAGCCTTGCTGTGTGCATCCAGTTTTTAAAACTGCTCAAAGATACTTTGTAAACCTTGTTATTTGCATTGGGGACTGCATGCCTTACAGACGGTTTCAGTTCTGTATTATTGTTGATGGTCAGTCTATGCATTGGATCATGAATTACTATCCCATTGTAATTGTACACTACGCTTGATTGCAAGGCTATAATTCCACTCACTCTATTCAATTAACTCACACACCAGCAACACAATTAAGCCTATCAACATGAACACCCACCAACCGCCTGCATACGCTCCACTAAATCGACCAATGATGTGAAGGCAGTGGCAGCCTTCCCAAAACCAATCACGCCATTGGATGATTTAGTCATCATCTGTGTGACAGCAGCTGGTGGGTGGCTGGACAGATATAGTAACAATGAGCACACACAGAGTGAGTCACCAACGACATACAGTTGTCTGCATGAGTGTGCACAAGCCCGGTGGTAAACCCAACGAGATATGTTGTACACTCTTGCCAGTTAAACTTTTTCCATCATTCCCTCTTTTATTCACATTTATACAGACACAGCCTTTCTGTTATATCATTACTGCTGAATTCTGTTTAGACTGGACAAAAATTACACTTTTTTTTTTAACAAAAGGTCAGTTGCCTTGTTCAGATGAGATAAAATAAGACACATCTCTAAGTAAGTAATCTAAAGTAAGTTTAAGTAAGAAGTACTTAAATCAGCACAGCGTAACTTTTTTAGCCACTTGGGGCGCAGATCCCTCTACAGACTGTTTGTGTTGTTTGTTTTCGAGAGGAAACTGTCCAAAACCGGCAAGTTTGGAAGAAAAAAACATGTACAAATTTGTACAAATAAAACTCTGCTATGGTCAGTGTATCAGCCTATTTCTGTTTCCTCTGACCTGCTGATTAGAGTTTTCTGTCTAGATGAGGGTACTGTGTCAGTGAAATAGGTATGAATCTACAAGTGTCTAAGAACCATTAAATCAATACAAGTTACAGTTAACAGTACAGTTAAAATGGGCAATTAGTAGCTTCTAAACAATAAACTCTTTTTACAATTGATTTGAGCCATGTCCCAATAACATGTCCCTTTTTTCAGTCAGTTTGTGAAAGTTAATATTTATAAACCCTACTCAGATTTCAGGACTCAGTTTTTGTTTTTTATGTTTAATTACAATCATTAAACCATGACATGACATCCAAACTGTCATGGAAATTGTATATTATTGCTGAATGCTCTCACTCCTGGTCAAGTTCATATGCTTATCCACATAAACTTACAACTTAATGTCTTCAGATGTATCTCCTATTGGCTCCAGGCTAATACAAACCAGACAATGACATCACTTTGCAATACATCTAATCACTGTTCAGGGACACTCTCCTGTACACTTAGTGGCCTCCATGTCAATCACATCTATGACTGATACGTCAGCTCATTACACGTCAATCCACGACCCTGGAGCTGAGAGGTGGGCATAATGTACACCTATAAAAACGTCATGTGCTGCAAACATGTTAAGCAAATCACCATGTACCATTGTTACATGTGTCTGATTTGTTTCATTCTTGCAAGAATTAAACCGATCTTCCATCCATCCATCCATCCATCTTCTACCGCTTATCCGGGGCCGGGTCGCGGGGGCAGCAGTCTAAGCAGAGACACCCAGACTTCCCTCTCCCCAGACACTTCCTCCAGCTCTTCCGAAGGGATACCGAGGCGTTCCCAGGCCAGCCGAGAGACAGTCCCTCCAGCGTGTCCTAGGCCTTCCCCGGGGTCTCCTCCCGGTGGGACATGCCCGAAACACCTCACAAGGGAGGCGTCCAGGAGGCATCCGGAACAGATGCCCGAGCCACCATAGCTGGCTCCTCTCGATGTGGAGGAGCAGCGGCTCTACTTTGAGCTCCTCCCGAGTGATTGTTCTCCTCACCTTATCTCTAAGGGAGCGCCCCGCCACCCTGCGGAGAAAGCTCATTTCGGCTGCTTGTATCCGGGATCTTGTTCTTTCGGTCATGACCCAAAGCTCATGACCATAGGTGAGAGTAGGAACGTAGATTGACTGGTAAATCGAGAGCTTGCCTTACAGCTCAGCTCCTTCTTCACCACGACAGACCGGTACATCGACCGCATCACTGCAGAAGCTGCACCGATCCGTCTGTCAATCTCACGTTCCCTCACTCGTGAACAAGACCCCAAGATACTTGAACTCCTCCACTTGAGGCAGGAGCTCTCCACCAACCTGAAGGGGACAAGCCACCCTTTTCCGACTGAGAACCATGGTCTCAGACTTGGAGGTGCTGATCCTTATCCCAGCCGCTTAACACTCAGCTGCAAACCGTCCCAGTGCACACTGAAGGTCCTGGCTTGATGGAGCCAACAGGACAACATCATCTGCAAAAAGCAGAGACGAGATCCTGTGGTCCCCAAACCAGACTCCCTCCGGCCCCTGGCTGCACCTAGAAATCCTGTCCATAAAGATAATGAACAGGACCGGTGACAAAGGGCAGCCCTGCCGGAGTCCAACATGCACTGGGAACAGGTCTGACTTACTGCCGGCAATGCGAACCAAGCTCCTGCTCCGGTCGTACAGGGACCGGACAGCCCTTAGCAAAGGGCCCCGGACCCCATACTCATACAGAGCACCCCCCACAGGGTGCCACGAGGGACACAGTCGAATGCCTTCTCCAGATCCACAAAACACATGTGGACTGGTTGGGCAAACTCCCATAAACCCTCCAGCACCATGGAGAGGGTATAGAGCTGGTCCAGTGTTCCACGACCGGGACGAAAACCGCATTGTTCCTCCTGAATCCGAGGTTCAACTATCGGTCGCATTTTCCTCTCCAGTACCCTGGCATAGACTTTCCCGGGGAGGCTGAGGAGTGTGATCCCTCTGTAGTTGGAACACACCTTCCGGTCCCCCTTCTTGAAAAGAGGGACCACCACCCCGGTCTGCCAGTCCAGAGGTACTGTCCCCGACCGCCACGCGATGTTGTAGAGGCGTGTCAACCAAGACAGCCCTACAACATCCAGAGACTTGAGGTACTCAGGGCGTATCTCATCCACCCCCGGTGCCTTGCCACCGAGGAGCTTCCCAACTACCTCAGTGACTTCGGCCTGGGTGATGGACGAGTCCATCTCCGAGCCCTCGGCCCCTGCTTCCTAAACCGATCTTCCAGTTCTAAATTAATCATCTTTGTCGTCTCATTTGTGATCTGAACCAAACAATTTTTTTAACACAAACAGTGCTATATAGAGAAAAAAGGGAATGAAAAAACACTACAATAAACTACGTAGTGTACGGAATCAGTGTCTAGACAAATCCAAATCATTGCAATTCTTTACCGCCAATGGTATTTCTATTTTCATTTTATATCTTAAAAATGTCTTGAATGTAGCGTTTTCCCAGATATTGAGACCCTGACGACCAGCTATAATCTAATTTGCTCTGCCATAGTCTCCATGTCAACAAAAAAGAGATAATTACGTTGAAACAATGCATTTGGCTGTGGGTATATAACATGTCTGTTATAACACGTGAGTTTTCAAACTGCTATGTAAATAGGTCCACACACAGACTTTATAGCAGCTGCTGCTTGGTTCTTTTAACACCAGCTGAGTTGTTATTCCCCCGAGAAAGGCTAGATAAGTTTGCACCACACGTCTTTCATCCGTTTACTCACAGCTTATCTATATAAATCTACATGCAATATAAATTAACACATACAGTGTGATGTAAGCGTGACACTCTGCTGATGATTTCATTTCTCCCATCACCTCCGACATAGACCTACTGCAGGTCTGTGGGAACAACGGGAATGTGTAATGGATTGAGTCATTCTTTTACTTCTTTTGGCCGCAAATTAAAATACATTCTAGCTCAAATTAAAAGACCTCCTACTGAGCTGAAGCTGACTCTTCTCATATTAAAGCCAAACATTTTATTAATTTTTTTCTGATTTTGGGCAGGGAATTCAACTCATTCTCTAATGATAAAAAGAGAAAAACTATTTTGGAAGCTCAGTTTTGCCCAATCAGATCTTTTGAATATTTGCATATAAACACATAAGTTAGAGCTAATCCCACAAAGACACAAGAAATGCATGTTCTTTCCACCAGATTGACTAGAGCTAGCCCACATTTACACATTCCCAGTTAACACGCTAACAAACAGTCATCTGTTGTTACTGATTTGCGTCATCACTGTCATATCACTGAGGAAGACATATCTGCAACATGAGCCATTGGTTTCCACTCAGCTATTGTCAGATCAGTTATCTTACTAATTACCTTACTAATGAAGGAACTACCATTAGGAATTAAACAAAGACATCAGTTCCACGACATAAAGCACAGTGGTCGGCATTGTTTTCTTGCCTGCGAGGTCAAGTATTAAGTAGATGCAAACATATCAAAAGCAATTACTTCTGTATGGGGCGTATCGAAGAGTGGAATAAAGGCTGTCTTTTAATTAGTGGTCAATTAGTTTACTTTAACCAAAGGGGCTGTTTGGAGTGTGGTCCGCAGTGTGTAACCACACTCATGACACAAGTACACGCTACACTGAGAGCCTTAGTACTCTTAAAAACAAAAAAGAATGGCTTTTTTTTTTTGGCAAAGACGGATGAATAAACATGAATTTTAGGAGACTTTTGTTTAAAGTACTAGAGCTAACTGTGCATGGCCAGGCTGCGAGTTCGAGTGGAGTTGGACTTCCAGCGCAGCTAGTGGTGCTATCAGCTGGCATCCCTATTACAACAGTTAACAGAGCAAAACATGTTGTTGACTATGGCATAGCATTAGTTCCAGCGCATTAGACACAATGACTATCACTGTGACAGCATCTCGCTCACATCCACACACTCGCCGCTCTCACCTACCGACATTGTGCTGTAAATGAGCGCCGTCATTTACAGCACAATGCCGCGGTTCACTGTGTTCCGTGTGGCGGCCGTCATTCCTCTTTTGATATAAACATGCTTCCCTTTGGCAGCACAATAGATCTTTCACAAGCGCACGCACCGACAAGGGTCACATAGATTAATATCCCGTTGAAAGCTTCTTTTATATACTTACGGCTGTCAACACAAGCACGCACACAGCTCAGTAGTGTAACAGTCACCGTGACAATAGGACTTTAGTTACACATACTTACTGTACGTGCTTGCATCGGCAAAGAATCCTGTGAGACAAGCATTTCCTCTCATGTTTATGTATGTGCGCACATGCATAAACACTACCCTATTTTACAGTATATCACAATAGATCTTTAGATTCAATACATGCAAAATGGAAACATCCCTCGCTGATTTGTTTACAGCCAACCACGACTCTGAGTTTAAACATAAGCAGACTTTGCAGACTTAAGCAATGTCATAAAAGCGAAAAACACAATGGAGCAAAAGGGGCCAAAACTTAATAAAGAGCCCACCTAAAACTGTTCCCAAGATGTTTCATAACAGTCCAGGCTTGTCCAGGTCAATGTCTAAAACGTCAGTAGAGTAAACAATGTCAAATCTATAAAGCACAAACCTCCACTTAAGAGAGCCACTCTGGAGACAACATTAAGATCAGTCACTGGACCAAAACACTAGAATACATTATCACTGGAGAAAAGGCACACCAGAAAAGACCACAAAGCAGGACATTATGAAGAATATCTACTAATTACATCTAGCTGTGGAGATACAAATGGGCCATTAATGTCTGGACACAAATCCAGTCTGAGCTCTCGAGAAGTGACAGTGTGGCAGTCTTTCTTAAAGATCTGAGTGGATTGCATTCTGAATAAAGCCTGACTCATGCCGTCACTTTGTGCCATGACAAAAAGTTCCTTTGAAGCCAGTGAAGTACAATAGCCACAAATAGACACATGGAGCAGACTCTGTGAGAATGCAGGATTTGTCCAATGATGTACTACACTGTTACCATACATACATTCTATATAGCTAGTGATGCTAATGGGCAGTGAGGTACAAGAGAGCTCCTTCAAGCATTCGTGGATAAAAATCTTGCCTGTTTTTTTTTAATTCAGTTTTTTATCTCAAAATATCTTGGTGCAATTAAACAGGGCTATGTTTTATAGGTGAACCACTAGTGCTCAGACAACATCAAAAAACAAGATATGTCTGTTAAATTGTGATTTTTTTCAAATTAGCTGGAATTCAGGTTTCAACTTTTTAATATCCATGCTGTTGTTCTACTGTGTCATTACAACTAAGGAAAACTTTTCAGTGGTAGGTACACATTGCCTATACAAGCAAACACATGAAAATACTTGCAGTCAAACACCTTCATGTATGCGCACAAACACACCTCGCGCAGAGCAATGCCTCCCTCCCTGTTGTCTTTCCTGGCACCGGTCTGCATTGACACAGATGGTGATGGAGGGAAGACGCATACAAAGGAAGTCTGAGAGGGAGTGGCACGGCCAGTTTATGTCAGATTTGTTTCCCCTTCACCTGCATCTTATCTCTATAAATCACGACTTGTACCTGTGCCGTACATGCTTCCATCCATCTACCTCACGTTGTCCTCTGCTACTTCCCTCCATCAATCGTCTAAACACTCGCACCACACTTTAAGAGTTCCCAGCAACAGTCACTCACTACCTATTCATCAATGTGACTCTAAAACCACTTCCAACCTTGTATCACGACCTTTCACGCATCTGTTAACTTCTAATATGTGACCTTTGCGCCATTCATCTTCTTTAATCCGCCCATCTATCAATCCAACCTTTTGTTCCAAGTTGTGTAATGGAGAATAACAAGCTCTCCATCACTCAAGAACCCATGTTTCTCGTCTAATTTACGATGATAACTTGCTTTTATGTTGAAGCCAGAACGGTTGAAAGAGTAGAAGATTTTTTTTCCCCCGCCTGTCTGATCAGCGCCATTGATCTTAACACTTACCAGCTGCATTCCACAGATGAAGGCTAGAGTACACCTGCCACTACAGCACCCCATGGCGTCCTCCTCCCTCTCTCCAGTGGTCCACGCACTGTCGAACTAACTCCCCGATCTCCAGCTGGACCTTCAAATCCCCCAAAAAAGAGAGAAGAAAACAAAGAGGAACCCCCCAGAGGGCTGTCTGGCTGGCTGTCAGCCCAGGCAGAGGGACTTGGTGCACGGCTACAGACGACACAGCACTGCCCCTGTTCACTCTGGGGGGAAGACAGCCTCGTAGTTCATCCAAATGGAAGGGATGGCGAAAGGTAAACAGCTCGAAGTGTGGTCACCTGGATCCCCGCTGGCGAGGTGTCGTAGGTCAAAGATGGAGAATAACACCTGGGGGGGATTTTGGTCCAGAAAGTCCTCTTGGTTTGCTTCCCAGGCAATTCAAAATGAATCAAGTGGTGTGCATTCTGATTAACTAGGCAACACACAAAGGCAAAGATAGCACTTTGGAGTAAAGAAAATAATAAAAAATGCTACCTTGTTATACAATATCTCCACAAAGCCCCTAATTGTCCATCTAGAAGGCTAGAAAGTCCAGTCCACGTCTAATTGCATCCTTGACAGCACGCTCCAAACACTAAACTTGAAAAGCAGGGAAAGATGTTAAGATTAGACGACCATGCGTTGCAATTCATCCCCACAAATTGATTTCTCTCTTGTAGCCTAAATAATCCTACTCAGAGCTTTTAGCTGATAGAAACGGGCTAATTTACAAATCGGGGTGGAGAGGAAACAAGTGAAAGTGTTGCCTCTCCCTTTCATAAGCGGTCTGCTCTCGCTTCTTCTTCTTCTGAAGTCACAGTGGCATCCTTTACAACGATATCTGAATGTTTTGCAACGCGGTTATAAGCCCCTCTTTTTAGTTTTTTTATACAGCGGAAAACCGGGAAATTGTTGGCGGGCTGTTGTGACACGTCAACTGCCTCTGGAGAGAAGCTGGCACTCTGTTTGCCTCGTAAGTCCTCCTCGGTTCATCCCCTAATTAGCTCCACAACACACCCGCCTTTGGTCAGCTGCCGCGGTGCATTCAGTGCCTCCTCGCGCGGTTACAAACCTCCACAACGAGCGGGAAACACTCGCAGCTTTGTAGTTCCACGTTTCGGATGGAGACGGGGTCAGGGTGAAATATAAAGTCAAAGTAAATGTCCCAAAAACACAGCGATATGAGAGAAAATAGCGGTGAAGTTCCGTGAGTCCTCCCCGGGTTGTCCTCAAGGAGTGAAGGAAGAAGGGGAGACAATGGGAACCGGGATGGACCAACGGACTGAGAGAGACAGCCGAGAGGAGCGTCTCCCGCCTGCCAGCTGTCAAGTCAAACAACAAACGGTACCGCGCCACTTCCGACTGTTCTTTTCAAAATAAACGTCTTTTCGGGGCAAACTCTTCAGATGTAGAAGAAGCTGCGTGACCTTCTAGTTCAACCAGAGCATGAAACTTTAAAAACAGTATTATAGATTTTAAAGTAGACTGTCCATTTGTGTTTTTTATATCTATATCTTACATTTAGGCAATTAGTTTAGAGTGGCTTTTTAAATTTGACCAATTTTTGTGCTTGTGCTGAACAATAGTCATATGGGACAGGGTGGTACCAGGTAGACATCACACTAGGTGGAAAAGTGCTATATAAATACAAAAAAAAAAACTTTGAATCAGATCAGGTAGCTAACATCCCGTTAACAGCCCTTGTCCGAGTCACTGGCAGGGGGCAGGGGTTGCCAGATAGAACTGCCCCACGATGTGTAGTGTTCCACAGTACCATCTGGGAGGGCGTGGGGGGTGTCATCTTCAAACTTAAAACACACCTATACCCGTCAGAACTGCCACATGAGCTGTCACACCGACAGGTTAGACCAAAATGGATTTTTATGAGTTTTGCAAGGTTAATACCAAGTTAATGGGTGTTTATAAAATCTTGTTCTGTGATGGGCAGTTGCTCCGAAAATGCCGCTCCTCATTTACATACTTGCCCCTCTTGCTACTCCATCACATGTGGGTGCATTGAAATAAATATCCGCTTGTCGCTTTAGCTGCTTTGTGATTGTGAAATTCCTACAACTTTTAACACAAAACAGTTCATTACTTATTACACTACAATAAAGTAATTCCCACCAAACTGAAATATACCAAAAGTAATATACCACATGCTAAAACATTATGACTACCTGTCATTATGTCTAAACGCTATTATGTATTTTGGCTGTTGTGTGCTTTTATATTGAAGGCAGAATTCCCCAACTTCCGATTGTAATGCTGCTGCTTACAGCTAACTTGCTGGAGCTGATGTTCCGCTCGGCAGGGGAGCGGCGGGGCTCTTTCACTCAAAGAGACACACAAACATCAGCAGAAGGAGACGGGGCTGGGGTCAGCGTGCAGCTGCTCCAGAACATGGCCTTTAACCATCAGTAATCACAAGTCACGCTCTTTTTCCTCTTACTTCACTCTTTCTTTCTTCCTTTTTTCTTTCTCTTTCTCCGTTTCTTCTCTCACAGCAGGGAGCCCTGTCTGACTTGTCAAGATAATCATTAGATTCTCATTCATTAATTACAAGCTGAAGGGTTTTCCTGGTGGCCTGCTATTAAGTCTGAGCTATTTGAAAGTGGACAGAGTGTTTAAAAAAAAATCATGTAGCGTTTTAAAAACTCTCTCAACTATCCATCAATTACCAGAGGGAGAAAAAAAAGCCTTGGGTAACGCTTCAGAGTGTGATTGGCTCATTTATGAATGACACTTAATTTAGCTCAGCTCTGTGTTGTTCCCACAGTGACTGGAGTTCAGCCGAGGCAAATTAGGTAACAACAACGTTTCCCTCCAATTAAAGGCAGTGTGTGTAACTGCGGGTCTGTGTGTGTGGGGTCACTGGGGCCCCTCCCATGAAATGGCCAGCACTTTGAAGAGACACAGAGGTGTAGAGGCTATCACTGCTTTAGCTACACACCATAATTGCCTGCTTTCCTCTCCACATCAATCTTTGTCACAGCGAGCCCCTCCCACACACATACATACACACACACCCCGGAAAACAACACACACGTTTAGGTACATACCAGACTTTGAAGCCACACACCGAGCAACGGGAGTTTAATTATGCCGCTAATCTTGACTGACAGTACTTTGTATAATGGCTGAGTCCTCGGGGGCCATGTGTCAAAGCATCCACCTAGTCATCCATCCAAACAGTCTTCTAGTTTATCATCTTATACATCCATTTTCAGCCACAAAATTCCATCAAATCTCTATCACTTATGTCTTCCTCTGTCCAACTGTCTTTCTGCGGTTCTATTACTCTTCATTACATTTCTGTCATCCATCATGTGCTGTACAATAAGGGTTATTGACCACTAGGCCAGTGTCCAAAGGGCTTTGACCAAACAGACCTTGGCATTGACATGGCTCGCCTCGGAGTGGGCAGATGCCAACCCAGTCATAAGCAGAAGTGATGACTCACTGCTGTGACATGTGTCATGGATACATAAAAAGAACCATGCTTTTTGAAATGTAAGATTTTTATTTTTGTACTTTTATTTTTGCTTGAGTGAGACTTACCCAAAAAGTGACCTGACGCATGCTAAGACCCAAGGGTGAGTGCCTTATTGGTTGTTTGCTAATTTACTGGCATAGTCTGTGGGTAGATTATGAAAAATGGCAGTTAAACATTATCATAAGAGTAAGAGTTTTCATTAATGTATGCATGAGTATAGCAAAAAATGTATAATAGTGTATAAGTATATAATAGTTTTGTAGTTAAGACCACATTAACCATGTCCGACAAGTCGTCATGTTTGAGATCAGCGTGAACACAGACCAAGACAAGACTTTAAGGAAACAGAACAGGGTCAAGACCAAGACCTTTGAAAAGTTATTTTAAGACCAGTCTATACTTCAACACTATGTTTGCTTGAAATTATTCTCAAGAACATAAAAGTTTGGGAAATTCAGGCTTTGACAATAATATCAGACTTTGGTAAAAGTTTGAAATACGTGTTGGTCACAATGTGTTATGAAACTAAGCTCAGGTGTGTTTTTCTGACTTATAAGTGCCATTAGTAACATAACAAGAGCTCTCCAAAGCACTGCTCTCTTTCATACAGTTAAGATCGCTGTATAATCAGATTAAGCCAAATAAAATAAACTATTCTTTGAGAAGACTTCATCAAACATAATCATTTTGCTGTCAATCCAGGAAGCACCCCATGAAAAGATTTTTTCCACCTGTATTGCCAGTTTTTATCAAATTATTTTAAAAGACAGAGTAAAAAAAGTCAAAGAAACAGTTAATTAAGAACATCTCTTTTCTCCCTGTGGACACTATAACCTAAACTTTTTCCCTTGGAGGGCCGAAACAGAAAGGTATTAGTGGGCCGTGGGCCAAACACAGAAATCTTTTGCATGTAATTGAAAGAAATACTGCACTCCATTTTGTTCTGTCAAGGTAGCGCCTAACCAAATGCCAAATTTTACTTTGCAGTAGGCCATTACCAGTGGTTAAGTATGCTTAACCATTATTGCAGATTAAATCAGTCAGGCAATTTCAGTTGCAAAACATGACAACCACTGGCAGGCCAAACCAAATCCTTTGGTGGACCAATTTTGGCCCCCGGGCCCCACCTTGGGCACCCCTACTGTAAGCAGTACAGGAGTTACTCCTTCATTGGCCGTATCCCGTATACCAGTCTAAATTTTAAAAATCAAAAATTTCAATCCAATCCAAGTGTTCTTTGTACTGTGTGTGTGCCTCTTTAGACACAAACAAATTCCAGAATAAACAGCCCATAACAGCTGGACGTCCTTTTACTGCAACTTCAACATATGTCATTTTAATCGTTCATAGCAGGATTCATGAGAGACTGAGGTTCCTACAAAACACAATTACTGAGGCTTTTAATAGTGTCTGTCATAATAATAGCCATATGTGGGAAGGTGTTTTAAAAACACTAAGACATTGAACAGAACCAGAGGTAGAAAGCAATGATGTCAAACCGAAAGGACACATGGAGAACAGACATGCTGTCATTAACTTACATGGTCTCCATCACTGACAGTATGGTTTCCCATTAGAAATCTGCGCCTCCCACTCCACAACGTGTTGCTTTTCGGATCAATATGGCCCATTTGAATCTGATTTTGACAGAGGGTGAAAGTGACAAACGCAGACAGAGATAGGCCTCCACCGCCTTCCAGATAGCGAGATAGTAGGTGCGTATTACTTTATCTGTCTGCAGCAGATGTCACCAGGTGTCTCCGGCTGCCAGCCACCGTCTCGGCCCACACACACATATATATACAAACATACGCCATGAAAACACACCGTCTGCCACTATGACACGCTGTACCTCCTACACCATGTCGTATCTGACAATGATCTAACGGCACAGTAGAAAATAGCCCATAAATGTGAAATAACAGTTCCAGTGACTAAACCAGCGAGCACTTGTATCCACTGTTTACACCTTCTGAAATGGAGACGGGCAGAATTTATATTTAATTTGACATTGGTAGAAATAAGGGGTCGAGATGGAGGAAAAGAATAGGCATAAGCTAAATGATAGAACGAGGGAAGTTAGGTGAAGAAGGATCAAGGAAGTGAAAAGAGCAAAATCTATAAAAAAGGGATACAAAGAAGTAAAAGGTTCAGGTGTTAATTAAAATAAGAACTAATCTGATTGAAGAGTCAAAAGACAAGGAAATACAAATTGAGTTGAAGAAAAATGGAGGACTCATCTTCATGCTGAAAATAGAGCAACAGATTGTAGAACAGAAACAGCCCAGAGAAAGCTGTGGTTGACACGGTTTCTTGTGCACACATGGCCAAACATCATGACAGGATTACACTTTACCCTGTATAAATAGAAATGTGCTTTGACATGTTGTGTAAGTTTGCACACATGGGTGGATGCCCGTGGTAAACTTTGCAATATCAAAGCTCCTTCTTTACAGATCACAGGGGGCTGCAGCCTATCCCGACTGCTTGGGATGTGTGGTGACGTACACCTTGGTTAATTGCAAGGCTAAAAAGTTGACAAAAACACTGACAGACAACCATTAGCACACATATTCATTAAGCAGGAGGCAACCAGTTCACCATATGTGACAGTGGGAGGAAGCAAAGTGCGCAGTGCGAACCCACTGTGTTTCTGTGCTCCAAAAACACATGTTCTTATACTGTATCTTATTATTATTATTAATTTTATTTGATTGGGACAGTGCATGTTAATGAACATACTGTAAATGAGACACAGCCACATGATCGTAAACATGCCACATTGTAGCCTTAAGGCTCGTACACACCGGGACGAATATCGGCGCGCGTTATTCGCCAGCGTTTTTCAACGCGTTTTTTGTGTTCACACCCAAGCGATTTTCGCTGACGATGAGCCGAGTGAACATGCAAATTCATTCCCTGACATTAGATGGCGCTTAATGTAAAACAGAAATACCCTATCAAGGCCCATTTGCTGTGCAATACCACTCCATAACAGTTCTCTTTTATCAAGATTTTTGTAATCGCTGTCGCATTTGTCATATAGTTCTTTGTGTTCCGACACCAACAAGACCAGCAGCTCTACATTCACCTTGCCTTGCATCTTCTTCGTCTTATTTCTTACCGCAGTGTAGACACTACTTGGCGTATATCTTCTTCGCCGTTACGTATGTGTGCTCGGCAAGACTGTTTTAGGTTTGAGCGCCCCCAAGTTGTGTTTTGGACACGTTAGCAAAAGCGCCAATCTCAATGGTCGTATAGTTTTTGACGCGGGGCGTTTTCTAAAAACTGACGCTTTTACGCGTGCCGTTTTTCGCGTCGATGTGCACACTCACATTGGCGCCCTTTGTTTAGTCACGAGGTTTTTAAACGTCGGCGAATATCGTGCGCGAACTTCGTCCCGGTGTGCCCCTTTAGGCTAATTTCCATCCGTTGTCCCAACAATCACACAATCATTCATACACCAGTGCTGTGTCACTGGAGGCAAGGAGGGTTAAGTGGCCAGAGGACACAACGACAGTATGAACTGTGGGGAGAGCGGGATTCGAACCGTCAACCTTCCGGTTAAGTGCACTTTACAACACACACAGTTCACTCACCACCACTGATAATGTACATACACTTTCTTTAACCTAATTTGGTTTAATTTGGTTAATTAAATAAATATTATTTTGTATTAAACTTAATTTCTGCCTGGAGTACCCTGAGGAAACTTACGCAGACACAGGGAGAACATGTGAAATCTCCACACACAGAAAGGCCGGACGGACATTTTTTGGTTTACGAACCCTTGAGTCAGGTTCATAACAGTATTTAGTTAGTTAGTATTAAATCTAAATCTATAAATCCAGACTGAGGCATCAGACCTGATCAGCACCGGTTTTCAAAAAGAGGCTATATTCTCAAGGTGAACTCCGCCATTACTTCTTCTAAGCCCTGCAGGGATCAATCCCACAAAGAAGGAGTGGCACCCTGGCAATTAGTCATAATGCGTAAAAAGAAAAAGATGCCTAAGCAAAAATGTCTGCTAGGCATGTATTAGTGGTTAAAGCAATACCATATAACGTTTTTAAACAAATAGTAACCTATAAATCATCATAATCCTCATCCTCAAAGTAATTTAAGTAGTTCCAAACCCTGAAACAGAAACTAACCCCTCTTTCATAGACTCAGTATACTTTTGTAAGCAAAAGATAAAGTATGTAGATATTAATTTCTTATGTATTCCTAATGGTACTATTTGTCAGCACCAGAAAGACTTTTGGAGTCAGTATAGTGCCCTGAGGAAAGTTGCGTAGCTCAGTGGGTAGAGCAGCCGTCCTTCGACCGGCAGGTGGGTGGTTTGTTCCCCGCTTGAAACATTCCAAAACATCATAACATCCCGCTCTCCCCCACATACTGTCGTTGTGTCCTTGGGCAAGACATTTAACCCACATAGTTTTACTGAAAAGGGCAATTTCTGCATGATTGTGTCTAATTGCATAACTTAAGTCTACAATGTGAAACTGAGACATTTACTGGATCTTATAAGTGTATTTCTGATTAAATTATACACCTTGCCTATTGATTTCTGAGGTAGATTGACACAAATGTCTTTCTTTTACCCATGTAAAGAGAGAAGATTTTACAAACTTGTATTGCACAAGAGTCTCAAAAAATAAGAGTCAAGTCTAAGGCCGAGGACGCTGCTGTAAAGATGCACTCATTTAACTGTTTTACTTTTACAAAATGTTCTATCAATATTCGGCGGCAGGAAGAAGCATGAGGTCCAGCTTTGACAAGGTTGTGGATAATATCTCATAATCTTGTGATGGGCTTGTGCTTAGATGGGTTTTCAAGGAAGCTTACCTCACACTTTTTCTGCAATCAGACGCTGCATCTTTTGCAGAATGATGAAACTGACCTTGAACCTTGAGCAAACAAGGAGAACTTGAGAATATACATTAAAAAGCTTGGTGTCTCTGCTTACATAAAAAAAATATGCAACTCTATATTGAAAGATGTTTTTCTTTCAAAATACTGATTTACATTTCAAATAATGTTATACGTTTTTATACAGTGAGCTGTTAGTGAAGCAAATATTAGATGACACAAGACTTTATTACCCGTTAGATGTGATAGTTTCTGGCGAGATATGTTTTCACGCAATATGCTAGTTCACCCTGCCGCTCTTGGGAGGGGTTAAACGGGTATTACCTAATTTCTTTACTCTTGCATTAGGTTTAAAGTTTAATCACATAACAACTTATTGTAACAGGAATCATCTGTGAAAAAATTTGTCTTTAAGACGTCATTCATGCTTTAAAATTAAGGATTTTAATATCACACTGCAGGATTTTGGCCAATCACAGCTCGCTTCTGGTAAAAAAGGACAGCTTCCATTGGTTGACACTGATGTCAACAAGAAAAGACAAAAACAAGAAAAATAAAACACAAAATGGGTTATTTTCTTTGCAAAATAATGTTATTTTATAGCAAAACAGCTCAAAAGAGGAAAAAAATAAATAAAAAAGGGCAGTAAATTAAACATTGTAGGCAATGCTTCGATGCAATGTTTAACGAGGCAATGTTTAACGCCCTTTGAACCAAGATCAGACATTTTCACTTTTTTTGCAGGCTGTCTGTGTGTGGCCTTCTTCATCTGATGAAGCTGTCAAAAGCAACGCACGGCAGTGTTAACCAGAGCTACGAGGCTGCTATAGAGTAACATACTGTTCTGATCACAGCTAATAACACACAATTGCTAGATTTTTAGGCCTGACCCGACAGCGTGTTATTAAAGCAGCTCTGTCAGTATTCATGTCACTACTTAATAATACACTGGCAGCAAAATAAAATGCATCACATGGTGACATATCCTGCTCCATTTAAGAGAGGTTTGTAGTAAAAGCAATGCATTGAATTTGCCTGGATGAACTAAAGATGTGAGCTTTTTCTTGCTTCTATTTTCAAAGTGGAAATAGGAGCTAATTAACCTCACTTTTCACAAATGTAAAAATCAGCTGCAGGCTTTCGATAATGGTTGTCATTAATTTTACAAATAGAGATTGTTCATCCTTTAGGCGTACTTGTGATCATGTGACTTCAACTGACCAAATATTTTATTCTTACTGATAATCTTACTTTTTACTTCAGTGCATTCAGACAGTGGTACGTCTTAGTCCATTAAAAGAAACTCTGTTGCAGTTGATTTCTTAATGCGGTTTACATAAAACATATGCAGACCTGTTACCGTCATTTTTTGTGGCTTAGTGATAGAGCGGTCATCCTTCAACCGGAAGGTAGGCGGTTTGATTCCCGTTCACCACACAGTTCATACTGTTGTTGTGTCCTTGGGCCCTCTTTGCCTCCAGTGGCACTGGTGTAAGAATGTTTAGTGAATGTATTTGGTGATGGTCGGAGAGTCCGTAGGCGCGGCTCTGTCAGTCTGCCCCAGGGACTGTGTAGTGAATGAATAATTGAAATGTAAAGCGTCTTTGCATCCCCGGAAAAGCGCTATATAAAATTGATGTAATAATAATAATCTATTCCATTGAAAATATATTCTCCAGAGGTTGTGGTCTTATACTTTTAATTGCTGGTGTCATGTGGTATGTCCCTTTAACATGTATCTGATATTTTATTCTTCTAGTTGGGAAAATGGTTGAAATGCCAGAGTATATTGTAAAAGCAATCATTTGTGGAAAAAACAGGCTTTATGATGCCATCTGTCTACAGGAACGAAAAACCTTGGCCAATCACAAGCGCAAAAAGGAATGTTCAAATTGGTTTACACCAGTTTGTCATATGACGTTCCAGAAAGTTTTAATAGCTGCCGAAGAGGAGATAATTTACAGCTAAGCTAATGCTAAGCTAACGCTAAACTCTAAACCCCAGTTTGGTCAGGTAGTGGAGATTTAAGTAGCTCACAAAATAGACATTTATTTTGCAAGTTTCTGTGCTGTATGTAACTTTAAAGCTTTGACAAGATTGTGGATTAAAGCTTTTTAGCTATTTAGCTTTTTAATAAATTTACCCCGTCACACTGTGCAGGTTATGCACATAGATTGTTTATAAAATGGATGTAATCCGCCCATTGGTCCCCTATTCACCGATATTGTCATTACGACAGGGCAATTAAATGGCCGTTACATCCGGCTGTTCGCCTTTTACTCCATAGCTCTAGAGATTGGAGACATCTTTTGTACCAGGCTGTAAACATGATTTTTATACTTGTACCCAAGTCTCAATTGGGTCTCTCCTTATATTTCCGCTTTTGGAGCCTGCCCTCTGGTGGACGGAGGTATATCGCTGTATTTTGCTGTATTTGATGTATGCGTCCTAACTCGAGGACCATTTAATCGTAAGTCGCAGTGTGACAGGATTGAAGATGAGGTCTCACTGACTCGCAAATAAAGATTGTCTACAACAAATATCTGACAGTGTAGAGAATCCTGCAAAAACTTTCTATACAGGCCGGACAAAGACAGTAACCAGTTTAAGCTGTACCTTGTGACATGGAGTCATTTTATTACATTACAATAAACTGTACTGTAAAGCTCACAGACGGTCTAGACAGTCAAATAATACTCAGCACTGGAAGAAAAGAAAAGGTCAAAGAGCTGGCTTGTTTACAAACCTGCATATTATGCCTTCAATTTAAAAAGAAACAATACAACCACCAAAAGTGGAACCAAAAGTGTTATTTTTATGCCATAAAACACAACCTAAGTCCTGAGCCGGGGCACACATGAAATATGAGGCTGAGAAACAAGTCTGCAGTTACTGTGCAAAGAAAAAGATTTATGATGCTGTGCGGAAATAGGGTTTTTTACGCCATAAAACAAAGGCTAATTCGGTTTCCTTTGTGATCCTTGTCTTAGGAAGCTTTGCTCTTTAATGTGCTGGCGTGTGTGAGGGCTGGCTTACAGAAGTGCATGTTCTCAGTCATGGGTATGTGCCTGCAGGCAGAGCACTGAGTGCTATTAGACGTGGATATTGCAGCAGTAGCTCACGGGGGCTCAATACAATTCAATGCGTCATTTTTATCAAGTGCACAGACTAAACACGTAATGTAAATCACAGCGGGCTTTAATCCCCATTATCGAATCCAGCCCTGGGTCAATTTCTATTCAATAAATGCAACTCTGCACTTCATTTCTAACAACACATTGTTGTTACATCTACATGCAGGTCATTGAATGAGCCAGAGGTCTTCATTATTTCTCCTTTTACAATTTGTTAAACAATTCCATTACTTTATAAAGGCCATATATCTGTGTCAAATCATTTATGAATACAAAAATTGGCATGTGTCCCTGTTGCTATCTGCTGCTTATATGCATGGAGTATTTTATATTTGTAGTCTCTCCTTGACTGTATTAATGCCATAAATCCTAACATTTGTCAAATGCTTTCAGTGTGTAAATAAATGATATTATCATATATACAGAGCCTTTTTAAATAGCCCCACCAGTATCATGTTATCCTTGTCTCAGAGAGTTATTTTAAAATTCCATCTTTGAACAACTAAATTAAATTTCCGATGGACAAGTTTGGAATACTTTTTGACATACAACTTTGTTGGCTAGCTGCATATTTTACAATTTAAAGTGTGGTGTATGTGTAGTTTAATATACAATGTTGCAGCCGGAAACTTACCTCAACTCAATACGACATTTCAGTCAGCTGTTTGTGCGGAGCTTGTTTTACTGGTTGTTCAGTCTTTATTGGGGTCTAGTGTAAATTTGTGCTTCCAGTGTCTATAATTTTATCCAAATAACACTCCTTGTCTCTCTTTTAAAAATATATATTTTAAAGCAACACTATGTAATTTTTGCCATGAAACATTTATTTGAGTGTACCCTGCCACGGCAACAAAGAGTCACCTGGCCCTGTCCTTGTATAAGCTATCTTTTATTACATCAGCAAAAAGAAAGGGACAAATATTGTATGGATTAACAGATGTATATTGTTAAATCACTATGTTTGAATTACCTCTGATATTACTGAGTACAAAGCACGGCAGGGTGAGCAGTTCACGTGGGCAGTGTGAGCCAGTGGGAGAGGAGGCAGGGAACCATGTACTGAGCGTTTTTGTCCTGTTTTACCGTTGTTTAGAAAGTAGCTTGTTGTTAGTAGCGAGCTAAAGGAAAACTAACAACATGAAGTCTGCAGTTTCTCGGAGTTTGACAATCCTCCCAAGCGTTACTATGGAGACCCAGACAAACTAGTGTCTTTACTCACTTTGATGTCAGGCATTCCTGATATGAAAAAGAACTCACTGCACCAGGCTGGGGGAAAGTGAAAAATTTCTGTCAAATCAATATATATTTCAGCATTAGCTTTCATCACATCTGATGTATGCAATATTTGTTTTTGATGCTAGTTCACTGCTGCAGAAGAAGAACACTGGTGTTTCTTTTTGAGTATTAAGCATTCAGGAACTCATCTACTACACACTCATTTTGTTCAATTTGAAAACAGCATCAGACCTTTATCACCTTACACCTTACATTGCTTTAAAAAGAGTTTGAGGCATGGAATTGTCGTCTGGACTAAAGCCACCAGATGCTGCCACAGAGGCCAAAAAACTGCACCTCCCACCTTTAACCAGTGCCTTTTAGAGTGATGTTCTAGAAATGAAATGTGGATATGTAATAATGTGATAATTAGCAAAAGATGAATTTGGAAGTTGCACAGCAGAAAATAAAACATTTTGGTGACAGCAATCAGCAACTGGCAATACTCTACTGCAACATGCAAATATCATGCAAATATCATGCAAATAGCCAAAGCATTGT
Source organism: Perccottus glenii (assembly GCA_024416835.2). NCBI lineage: Eukaryota > Metazoa > Chordata > Actinopteri > Gobiiformes > Odontobutidae > Perccottus > Perccottus glenii. Next base: position 14,042,023 of record CM044564.2, read on the forward strand.
TATTTCTGATTAGATCAACATCTGTGACTGTGTTATATTTTTCCAAATTCAAAGAGACTTTTTCTACAAACATATTTATCCTAAAGCACAAACAACTGAACAAATGAGACACAATGCTGTTGTATTAAAATACAAGCACCAAAACAAACTGACACCCGCCTGGACTTTATTGTGCTAATAACAAAAAAATATGAGCGCCTTGTATCTCATATTTCCCACAAATAAGAATATCCGCCTGGCTGCACAATATGAATATCACTGAAAATATGAGTGTTTCTTTTTATTCAGAATCACTGGAAACACTAGTTCCTAAACTCAAATCTTCACTCTAATTAAGGCAAATAAAACCAGGCCAAAATGTTCCCAAACTTTGTCAAATGGGACGGTGCATCACCAGTGATTATTAAAGACTTAACGAACGAGACAGACAGGGGGTGGAACTAAAGAAGGAGATGGAAAAAGGAGATGCAGAATGGGGGACATTGATTGTTTAAAAATACATGAAGTGTCTGCTGCTCTGGCTCCAGAAAGCAGCATCTCATCTGAATATGTGTTTTAAAATAGCCCGTTCTTTAATGTGATTTACTGCCAATCAGCAAAGCATTGAGTCAGATACATACTCAGACGATTAATAGGCAATTTAATGTACCACTTATCTGCTTCATCTGTAGGTTGGGGGTATTTTTATCCAGCGTTCACGTGAAAAGAAGCACTAAAGTGGCTTGTTTCAATTGATGTGGGCCAAACAAGACACACTGGACGCAGAACAAAGAAAGATGCTGCCTGGACAGGAGCCCTAAGAGAAGTGAACGTGAAGGATGTGTCTGACAGATGGGCCTGTTGCTGTCGCCAGCAGCTGGTCAGAAGATTTATTTATTATTATTAATCACATGATGGATGCTCAAGTGGTGTCTTTCTGTCTGTACGACCGACGACTGATGGAAAAACAGACCAAAATCCAGCCAAGGTCAGTCACTGGGAGCTCCAATGTGTTTGGTCAGTGTTTACAGTTTAGCTGCTTTGTTAGCACATATACAAAGATCCTCCAGGAGAAAACTTTGTGAAAAAGCTGATAAAGTGGGGACAGTTAACACATAAACCCATAACAAGGTTTTAAAAGAAGCATTTTATGCACAGCCAGCACAGTAACAAGCTACGCGTTAATTAGGAAGCTGCTCTTTAGACTCCAGCTGACGTGTTGTATCTGGGGTAATTCCGCTTCTCTACAGTTCTACAAACGGGTGCATATTAATGGCGTACCTTTGTCTGTAAACTAATGTGAAGTAGTTCTGTGATCCAGAGGTTGTTTGAGGAATTTTAATTCATATGTAAGATCTTCCCTCTTGGACTGTATAAGACTCCAGCTTCGTTTTCCCTCTGACTCATTTTCACTCCAGCAGGAATTCCTTATCCAGTCGACCGAATGCTGTGTTTAGCGCCACCATTTAACTGCACCAATACCAAGGGGTTCACAAAGCGGTACACAATGTGGTATGTTTATTTACCACCAACTAAAGTAATACTCTAGTAAAAATTAATGGGAACCCACAGGGACACTGAGAGATATGGACATCTTTCTAATCACATTGACAGACTTATTTTAGATTTCTAGATTTCAGTTGAAGACTGAAGTAGTATATTTAAAATTTCAAGTCTTTTTTCCTTTTAGAAGTTACATAAAAAACTCTATTAATCTATTAATCTAGTAACTAATCCTATAAATAAATAATAATGGGACACTTGGACTCTTCTTTAATTAGGGTTTAATTACTGGGTCTACTGGGCAGCCATACATAACAAATTAGGCTGCTTCTATGTTGATTGGCATCCTTCATTACCCGTTTACAGAATGACACATTAGTCCCTGATCATTAATTGTAATTCCTGACACTGTGACTTTAATTCCTCAATGCTCCTTGCTCTCTGCTGTGCTTCCATCTGTCTGGCCTGCCTCTGCCAACTTTGCGTTCGAAACGTGTGTGTGCGTACGTGCACGTGCAATCAGCGGTAGCTCTTCTAGGTCTGTGAACTTGCAACAAGGCACAGCATGCTTTGGCGACCAAGACTGTAGAAAGTCCCAAGAAGATAAAAAACAAACCCAAGACCAGATCAGAGTTTGATGATGAGACTTGGCCAAACCACAAGCTTTGACTGTACTCCTAAAGCATGCAGGCCGTCCAGGTACATGTTGGGTACAACCACCTGCCCTGCGTTCCCAATCTGTTCTCTGTGAATAGTCATGAGTTGCAGTTTCCAGTTTGTGAATACAGGCATCATCAGCAGACAACTTTTCCTCCTCTTCTGGTTGTCTCTCAAAATTAATAAAAATATTGAGAATCTGTCAGCACTCAATTATACGCCATTGTAGTGTTTATGGCGCTTTTTGTGATATACAGTCAGGTCCATAAATATTGGGACATCGACACAATTCTAATCTTTTGGCTCTACACCACCACAATGGATTTGAAATTAAACCAACAAGATGTGCTTTAACTGCAGACTTTTACCTTTAATTTGAGGGTATTTACATCCAAAGCAGGTGAACTGTGTAGGAATTACAACAGTTTGTTTATGTGCCTCCCACTTTTTAAGGGACAAGTAATGGGACAATTGGCTGCTCAGCTGTTCCATGGCCAGGTGTGTGTTATTCCCTCATTATCCCATTTACAAGGAGCAGATAAAAGGTTTGAATGTTCATTTCAAGTGTACTATTTGTATTTTGAAACTGTTGCCGTCATCTCTCAATATGAGATCCAAAGAGCTGTCACTATCAGTGAAGCAAGCCATCATTAGGCTGAAAAAACAAAACAAACCCATCAGAGAGATAGCAAAAACTTTAGGTGTGGCCAAATCAACTTTTTGGAACATCCTTAAAAAGAAAGAACGCACCGATGAGCTCAGCAACACCAAAAGACCCGGAAGACCACGGAAAACAACTGTGGTGTATGACCAAAGAATTCTTTCCCTGGTGAAGAAAACACCCTTCACAACAGTTGAAGATCAAGAACACTCTCCAGGAGGTAGGTGTATGTGTGTCAAAGTCAACAATCAAGAGAAGACTTCACCAGAGTGAATACAGAGGGTTCACCACAAGATGTAAACCATTGGTGAGCCTCAAAAACAGGAAGGCCAGATTAGAGTTTGCCAAACAACATCTAAAAAAGCCTGTTCTGGAACAACATCCTATGGACCGATGAGACCAAGATCAACTTGTACCAGAGTGATGGGAAGAGAAGAGTCTGGAGAAGGAAAGGAACTGCTCATGATCCAAAGCATAGCACCTCATCAGTGAATCATGTAGTGGTAGTGTCATGGCGTGGACATGTATAGCTGCCAATGGAACTGGTTCTATTTATTGATGTGACTGTTGACAAAAGCAGCAGGATGAATTCTGAAGTGTTTCGGGCAATATTATCTGCTCATATTCAGCCAAATGCTTCAGAACTCATTGGACGGCACTTCACAGTGCAGATGGACAATGACCCGAAGCATACTGTGAAAGCAACCAAAAAGGTTTTTAAGGGAAAGAAGTGGAATGTTATGCAATGGCCAAGTCAGTCACCTGAACCTGAATCTGATTGAGCATGCATTTCACTTGCTGAAGACAAGACTGAAGGGGAAATGCCCCAAGAACAAGCAGGAACTGAAGACAGTTGCAGTAGAAGCCTGACAGAGCAGCACCAGGGATAAAACCCAGCGTCTAGTGATGTCTATGTGTTCCAGACTTCAGGCTGTAATTGACTGCAAACGATTTGCAATCAAGTATTAAAAAGTGAAAGTTTGATTTATGATTGTCAATCTGTCCCATTACTTTTGGTCCCTAAAAAGTGGGAGGCACATATACAAACTGTAATTCCTACACCTGATTTGGATGTAAATACCCTCAAATTAAAGCTAAATGTCTGCAGTTTAAGCATCTTGTTCGTTCAAATCCATTTTGGTGGTGTATAGAGCCAAAAAAGATTAGAATTGTGTCGATGCTTCAATATTTATGTACCTGACTGTATTTGAAAAGGGACACTACCCGATTTTATTTTTATTTTTTTTAAGGGAGTAAACACAGGTAATGCAGCTTTAAAGATGCAATATGCAGAAGTTGTCCGTAAACAAACTCTCACCATCTCCTCCTGTTAGTAACTACAAACATAGCACAAGCTTTTTATGGCTTCAAATATTAATTAACTCATGAAACAACACAGTCAGATAGGCACATCAGCATTATGCTCAGGGCTAATTAGGCTGGAGTTTGTTGGTAAAGGCACATACAGTATGATGCATGATGAACACATCCACATTCATGATTGTAGCAGGTAACAGGCAGGTTTACAGTTGCAAAAGGAATTGGGAGTAACTGTCATGTAGCCTTTAATGGAGCCACTAATTTAAAAAGATCTAAATATTAAGCCTGCCACTAATGTTTTCTCCCCAGGCAATGACAAGTACTCCGGTTTCCCCCACCAACATTAAAATACATGCACTGTAGTCTCCAGTTGGTAAATTACTGATGCAAGATTTGGAGACTGGGCCACTGGATGGGTTAATTGCAGAGAATGAATTTCCCTACAGGGATAACAAAGGGTAACTTAAAAAATAAGTGAAAAAATAATTTTATTAGATATACAGATCAACATATCAACTGCCAAAATGTTTTTTCATGACCAAGATAAAAATGGTTTAAAAGAGTTGAATTTAGTCCATAGCCCTTTCGAGGGTGACTTGTAGCTACACAATGTTCGCCCTAGACCAGAGGTGGGCATTTATTTTTCCTCAAGAGCCACATTAGAACATGGGACACTGGTGGAGGGCCAGGCCAACATAGGGAACTCACTTATGCTCAAAAAAACACATTTCTTTTGCCAATAGTTTAAAGTTTAAAAAACATTGTATATTCAACACCACAGTCACAGCTGCACCTCCTCATTTTTAGATCCACTCTTTACAGTTTGTTCTAAAACCAGTGTAAACTATCTCTCTGAGAGTAGAGATGATAGCTTTAGGAAAGATTGTTACCGCTTGAAGCATGTCGTTTAATGAAATCAACTGATCGCTGCAGAATATTGAAGGAAAAGAAAAAATAAAAGCAGTGTATAATTTTTGGTAAAACAGTGGTAAATACTTGGTGGGCCCAATTAAAAGGTCCAGCGGGCCGCATGTGGCCCTCGGGCCTTAGTTTGCCCATCCCTGCCCTGGACTATGGCGAACATTGTGTATTTCAGGCTTTTTATGTTGCACGTATTAGGTTAATACACTTATCATCTTTAATGGTTAACATAATTATCCAGAACAGCACAAAATATTTCCTGGCCAGCATACTCATCCACCAAACTGTGTGTATGAAAGTGCTATCCCATCAATAGTAGCTTAAGGCTGGTTTATATTTGCATAATGAAGTCAATAACAGCGGCCTCCTGGGAGTGTGCATGGCGACATTATTACTAATTTAATAAGAAGTGCGTGTGCATATGTATGTGTGCACAGCGAGAAAACAAAGATGGATAGGGCCGTCTCGAGGTGGCGAGACTGTGATTGGTAAATGGAAAGGAGAACAGACAAGGCAGGAGAGAATTGGTGTAACTAGAGCAGGCTGGTGTAAGGAAAACAAAAGAACAAGAACAGAACGATGGAAAACAAGGAGTAAAGGTGAACGGAGGACTGGAGGTAAGAACAAGAAAAGGTTTGGAGGAGGTTGAGAGAATGGAAAAGGAGAAGTGAGGAAGCGGGGCAGAAGGTGTGAAGGCAGTAAAGCGACACAGACTGCTGAGATGTTCAGTTCTTTTAATCACAGCGTCCTCAATGTCCTCTTGTTAAAGGCCTGCAGCAAGACATAGGCTAAAATAGGAAGATGTATCTATGCAGTGTTACTTTAAGGTACATTATATAAAAATCTGTATAGTTTACAGTTGAACAAAATGGAATAAATTAGACAATACTATGTTTTCCAAAGTGAATACTCATGTCAAAACCCAGTCAGTCTCTGCATTAGTCTAAAATAAAATCCATTTAATTAGATAAGATGAAGCATATTTTGGCTAAATCAAGCCCTTTCTGAATAATTAGTTCCTGCCTTGACAGATGAGTCGCGCCTAATTCCTCTGACTTTTTTATGTGAAATTGTAAATGTCCATTGACACAGCAGATCTATATGGTGTGCAGACCAAGCCTCTCCTATGGTACCCCTTAAATGGTCGTCGTGTAAGGGTGCCGCCATACGGTGATTTTACAGCAAAATACAGCGATATACATCCGTCCACCAGAGGGCAGGCTCCAAAAGCGGAAATATAAGGAGAAACCCAATGGCGACTTTACAAGAGTAAAACTCATGTTTACAGCCTGGTACAAAAGATGGCTCCGGTCTCAAGAGCTAAGTTTTTACTACGTGACAACTCTGGGGGGGGTGAATTTTTGAAAATTACGTTGGTTTATGCTATCTAAAAACTATTGTTTTACTATGGAGTAAAACCTGAAAAGCCCGGATGTAATGGTCATTTTATTGCCCATTCGTAATGCAATATTGGTGAATAGGGGACCAATGGGCGGATATCATCCATAATTATACTATCTATGGTGCAGACTAATCTGTTGGAGGTCCTAAGGTTGAAGTTCAAACAGTGGTGGTGGTAGGTGGGGGCAACGCTAAAGCACATTCATTCTGTTTCTTTTTCTCAAATAAAGGCTGAGGACATCAATAATAATAATAATTCGATTTTTTGAAATTTTTGCTGTGAATTTGTCAGTTTATGTATTTCTACTGTTCATAGAAATTACATAAAAAAGAAGAGGAGTGACATGAGCTATTGTAATAAGCAATTTTGCTTTAACATGACAAAATAACCGGTAAAACTGTAAAATAACGTCACACTATTTAGTAGTAGTTATTTATGAAGAAATAATTGACATTTCCACTATTTATGTGAAGATATTTTTACATGAGATTAGAAATTCCACACTTTATCATCACACTATATAAGACTTTAAGGTAATTACTGATGCTATGGGTAAAAAATACAGACACTTATGCAATTTAATTGTGTAAAATATATATATTTTATTTTGCATTTATCTAGCGCTTTTCCACCTACAGTATGTTTTGTTTTAGTTCATATTATGTTAAGATACTAAGTAAAAATGTAAAGTTTTATATCGGCAAAAGACAGGAACCGACCGCAGAAAGACACCAAGACATATCTGTTTCAAAATAGAGCTTTTATGTGATTCAGTCTTTAGCCTCTGAAGTCTGCAGGTGATAATATACACAGCAGTACTCTGAACCTGAGAGACCTTTTCTTCTAATACTTCTAACTGCCTTTCTTCAATGCAGTCACCCAAACACAATCTTCTCTTACGGTTACTTCAGGCTAATTGTACTTAACAGCAGCCCACTTACAATTTACTGAACAATGTGCTTTAGGTCGGAGATGTTTGAAGTAAAAACCTGTGTGAAATCGGGGCTGTTTGTGACTAATTCGAAATTTAAATTATTTTAAACACAGCTGCACAGTTTACAAGTAGATGCTGCTCATTTTGTGACGTTCACTGACTCTTATCAATAAAAGATGAAATTTTTTTACCTGAAGGTGGTATTTTTAAAGTGTTTTTATGGCACACATCCATTTTTGAATTATGTGTTCTAACAGCTCTCTTGCAATCAAAGAAACACCACATAAACCCAGTGATAATATTCCACATTCTCAGCCTTCTTATAGTGGTAAGTAACAACTTGGTCGTCAGAAAACCAAAAGTATATTGTTGAAAAAGGCTGGTATATAAAATTATCTAAGTTCACATGGACACGCTCTGCTGTCATGAATGCTGTAGTAAGTCTGCCAGGCCAGGAGGGGCACTGTAAACACTGCACTGCTGCTGGATTCTTGCAAGATTTAGGAGTTTCCAAACTCAGGTAAATTCATCTTGTATTGCGCCAAGCCAACCGCTTGAGTCGAACCATGGGCTCCCTGGCTTCTTGTGACCTATGATGTGGCAGCACAAACAGGAAGAGATAGGTTTTTAATTTGACAAATGCAACAAGTGTCTGCTGAAAAACATTAGCATCTTTTGCTGACACTAAAAAATGTGGTACTAAAGGATTTTCTGGAAGAAAAGTATGTTTGTGCGTTTCTTCCTACTGGCTTTGGCATATCCTAAATTTTGTCTTTCAGACACTGTTCAGAGAGGTGTACCTTCACTGAATCACGTTTGATTCTTCGCAAATCGGTTAATTTGCGTTTTTTCTTCTCAACACGTTTCTTGCGACCCTGTTGACTATTTGCTACAAAACGTTTGATGGTTCTGTGATCACGCCCCAATATTTTAGATATTTCAAGAGTGCTGCATCCCTGTGAAAGACTTTTTTACAGTTTTTGACTTTTCAGTCAGTTAAATCTCTTTTTTGTCCCATTTTTCCTGAGGAGAAGAATCTGCCTAATAATTATGCACACCTTGATATATGGTGTTGATCTCCTTAGGCCACACCCTCCCTTGTTACACAAATACACATCACCTGATATGCATTAAATCCAATAAGGATTCAAGTTTATACAGCTTGGAATTGGAAATTATGGATAAAATGATGATATGTGCACACAGTGTAGATTCTGTGCCTTTAAACGCAAAAGGAGCAAAATTGAGTTTGTTTCTGTGTGGATGTGTGACAGTTGGGCAGTGGGCTGTTGGAAAGTCATCTTGGTCATAGTTGTCATCCTGGTATGGTCCAACCGCCACAGGTGTGTGTTTGTGCTTCTTCACTGGCCAAGGCGCTGAAAAGCACTGGCGTCTCTATGGAGCCACTGCCTCTCCCAACACAGATGCTCTGAACTAAGGCCAGAGCTGGAGGAACAAGGAAAACTCTACGTCCTTGTCCTTCAGCTTTTTATAGAGCCAAAAATGTCCTTCACTTTTGGGTGTTGTGCTCAAACGGGCAGTCTGAGGCTGTGTTATCACTTTATTATGTTTTAATATCAAGTGAAGTAAGACTTATTTCAGATCATTTTATTTCTCAGGCAACACACTACGTCTCACACCGGCACAGAGAGCAGCACAGATATGAGCGTTGTTCTTGTTCATTGCATTTAGTTTCATCAGAATTACTTTGGATGGCTGATTTCATCAGAACATTTCTCATGGGTGTGAGCGCTGTGTGTGCACCGTGCAGCGATCTGACAGAAAATAAATGAAATGACAGACAAATAACTAAAAGTCAAACCAAGCAAATGAGGCTAAACATAAACATTTATTAGGTGGCTGCAATGAAACCATGTACGGTAATGGTAACTCGACTGAGGCTGAGTGAACATGAAAGGAGCTCTCTGTAACCGACTGTTGTCAATATAGAGTACATGCAACTTTTATCGAATAAATACATTGGATAATTTTCATTCATTTTCTACCACCTACCCTGTAACAGGCTGCAGGGTACTAGAGCCTATTCCATCTGCTTTGGGCTGAAAGTGGGGTACACAATAACCAGTTCATTGCAAGGCTAACACCAAGCGACACATTGCTCACATTCACTTACTATTTAACCAAGCCGCTAATTCCACTACATGCATGTTTTTGGGCTTTGGGAGGAGACCAGAGAACATAGAGAGAACACACTGTAACATGGGGAGGACATATAGATTTCACACAATAAAGTTAAAGCCAAATGACTTTCTTGCTGTGAGGCAGAGGTGCTAACCACTCTTCTCCCACGCACGCCCATTATATGACATATAAAATCTACATGTCAGTCTTTAGTTTACTGTAAGATTCACAAAAATCCCTGTGCAATCATTGCTTAGGCTGGTGTACACTAAAAGTCTGAGTGTGACTCTTCAAAGAGAAGTAATTATGCCCGAGTATACAGCTACATTAAACCATAGAAGTTTTGGCTTTCACCCACACTCGGAAGATCCTTCTTTGTGATTTGGACTTCTTGTTGTTACTGTCTGAGCACTTACCAGTGACCTCTGAGGTAGCATGGCCAAAAATGCTAATGTTTCCATTAGCAACCACTGTTTTGAACACAAGTATTAATGCCCTGGCTACACATACACAGGTATTTTTTTATAAATGCATACATAATGCATTTCTATGCGTTTGGGCCTTTCGTCCACACCTAAACACAGTTTTCAGGTCAGAAAGCGGATATCTTTTTAAACTCCTTCCAAAGTGACGATTTTTTATAAATCTCGAATGCAGTAGAGACGTGTAGGCCGACAAATAACTGCGCTGATGTTACGGTTGATGATGTGTGTACTGAGCATGCGTATATCCACGACAACCGCAGCAACTGTGAACCGAGTTTTAAACATTTGCCTTGCCTTTCACCTTGCCGTCTGTGACACATATAAATCACAAGCACTTTTTGCCGTCATTGCTGATACTTTCAGAAGAGTTTAGCGCTGCCAAAACAAAGCAGACTCACTGCGCATGCACTGTGGTTTGTGTTTACTGCCAACTTGTGGTGAAGAGAACTGTGTTATGCATTTGTAGGGTTTGTATAGTGCTGTGTGGATGGAGATATTTTGCCAAACGCTCTTGTCAGGACAGATATATTTTTATAAACGACAAAAAGAGACAAAAATATCCATTTATAGAAACATCTGTGCGATATAACATTTGTGTAACACAGGCCTAACCCCCAAATTACAACAAAAGCGCCTCAAAAGCATCAATTTATACTCCCTTATTATTTTTGTTGAACTATATATAATTTTTTATCCTTTAGTTGAAATGAAACTTTATGGCATATTTACGTTTTTTTGCTACAACTGAGCTCGCTCGGTGATCATACAACACAAACTATCAAAAGTGCGCCGCTATATTTTAGTGAGCTTTATTTTAATAGCGTAAAGTTTATTTTGAAACTTGGTGCCTATTTCTGTGCTTTTCCCAGTGTAGCTCGCCGATGGACACAGAGCCTCTCAAAATAGAAGTCCAACCTATCAATAGCTAGGCGACGCTGCAGTAATGCGACGCTGCAGTTACAGTTGGGGGAAAGACAAAGGTACAGTTGAAATTGTGAAAATATTTACAGTTTGTAAAAATAATAAATAATGTGTGTTTGCATGTCCATGAACATGATCTTCTTGTAAGTTACATCATAAAACAATTTCAAGCATAATTACAAACAAGAGCAAATGTTAAATGGTTTGCTCTTCTACTTTATTGCACTAAAAGAGCTTCTACAGGCATCACATTCCCTTATTCCCTATTGGTGGCAAAGGCACTAGGGGCATGGCAGTGGTTCTAATTAGAATGTCTATTGCAAGGCAACCCTAACATGAGAATAAGATTTCAAGAAGATGAGCATTCATACATTCATATTATCAAAATAAAACTAAACAATCACCTTTCCTTTACAAACAGGCAACAGAAACTGAATATGGACCATGATTTAACAGCCATTATTAGAGCATCTGCAGAGCTTGTTTGGTCTGCTGCTTCCAGTGCTGCATCCCGAGATGATATCAAGTAAAGACGCTACAATCTGCTGTACCACCAGAGTATTAACTACAGCTTAACAGTGCATCATACTCCTTCTCCTTAGCTCCTGGGAAATGCTAGTACTCTGGCAGGCATTCCATTAAAAAAGTGGTGTGCCACTAAGTTGCGCTCATTTCCAGTACTATGGCCATTCTTGGTCAAGTACTGGTTCAAGACGACTGGCTGGAGATTTAGCCTTTTTTTTGTTGTTATTTTGTTAATGTGTAAAACTCCAAACATAAGGTAGTGAAGTGATACCTGTTGTAAGCTGGTGTCACAAAAGGCAGTCAAACAAACACACCTTATAAGATAGTGCCTAAGATGAGGACCTAAGCTCACTTTTCTGAAAGATTGTAAAAAAAAAAATCATTTAAAGATGAGTTTGGAGCTTGGATTTGTTTAGCATAAATCATGTCTGACTTTGTTTCATTTGCATGAGGTCAACTGTACCAATCAAGTAATGATTGGATGTTTAAGTATTTAAACTGGCACTCAGTCCCCCCAGGAATTTCTTAGTTTTTTGCGTTTGTACGTGTGTAAGTGTTGTGTCGCTTGCGCTCAGACTTTTTTGAGTGCCCTACATATAAAGCAGACCTGTCCTGTGTTCACACCAGCTGCTGTCTGTGTCTCTAATTATAGCCTCTGCAGCAGGCTCCCAGGGCAAGACTGGGGGTCAGGTTACTCCCTCGCATTGACATGAATCCCGGGTTTAAAAGTGGGCCTTGGAAAGACGTTGTGACAGAACAAGAGAATTCACATGGGGCTGGACTAGAATTGAATTCACTTATTTACTTTTCACTTTGACTCCTGTTTGACAAGGCCGGGCACTCGCGAGGGATATTGAGTCTCCTGGTAGAAGCTGGGGAAGGATATTAAAGTTTACACAAATGTAGTGAAGTGATACAAAGGGCACTGGGTTTGACAACTGTTAACAGTAATGGTCTCTCGAAGGAGGAAACATCGGCGTAACGTCAACTGTCTGTGGCCCCTGTTTCCATCATTACAACATGATTAATACGCTCTGCCACTCAAGAGACGGTCCGTTTGTCCTTTTTCTCCTTTTTCTCCTTTGACTTTCCTCACCTATGTCCCCTGATCGTTCTTTTCTGCACTCTTTCTTTATTTAATCCTTCCCCTTTGTCCGTCCTTCCCCTTCCGTTTTATTTTGGACCCTCAGAGGGGGCAGGGTAACTTTGAAGGGGTCAGCCCCTTTTGCCCGCTTCACTGTATCTGTCTTTCTATTTCTGTCTTTGCTGTTTAACCTCTAGCAACAAAAGCACAGGAAGTTTGATTTTATTTATTGGACAAAAGCCGAAGCCCAGGAGAAAACTTTGATATTAGTGGCACAATAAAAGAAACTGGATTAGCTGTCTGTTTTCTCCTGTGAAGAGTATTTTTAGATTCGTTGTGAACCTGCTGCAACGCAACCCTGTGAACTTTTTTGTTGCCGGATTTGAGTTTTGCCTCCATCAACTTTAATCATTTTGTACCCAAAAGTGTTGGAGTTACACACTTGTTTCTATGGAAACACAGCATTTCTTGCACTTTTGAAAGGCCCGAAGGCTGTCACAGTTCCCAGCAAACTCTGAGTCCAAGGTATGATAAGGTTTTTGACATTTCTTTATGTACTTTACTAAAAAAATATATATATAATAATAATACTCTGAATGGATTAGTTCTTATGTTTTCCTGTGGTTGTATTTTAATGCTTAGGCAAATGTTTTATAGTGATAGACATTTGAGAAATGTGGTTCAAGTTTGGGCTGTTTTAACAAAAACACATTTATATGGATTTAGTTGAAGTATGCTGTATGCTTTTATGGGAGCACACAAAAATAGACACGTGCAGTTCTACTTCTAAATATTTTGGCTGCTGTGTTATTTCCCATTAGCAGATAGAGCTACAGTGCTAGAGAGCTACAGTATATTATTCATAGCCCTAAATCTGTGTGTGTGTGCTACTTAACCTAATATGTATTTGTGTAAGGCTTGTAATGTTGATATGCCTGTTGTCTAAAAAAAGGGTTTAGCAGCTTTAGCAATGTGGATGCTAACTCTGTTATCTAGATCTCAGTTTAACAGTCGTTGATGAGGAAGCACAAGACCTAAAATAATCTGTGTATCTTGTATTATTTGACGTTCTGTGCATGTCCACGCATTAGGCTACAAAGTCAGGCACACATTAACATGTAGTTTGTAGGATTGAGCAGATGTAGCCTAAATGCTATTGCTAAATAGACAACAAGCTCCTGTTACCGGGTGTACCATCAATTCACCTCTATGATCTCAAACGTCCACTGGCTGCTATTTGTTGTTTAAAAAATGAATGCAGGGGGATGGTCCATGTTGTTCAGTACCTACCTACCTATAGTGGAACCTGCTCTAGTTTTTCAAGGCACCTGCAAATATTTTTGTGAGCCCAAACAAAATTCCTTTACTGTACAGTTTTTTCCTCAATTACTTTAAATTATTGTTTTCTAGTAACATTTCTACTGAAGAACAGCTAATGTCTGTGGGAAAAGATACTTATGATTATAAGGTGCTACCAACATTAGCGCTAGCACTTGTCTTGCTAGCTAACCAACTCTAGATGTAAACTAGGCATGGGAAGTTAAATATTTAATTGTATTTAATTGTTAATATTTTGGGCCATGAAGGGCTGTCTAGTCTAGGGGCGGCAGTGGCTCAGTGGTAGAGCAGGTGTCCTTCAACCGAAAGGTAGGGGGTTCAAATCCCGCTCTCCCCACAGTTCATACTGTCGCTGTGTCCTTGGGCAAGACACTTAACCCACCTTTCCTCCAGTGGTGTTCCAGCTGTGACACTGGTGAATGGAACCTTAATGTAAGTCGCTTTAAATGAAAGCGTCATCCGTAAAAATGTAACACTGGTGAATGTAAGTCGCTTTGGATAAAAGCGTCTGCTAAATGTAAATGTAGTAAATTTGCCAGATTTTTACAAATGACTTCCTAAACTCACTCTGCTTATGCTCAGCCTTATTGTCAGAAACTTGTCATTCCTTGAACATAATCTGTTCGTTCAATGACTCAAGTTTGCTTCCCGAGCTGTTGTCGCCTTTCATTTGCCCTCTGGTGCAGTTAGCGGCCTGCACCCACATCGTTCTAATTCTGTTCATTCCTTTAGTGAGGAGGAGGAGGAGGAGGAGGGAGTTGTGTGAAGATCAGCGAAGCACTTGAATCTAACAACAGGTGGGATGGGTCACCGGGTTTTTGAAAACAGGACTGACACATATGCTTGGTAAATGGAAACTTTGCTGAAGACACTGAGTCATTGTCAGTAATATGAGTAAACTAAACATGATTTTGGATCGAACGGTGAAATGGAGGGTTCCTCAGGGTAGCCTACTCTCCTCCGTCCGCTGGAGGACATTTGGACACTGTCATTGTCAAATCGTGACTGTTTTACCTGCTCCAGATCAATATGTGGGCCCTGTTTGCTGTTGCCAGGGCCCCGGAAGATCAATGGTCAGCTTTTATATCACGCTCTTTCGTTCCCACACACACGTATTCAGGTAGTGGGGTGTTTGTGCAATGATACTCACGCCAGCCCCGCCAGATCAATGGTGAGCGTTCTTGTATCAGCCACACACACAAACACAAACACACAATAGTGTAGTGAGTGGGTAGAATTATGTTAAATTGATTTTGGAGTTTGTTATCGGAAAGCAACAACAGAAAGGTCAGCCTCAGCTCTGCTACTGAATCAAAACATGTCAATTCTGCACATTATACAACACTAGTGGGGCTGTACACTATACAATAGACAGAATATACACAAATGGATATAAAACATGACAGATTTCTGTTAGCTCTAAACAACAAATAAAAGTTTCACAGACTTCAGAGCAAAACTTGGCAACGTGCTTTCTTTTCACATTAACGCTCTTGTCTTAAACCTGCATGACTGAAACAGATTCTTTACATTGCTTAACAGAAAATTCCCTGTGCTTAAGAAAAAAAGGGTTTGCTGTATTTCACATTTCATGCACTTGCACTTAAATGTGGGACGTGTTTGTTGGCAGCTGTGTTGTTTACCATTAGCAGATTGAGTAAAAATGCTAAAAAGCCGTGAATTTAACCCTTATATTGATTTAGCTGCTTTAGCAAAAGTGTATGCTAATCTAAACAGGCAGATTGGTTTAGCAGTCTTTGATGAAGCATAAACATAACTATCACTAGCAGTCAATGCCTTAGGTGATAATATTGAGCCACATCCGTATTTATCTACCCACTCAATGACAGTTACCATTTACCAAAATAGTATAGTGTATAAACAGAAATTAGCGGAAAACCCCCTTAAGTCCTAAAGTAAATCTATTTAAAACAGTACCGCGTAACTTTTAGCTCAAAAATATATGTTCTCAAAATCATTTTGCTGGTTATTAGACATCAGATCAGTAGAATCGTGCCTAGCTCACTGACACAGTAGCCCCCGCTAGACAAAAACCTCCAATGTAACTTTTCTGTTCCCGAAACACACTCAATGGAAGAGATTACGTGAGTGACATGCTTTACATCACTCAAATAGAAGGTGCAGAAAGAGGCCAAAACACTGGACCCTAGGCAGAGTTTGTACAAAATACACTAAAATGACCTACTGTTGTAGAAGACATGTTATTTTTTTTTCTTCTAAACTTGCCGCTTGGATAGTCTCCACTTATAAACAATTGCTGTTTGCTGCCGCTGTTGTAACAACACAGAGAGTCTGTGGAGGAATCTGTGCCCTCTACTGGCTAAAAGTTAGACAGTGCCTGTTTAAGTAAATGTATTTGCATTTCACTTCCTTTGCCAAAATATGTGAACAGTTTATTTTGTTTGCAAATGGTAAAATTTCCGGTTGCATACCTTAATACTCCAGCCCCTGGCTTAAATGTTAAATGACATAATGTTTCCAGCACGAACTCTACATTAGAAAATCTATTTACTACATGTCTCACTTTGTCTGACTTGTTGATTTATCACAAGTCGGGATGTTATTATGTCTAGCATTTGTTTTATTTGCGACACTAGCCTCAGTATTTGTAAAGCAACTTAGCTACTCTTTTCAAAGTTTCAAATGGAAATGTTCTTGCTGATCAACAACATATGGTTCGAAGTCATTACACAGTGTAAACTACATCCCATTATGTCAATTTTAATTCTTAGTTTTTAAAAGAACAAATGGAAATACACTGAAGTCATGTCAGTCTATTTATCTAGCATTCCTCATTCTTATGTTGGCTCATTGCATTTAAAAAAAAAAAAATTATGGTTTGCTGATTATGCTATGTCAGTCTGTATGAAAGGTAATAAATAGTTTTTGGAGATGTATTCTATGGTCAGATCAGAGCAGAACATAGCAGACTCATAAAGCTGCATATTCCTCAGGGCCTCGTCAATAAAGCACTCAGGTCTGTCTGTCGCCACAGTGTAACTATCACTTTGGAGATAAGCTGTGTGCAAAACAGAAGGAAAAATAAATCATCTCAGGCACACTCATCACAGCGCGCCACGTAATGAACACAAACAACCAAACACGAGCTTATAATCGTGTTATGGCGCCCAACACTGCTGCCATACAATGATGAAGAATTTCTTTTGAGAAGTAATTTGTCTTGTTGAATGGATTTTTCAAAGTTTGATGGAATTTAATCTTCTCATCACCTGGGGTAATCTTGGTTTGCTCATCTCTTCTCTCCCTTGTTTTCACACCATGCAAACCAACTTGAATTATTCACCGAGTGCATAAACTGCTGGGTGTATTAATCAGAACACTGGCTTACATGCATGCAGTCATTTTTCAAGCGATATACACGTTCAAAGATGTGACACTTTCACACTGTTTTGGCAATTACTCTTTGTCAAGTACAGATCCAAATCGTATGCATTGCGTAGTGGGAGGCTCTCACAATGGAATCCAATATGAGGCGGATTAAAGAGTGTATCGATGGCATCACTGCGTGTCATTTTTGCGTCAGCCTTGCCAATTAACAGAGCGGCCGCTTGCACAGTGCTCTCATTGCTTTTGTTTTGCTGATTGCTTTTGAATTTGGGATCCATTTTTCTCCAGTATTTATAGCTATTGACATTTGAAAAGGTGAGGTCAGCGGTTCTGAGGCGGCACAATCCTGCAGTTTCAGCAATAACACTTAGCACTGAGGAATCCATATTTTTGTGTCACAGATCAAAAGGCCGCACTTGTAAAATAAAGGGGCACAGTGTTATTTAAAAGATTGTTTAATAGCCTGTGTGAAAAGTTCTAATAAGCGGTCCACATACTGCATACAGTATTTGACTCAATTTTGGCCTCACATTTAAAATTTTTGCACAGCCCAGATTCTTTTGTGGTGTGTTACGACTGATTCAAACTGCTCAGTAGAAAGTCAAATCTCTGACATCAATTTGTAAATATCTTGCAGTCATGTTTCTACAACTTCCCATGTTTTTTCTTTGAAAGCTGTCTAAACCTGGTTGTTTATTTTTGATTATGAGAGATTAGGTGCAGTTCAGAGTTGGAACTGGAAAGAAATCGGTTAACTGTTAAATCAAAGGTCTGTTATTGTTACGTATATGGTCTTGAATGTCTTTGCAAAATGGTCAAACGAGAACATTAACTTAAGCATTAAATTAACCTTTCTAGCACTAAATCCAAATTTGTGTCTCCCTTCCAGGTTTCTGCATCAATGAGCAGCCAGACCAAAGAAACGGAGGCGGCCTCCGCACCTCGGAGCATCCAGAGAACCATTCTGGATGATTTGATTCTCACCTTCAGCTCGCCCATGGCCTGGCTGCTGATGATAGCTCTGATCATCACATGGGCCGGTGTGGCTGTAGTCCTCTTTGACCTCCTCGACTACAGGACTTTAGCAGGTATTAAGAATTATTATTGTTTTTTGTTTTTTACAATTCATTTCATATTTGTTTCATTCAATAATGAAATAACTTTTATGATTCCATTGTAATGTAATTATAACGTGTGTTGACTCTTTACTTATGCATAACCTATTTTTCACTTTTCACCAAGACATCCATACATCATTCATATTTAAACACCATTTGAGACATTTTGAGACATATTTCACAAGTGGATATAATATCATGAAGGTCATCATTTTCAACTGGTTTGTGCTCAAGCATCACAGATATTTTGATATAAACATCACATATGCAAGCAGAACAGAGTACATTTTAGCATATAACCTTAAATGATGCTAAACCTTCCAGCTTTGACCACATGTTTTTTTTGGCTGCCAGGTAAATAGCAGCAGGACTCACCCTTAGTGGGTGATTATTTCAGTTTGCTCTTAAGCAATTCTGCTCTAAAGTCTGTTTAATGTTAACTGCAGCCCCCAGCTTAAGCCTTGGTCAAACCACAATCCAACAGCCAAGAACCAACATCTATGAATTTGACATAAGTCTCTGACACAAACAATACTTTGTGTAGCATCAAAGGTCCCCTTTAGACCTTGCATTATAATCTGTTTTCTAGATATTCGGCCAGCTTGCTGTGTTCTATTCATACCTGCCATTTTTATTTGTCCACCTAAGTCTGGATGCAACTACGCTTTTAACTGCTTTAATTGTTGGAACTTTTTACTGTTACTACCTTTAGTTCATTGAGCAAGAGTTAATATTATCTGTGTATAAGTCAACCAGTGCCATGTGGAAGCACAGGGACAGCCTAACCTTTTGAATACATCTTCTCATGATCTGTGAAGGTTCTCAGTCATCCAGGTCATCTTGAAGAAATTGTTTATTATTATTATTGTTATTATTATTATTATTACATCAATTTATATGTATTATATTTAATATTATTAATATAATATAATATTATTATTAATATTATATATTTATATTTATATTTTATATTTATACTTTATATTTATATAGGGCTTTTCCGGGGACGCAAAGACGCTTTACATATCAATTATTCACTCCACAGTCACACACTGGTGGTGGTAAACTATATCTGTAGCCACAGCTGCCCTGGGGCAGACATACAGAGACGTGGGCAGCCATTCCACGCCTACAGACTCTCCGACCATCACCAAATACATTCACATTCTTACACATTCACACAAGGCAAGGTGGGTTAAGTGTCTTGCCCAAGGACACAATAACAGTGAACTGTGGGGAGAACTGGAATCAAACCTCCTACCTTCTGGTTGAAGGACGACCGCTCTACCACTGAGCCACTGCCGCCCCAAACCAGGCAAAGTAAACTAAGCTCATTTATAAATAAAAGGGTCTAAAATTAATTTAAACTGATTATTTTTACACAAACTGCTCAAGTCCAGATCTGGTTATGGTTCATGGTCACTTTGTCCAGATTTTAATGCCAGGTCTGAGTGGTGCAACTTATACAGTCATATAGATCTACACATACTCATTTCTCTAAATAACTCGACAAATTAGGTGTTAACATGTGTAGGACAAAGGGAGATTTAAATACTTTGTTATCCTCATTACATTATTCTCCTTAACATGGTCTGTTTCTGCTTTAAAGAAAGTTATACAGCATCTTCATTTCTTTATATACTCAAATCCTCTTATCTGGAGCCCAACTTAATTAGCTCCAGTGATCAAATTTCATTTTCTGTGATCACACTTTAATTACTCCATTGTCATAAGATAAGAGGAAATGATTTTTTTTTACTCAAGATTACAACCGCACACTGTAATGATTGAAGTAAATGCAGAGCTCTCCTTCAAACATTTTTATTCTACTTCAGTCTTATGCTGTCAATCTTGCTTGACAAAGACACTCATTTGAATTTGAAGATGATGTGTCCTCTTTACTTTGTGCATAACAAGATAAACAAAACAAAAAAGCAGTCTCAGCTTCTCCAATACTCGACTGCTAATTTATTTTGGTGTAACAACATTTGGGTTGATTTTTTTCAAAGAAAAAAAAAGCCAGATTTACAGCTGTGTAAATTGGATTATACTGTAATTTACTTTGATTAAACAACAATAAACATACTGTCATCAGATAATATCATATTTCAGTCATAATAATTGGATTACTTTGATGATCAATATGTTGCATATTAGCTTCTTCAGCAGTTCAATTCAGACCTTGGTGTAGGCTATTTGTTAACATTTGTTTATTCAGTTATTATCGATTAAATAAACATATATGTCACTTGAATGCTAAGTGACATTTTCCCTTATGTATTGCACTCATGTTAATGTTTTCCATTACCATAGTGCCAAAGGTCAACTAGAAGCAATTTAGCTCAATTTAGTTTTATAAAACATATTGGGCATTTCTGAAACACAAATATTTTTTTGTAATTTATTCAGCAGCTGTTTCTTATTTCACGCTAGTACACAGAATAAAAAGTTGCAAAAGGAAAAAAAAATGAAGGTGAGCATGTTAGTTCTGAAAGAAACAGAGATTTTTCTGAACCCTGAGTTTTTGAATTACAAATTCATCCAAAAGTCCCTGATACTGTGTTACTCAGCTTTAACTTTAGTGTGTTAGAATAACTATCTTAAAATGAGAAATTAGCCACTTAACCAATGACTTTGCACTAAACAGATAAATACAAACTTTACAACAATAATGTTTTTGTTGCTTTATTCTGTGGGTTGGCAAGATTTCTTAACTAGGTACAAGTTTAGCATTATTGCTACTGTAGTTTTGTTTAACATAGTTTTTAGGCACATTGTTATAATATAAATAGCTGTAATTTACAAATACATGTAAAAAAAAAAGCGCTAAATTAATAGAACAATTTATTTCATTACATTTATTATATTAGTCAAACTGTATTTTAATTTTTATATTGCCAGACAGTTTCATACACTTTAAAAAATAGGCAAACCATAAGAAATTAAATGCAGCAAACTTAGCAAATAGACTACATTTGCTATTTAATATAGTCTACTTTAATTACAATGTCACATTTACACCAATAATTTCCCTTACCTATTTTATATTATGACTGAAAGTTTTGTTGTGGTGCTTTGTTACTCAATAAGTCAGTTTAATTCAATTTAAATACTTCAGTGTTTTAAATATTTCATTTTTTTCTGCCTTCATTTACAGCATTACCTGGTTTAGTGCCTGTGCTGTTCCAAACTGGGAATGTGCTGACAACTATACTGCAGGGAACTTATCTATCTAAAAAAATCGAACAAAACTTCAAAAAACTGAACTATATTTTTGAATGTCCCAGATTTTAAGATTGGAAAAATGCTCACCCTTTTACACTTTTACTATGCAGCAGTCTTGACACACATAGGTCTGTTACTAATGAACCACTGAGGGAAACATTCACTCTGACTTTTACACACTATTGACGTATTCTACGGCATAGCATCAGTTGATTTTCTGTAATGATGACCTTCACATTAGTCATATCACTGTCACCACTTTCACATCACAACGTCTCTGGTCTATCCTCCATTATAAGGATAAACCCTCTTCACACATCTACAATCATCTCTAACTCCTCTCCTCCTTCCTTCACCACCCCCTCCCCTTCCACCCACGTCTCACCCTTTTCCATCCCCACGCTGTCAATCACCTGCCATCTCATCCAAAGAGTACACATCATACTGTGACGACCCCGTGTGTTTATCTCCTGGTAAAACAAAACGGCTAACGGTTTGAAAACACTGCATGTTGTGTTTGCACTACAGATTTTTTTTCTTTTTACCAATGACAAAACCGCAGGAAGTTCTGTTTATCCTTGTTGGTAGATCCACACTGAATCACCTGAAATGAGAAAACGACTGGGCTCAATAATCTAATTAGTATGAATCTCAGTGGGAGTTGTTGTAGCTGTCAAAAGACATACACTTTCCCTTCAACTGATATGAGAAACAACTGCGCTTGAGCATTTAGGAACACAAACGACACCTGTTTCCTGATAAATGGTCACTCTGATTGGCTCCGTCCTCATTAGCATGCATGACATTCAGTGATTCAGTGGTTGCATTGTTTTGTGAACGCACTGTGTGTTTTTTGTTCAAAGTATTTGAGTTAAAAAGTGACGTAACAAAACAATGACAGCAATATATTTATATAACATTCATTTTTACATCGGAGTCTTTGTTTGCAAAAAGTGATCACAAAATCCCACACATTATCACTGCATAATCTCTTTTTGCTCCTCAAATGGATCAACATATTTTATTTCCAGTGTAGACAAATAACAAGTAGACAATGTAGACAAGTAACAAATTGGGTCAGTAAATGCCTGTTTCTACTGGAGTGGTACAGTTAGAGACAGGTCAGTATGGCACGCTTTAAGAGGCAGTAAAATTGTTAAAAAGGCGTAAGAAAGTCCTAGCTAAGCCTACTGTACCATAAGTAACTCCTTGGCTTTGTTTCTTACAGTGTGGTATATATGATACTAAAGATGAAAAAACGCTGTCAGTTGATTGGACGATAGAGAATCCTTACTTGGGCGTTTTCTCAAACAAAGCTTGTCTTGTTATTGGGATAAACAGTGATATGTGATTTGAATATTTTCCTTAAATACAATGTAGAGCTCATATAGTATTATGTCAGCGTTTGCAAAGCAGGCGCCACAAAAACAGGTCTCTTTAGGGGTAACATGCCAATGTGACTTCTTCAGTGCCACTGAAAACATGGTTTGAGAAGAAAACAAAGCCCAGCAAGCTTTAGCTTCTGAGACAGACAATAGCTTGAGTGACCACTTTGATTAAACACTTCCCAGAATTCATGATATATATCACACAACTAATATATAAAATATTTCAAATGAGTGGATATTAAGGTACCATAGAGGACTTTTAACATGCATGGTGTGTGTCAGTAATTTTATCAAAAGGTTTTGCAGCTTGAGTTGTGGCCTTGTACTGAGTTTCATCAATTATTCAAGGTGTTTTCATACATTTTAGTGCGTGCAAATAAATGAAAGATGCTTCTCACTCTTATGTTTAAATGACACGACAATTAAAAACCTAAGAGGCCTGTTTGTCAGGCATTTTTGCAGCTGAATGTAAAAATATTACACCAATTTAATTGTGAGTAATGGCTTCTTTGTTTTTGTGTTTGCTGAATTCACCTGAGGTCTATGTGTTGCTCAAAGGCTTAGAATGGCTGTTTAGTTAGAGCTGTAGTTCCAAGTGTATTTCAAGTGTTTACCCAAAGATTATCTGAGAGTCTTTATATTCTTTGAGGGTCAGAAACAGTAAGAAAAGCAGTTCTTTGCAGATGAGCAGATAAAGCATAAAATGTTTTTGCAAAGTGATGTCTTTGTTGTTGGCATGCATGCATTTCTATTTGAAAAGAGAAAAGTGGATTTTTTTGGAGGCACGTACATCTCTTTGACATTGAATGATTGAATGTTTTGTTAATGCGATAAACTGAAAACACTTTAACAAACTCAAATGCAATATGAGCCACATTTGTCATTTATCAGTCTGCAGGACACATTAGCAGGCAATTTCCTGAGACGAGGGAACAGTTCTGTGAAGCGAACATCTAAATAGATCTGAGGAGGTAGTGCACATGCATACATAGGCACATGTTTGGTGTAGTTATCCCCCACATTCTGGAGCAAATATTTGGAAACTGACAATGACAAAAAGCCACATCTCATTTTTAATCTTAAAGCTTTTCTCGCAGTGTGACATTTCAATAAAGGCCAGTGTTTGTAAATGAAACAGGGGAAAAGAGAGGGATTTTTTTTGTGTGTGTTCATCAGCAATGTATAGGTACAGAAATAAAATGGGAAGGTAGGAGCACTTTTATACATGAGTTAAGTGCTGAAGAAAAAAAAGCTATAGTGAAACATGAAAAAATGCACTATG
Source organism: Perccottus glenii (assembly GCA_024416835.2). Lineage (NCBI taxonomy): Eukaryota > Metazoa > Chordata > Actinopteri > Gobiiformes > Odontobutidae > Perccottus > Perccottus glenii. Next base: position 14,066,277 of record CM044564.2, read on the forward strand.
CAAATAGTGCATTTAGATGAAGTAATGCGAGGCAGATTAACTTTGGAGCAGAGGAAGGTAAAATATTGCTTTTCAAACCTAATAATTGCTTGTCTTTTTTACAGCCACGCAGCAATGTAGACATTAACGATGATATGTGCCAATTTCAATGAAGGCCGTGAGAGCCATACCACAGCAGTAGGACCCAATAGCAGCACTTTTCACGTCTGTGTACCGCAAGAAGAATAGTTTGTCTTCTCATCATTTTGTACAAAATACTGTGTCTACTTCACTGTTACTTGAATGAACAATTCATAGGCGTTCACAAGTGCATTTAAAGCAATATGTATTGCAATGTCAGTCTGTTTGTGGAAATATGACTAATGTCAGTAGTGTTTACAGTGAAACATTCTGATATTCTGTTCCATTTTCTAAAGTATCTGTGTTTACTCGTGTCCACTAAGCCAAAGAAAATGCTGTCGTGTTCATACCAGGCCAGAAGTAAGCAGTTCTATGAAGAAAACTGCAAAACACTATTTTAATTACACGTAAATTTATATTTAAAAACAAAAAAAAAGAATCCTGGCATGTTTCTATTGAAGCAAAGTGTTTCTAAAGCTAAAAACACTGTATTTAGCTTAAAAATATAACACCTCTTGATGCTTACCTTTTCAAAGAGAACCATCATCTAAGGCTCTGTAGAAAAAAAAATCAAGAAGAGACAAGCCAAAGACAAATACAAACTAAAAAGATAAAGAAAGTAGAAAGGATGGAAAGAGGATAACTGAAAGGAAAGATGAAGAAGACACAAGAACAAAAAAGCAAAGAAGAAGGAGAAAAGAAGTGCCTGCCTGTTATCTATCCACCTCCAGCTCAGATCCGTCTCTATCCACTTGCTTGCCTTCTCTTCCGTTGAGAGCTTACCCACAATCCCATGGGTTTCTTCATTTCATCCCAGCTGCACAAATTTGTATTTTTCATCTATGTCCTTTGTGCTTTGTCATTTTGATGTGTCTGCTACACAATGCACCGCTCTGAAAACAACGTCAAAAAAGGCAGCGAGAGGTAGACAGAAGAAGAGAAGATTGGGACATGAAAGTGGACTGCACCAGAAAAAGAACTCCAAAGAAAAGAATTACAGAAACGTTAGAGGTGAAGAGGACCGAATGGAAACGGTAGTGAAAGGCCAGTGGTGGAATCGGAGGGAAAGAATTCAAGACGTTCTATTCCTGGCGTCTTTGGATCCGCGTCTGGAGTGCCAATCAAAGAAATGTCAGCGCATTAATGAGCTGTTTATGACTATGATCTATTATACAACTCCTTTGCACTGGGCAGCCAACAGCCGCACACTCCGGCCGCCCTAGGGAGGCCAAATTAAAGACGTCCAGACAGACAAAACAATGCGTTTAGCTCTTTGAAGCCCATGGTTAGCACAATACGCCCCATGAATGTGCTAATTCACACATTTCCTCTGAAACACACAGGAAACACCTGCGCTGTATTATCTATTATGTGGATGAAGATTGATTTAATGCTGCCTATAGTAGTAAAATGAAATAGCAGTGCATATATACCGTACTTAACCCTTTAAGCCCGAGCCTGTTTTTTGGTGTGTCTGCTCAAAAAGGACATGTCCACAGTAAATTGACTGTATCTCTGTAACTGCAAGGTGTATTTCAATAGTTCTGGTGTCAAAATGAAGGGGGCACTTGTGAGTGAATGTGCATGTTACAGTTTCAGAATAAATCAAGATGGAATACAGCAAAATAACCCCAAAAACATTTCCTCCTAAAAAAAAGCAATATTTGGATGAACATCCCTTTAGATGAAGACAGTTGCAGCTCAAACACTATTTTAAATTACAGCCACACATGACAACATTTACCTGCACCAAATATAATTGTTCTAATGTGAATCAAACCAAAACTATTAAGATTTTAGTATGAAATGGTCAGGCGGAGTCTCCATTATGAACAATAGGGCAGCAGAATTTGGCACATTTTGGCACCACCTGTTTTTGTTTGCTTGCTGTTTGGTCTGTGTTCGGAGTAAATGTATAAAATGTGAGTTTATAAAAGTTTTCTTTGGTGAAGAAGAAACTTGCAATAGGGAAAAAGAATGCTCTGTTGTTTTAGTTAAGATGTGCCATAAGCAATATATTTTCATACATGGACAGTGCCCGTTCATTGATCAGACTTCAGGCTGTAGTAGGCCCCTTTGCTGGAGAATGCATGGGACATAACTTTAAAATAACTAGAATGTGACTTACAATATGATAATGTATGTATGTATGTACCATTATGCCTGTTGGTGGTAATGGTGCAGTGAATAAAATCAACATGCTGTAGGCTATCAGTGTGTGTCTAAGATGGGCAGGATTGGGAAAATAGAAACATAGAGACATTCGAAAAAACTGCCAGTTGGGAAGCCATTACAATGAGTGGAGCAAAAATGAACAAGCTGGTCAGGGTTATAAAGACCAATGGACCTGATTTAGCCTTTATTGTCTTGGGAGATATACTTTATTTTTTTAAATAATGAATTTATTTACTTTTTTTTGCTGCTGAATTTTGGTGGTGAAATTCAAAATGTGATGTCTTGAAAAAAATGAAAGAATGTTAAAATGATACAAAGGTGAATATTGTGGGACAGTATTTCTAAAACTTAACCCAATATTTAGAAAATTCAGAAAAAATATTTTGGTTTTGTAAAATTACTGTATGAGAACATCTGAATGGTTTAACAGAAGACAGTTTGAACGCTTGTGTTTTATCTGCATGTCCTGTGCATGATGGCCCATGTAATCAAATCTGCAGTGTGGTGTTTTCCATTACAACAAGCTTTTGAGTTGCAAATTAAACCCTGAATGAGCAGTGATTACTGGTGATTGCACATTATCCCTTTTTAAGGACTTTTGTGTCCCTCGGTTGTGAAGCCCCTGTCCAGTCCACCTGAACACTAGCCTACACTGTTATTATATTGACATTATGTTCTCTCTGGGTAGGCCTGCCCCCTCCTTCATCCATCGGAAAAAGGGGAATGAAGGCTCGAGGCAAGTGCACACTCTTCTTCACACATCAGAAATGACTTGAAGTATTACTGTGAAATATTATGTCTGGTTACCTATTAGTTTCTTCTGTATGACATTGCCGATGGCCGCTTTGTCCAAACTCGTCAATAATGTGTGACGTCAATAATGTGTGACGACAACCACCGTGGTACTGTATGTAGGGAACCTAAAGCTCTTTTTAAAATTTTTGACACCATATTTAGAAAAATAGTTTGGTGGTTAGCTGTCACTCTATGATAGTCACTAATGCTAACAAACAGAAAATGGCCTAACGTTACATCAAAGTTTATCAAGCATTAGTGGAACATATTGTAGAACATATTGTCTGTTTAGCTACAGAAACTAAAAATATAACAGAGCAGCATGTCTTTACTTTTTAAGATAACAAAATAACAAAACAATCAAAGCTAGCTGCTATGCCAGTGGGAGCTAGCAGCAGACTGGCAGACATTGTCTAATTAGACAGTTTATTGACCCGGTTAATTGACTTAATATTTCATTTTCTTTTCTAAATGGGAATAAATAAGAACTTTGTGGCGCCTTCTCCAAAAAAAAAAAAATTCTCAGCTAATCAGGGCTAACTGTGCTCTCCCCTCCTAAGTTACTCACCACAATTTCTCTACTTTTATAAAACATAGTCACATTTTGTTAAATTAATTAAACCATAAATGGCATTTGTTTAATGTTAAATAGATCAAATTTATTTATATAGCACATTTACAACAACCATAGAACTGTTTCGGAAATTTCACCAAGATTTCTGATTGATGTCCGATTATAGGGAGCTAGAAAAAGGGAATTTAGATGTCCAAAAATGATAACCTCTTTTCATTAAGGTTTATTTGCAGCTTTCAAAAATTTGTTTTAGGCTCTGGGATGTTTTTTGGTTAACTTTAGGTTTGAAATCGCTTTATAAAATAACATCATGTTCTAACATTCATTACACATTTAATCACAAATAAAAACAGATTTGGTTTGATATAATTGTTCTCAACATTCAACAGATGTATTTGCACTGGTACAAGATGTCTTACATTTTTAATGAGCACAAAAGCTTAAAAAATATATATTTATGCAACTTCTGTCATCTGTCTGTTCTTGACTGCATTACATCTGTCCTTTTTTTTCTCTGTAGCTGTCCGTCCACTAAAGGCGGCGGCTGCAGCTGTCACATCTCGGAACAGCACTGATTGGCTGGAGATGCTGTGGTCATTTATAGTCGGCTTGGTAGCTCCCGATGATGAAGAGGAAGGTATTCACCAGCTATCTGATCCCTTCACATGTAAGAGAACATCCCCTCACACCACTTAACCATCTGGTCATTTAGACTACTAACATTTCATATCTTTATCCAGCTTAACAAAGAAACTGACTGTAGTGCTTTAATGTCTTGAAAATGCTAATTGCATAGTTGCCCTTTCTTATCAACACGCAGTGGTCAGACATTTTAGTGCTCATCAAAAATAATCTATTCGCAAAAAATGCACGATAATAATAATGATGAAGCTGTCAAGAATGCCACTAATGAACACAGTTCTAATTTGAGCCATTTCCTTTAAATCACAGAAAAGTAAGTTGATAATTAACTGTCCTTTTTATCAACACTCACACTGCAGTTATAAAAATAATCATCCAGATGGTTAGATAAACATGATTAGATGAAAGTTCAGGGCCAACAGATCTTGGGAGAAAATATATCTCTATACTGAAAGACTAGACGGAAAATATTCTTTATGTATTGCGCTCTTTGGCCGTGTGAAGTATCTATTCAAGGACTGTAACAAGACTTCAATAAACCCGCCAATGTTCTCGTTCAGCTTTCCACACCGAGGAGCTCTGAGGAAGAAGAGGATGAAGCGCAAGTGAGAACAGCTGGAGGCAGGGAAGGAAGAGAAAGACTAACGAGAAGATCGAAGAGAGGATGTACATTATATCACAGCTGTTTATTTCTCTGCGTCTGTTGCTAACTGGGATTTGAAAGATAAAGAGTCATTGTGAAAGGTAGTGGCGTTTGTAGTGGAATTTATGTAATATTTGACTATTAAATCATGTAAAAAAATGAAGAATGCTCTATTTGTGTGCTAAAAATGGTGGTTTAGCAACCTTTTTTTATTATTATATAGAACTTATAGAACATGAGCTGCTCTTGCTTTTTTGCAACAAAAGTTAAGCAGGCCTAAATACATTTTCAATGGATGAAAGGGCATTAGCCACCATGGCAACTAACTGTGTGCTTTTCTGACTGGGTACTAATGAACATTAGCCAGTGGCTTGAGGACAAAGAGTTATAGACAGTTAGGACAGTTACTTTTGCTTCACATTGCTAAAACTTCAAAACCTGCATGTTCATGTCCAATTTAGTAAAGTAACACATTCCGGTTGTGGGCTTTGCAGAAATAGCATTTTTGGTCAATAACAGCCATAATACTAGAAATGAATTACGTAATTTAGTGTTTTTAACTTGAACTTGCATTACATTTTTAATGGATGGCGACACGTTCCCCTCACAGCAACAAGGTCTAAAGTTCGACTCCCGGGCTGGGCAGGGCCTTTCTGTGTGGAGTTTGCATGCTCTTCCTATGCTTGGGTGGGTACTCCGGTTTCCCCCACCAACATCAAATCATGCTATAGTGTCTGGTTAGTGACATGACTACGGTACCTGGGAGTCCCCTGGAGGTGGCTATCAACAAGGGATAATAATCATTTTTAAAAGTAGCTTTTTTTGCAGTAGCTTGAAAAAAGGTTCATACATTTTTGTGTTTTTTGTGGTACAGGTTTTTAGGACACTACACACACACACACTACACTACAGTCTTTTAGGCTCACTTTACTACAATAGTAGTATAAATAAGTATAAATAGCAGAAAGGTCAGGACCATGGCTCACTGTCACCACCAGAGTTTTGTTAATAAACACAGTTAACATGTCACTATTTAATTGTTTTATTGGACATTAAAAACATATCATTGGGAATCCCTGGCTACTTTTCACTGTACACTTTAAAGTCATTTTATCTCTTCACGTAGAATGTGTTCTTTTTCTGAAATGACCAATGACCCCATTGACATTTGCAGAGTTATAAAGTAATAAGAGCTATCTTGTAGAAAGATGAACATTGATGCCTGGGGGAAGCAGACATTAAGCAGATAAGGACCAATGCCCTGCAGCAAGTCTGTCTCATATCAGACCATGTGACTCCTGAGGGACCTGCGTGTGAGAAGAAGACAACGACAGTTGGCGACAAAGAAAAAAATACCAAAATCTGAAAATTCATAATTCTTCTTGAGATAAGGAGGACAATGTGAACTATGGTCGAAGAAAACCAGCACTGAGTAAATAATTGAGGAAAATAGGAAAAACATAGACCAAGTTTGAGTGCTAGATAATAACAATAACAATACTAATGTCCCATGACAACTACAATTACATACACATAGAATGTGTTATTTTCATTTAAAACATAAGGCATTTAAAATAAAAACATATTTAAATGTTATTGGCATACAAATCAATAAAATGTGTGTAAGCAGATAAGAACAGTATAACCCACTGCACATTGTACTCTTAAATGTATTTTGTGTTATTTTATAATCGATATCATTGCTTTAATGACATTAAGGGTGATATTTTAACAACAGGACCAACTGCCATAAAACATATCTTACTGTTGCAATTACAGTATTCAACAATGCTGTTTCCTGGCGCACCATTAAAGCATCTTATTCCTGCTCATTTTCTGCAGCCTCCAATGGTGACATTAGTGCAAATATAAATAAGGTTACGTTCATGTTTAATTAAAATGGCTCATCTTGCAATCAGCTTTGGGGCTATAATGGAATTAAAATGAAATCATAACTTTATTACAGCGCTAATGGACACATTGGAGCTAACCGTGAGTGTAGCGGAAACCCTCATTGACTTGATATGATATTACAATATTAAGCTGAAGTACTGGCAGCGGTTACGGCGCACATGAATATGAATTTTTCCATTAGTGGGATGGGTGAAGACGAGGCTGGGGAGCAGTGTGGTCATGTGGAAAAGCAGGTTCCTTCACACTGGGTGAGAGCCTTGTAGTGGCCAGGACTCCGCTGGCAGAATCGTAACTCAGCTGACCTGGAAAAGACCGCAGCTCTCCTGAGAAGTGGCTCCTTCCAATTACTCATCTAAAAAAATATGGGATATGAGCACAAGACGCCATGCATGTTTTGTACACACCACAGTAGAAAAAGAGTCCAACAGCTTGTAACATCACCCATTTACAGTTAAAAGGTATGGAGCCAGAGGACAAAGACCCAAAACTTGGAAGCTCAAAATATGAAAAATTATTCTAGCTAGTGATGCTGATGTAAGGCAGTAACTTTGTTACAGCACCATTCATTTAAATGGAAATTAAGAGTTTATTTGCAAAAGCAGATAGTTATTTTTTAGTTTTTTTGCTATATGTGATCATTCAAACCAAAGTTGAGTGTCTTTGACCAATCAGGACCACTAAAATGGCATTTATCTGTTTTTGTAAATTAACTCTTCAAATTATCCATTTCAGGCTACTGTAGCTGTATCATTTAAGAGTGAAGAGCGCCTTATTGCCTTGTTGTGTATTGTAATATGTTTGTTGAAAGTGTACCCCTGTCTGATTGCACTCACCTGGACAGTCAGTTTATCCACTCTGGACAAACTGAGCACGGCTGGATGTGTATTTGTTTCTTGTTTGAACATTTATTCTTGCATGAAGACTAAATGGAATTTTTTTTTTTCTCAGGATTTGTTCATTAGCAACAGCATGTCCCTGCAGGGCTCCTGTATCTGCCGGCATGCGCTATAAAATATGTTCTGTTGGCTATATGGAAATCAGCAATGTTGCCATTTGCTGTGTTATTCCTTTCAAAACCTGCATAAATAAAGATGGAGAAGCGATGAAAAAAATGTCAGTGGAATTATACCTGGAAAGTGTATTCTGTATTTAAATTTTTATTTTAGTTTAAGCTAAGCAGCAACTTTTTTTTTCTCTATTTGTACCTGAAAATACATCTTCAGTCTCCATATTCACACACAGTTCAAACTGCCTTCATTTTTGTTGATTACATTCCTGTTCAAAAATGGAAATGGCATTCAAATTCATCAACCGTATAATGTGATAGAGTAGTGCGGTTAATCTCGGAATAATTGACAAAAAAATAAAATTGTGACACACATACACACCTGACTTTAGATTTCCAGCAGTAAAAGCCATGAATAATAAATGGCAGTTTGTCCTAGCCCGGGGAAGAAGCTTTTAAACATAATTTGTTGCTTTAATTTATTTACACAACCTGGCAACCTCGGCCCCAGGGCAAGGAGTGCTGCACAGAGGTGAATGGCACAACGAACTGCACTTACACATTTTTGCTCTCACGCCAACAGCATGACACTCACATCAGCAAAGATATTTCCTCTTATATGACAAAGAAGCGTTAGGCGATGGCTCAATGGACAGCCACATGTCAAGCTGTTTGTCTCCAAGAAGTATATTTCCAAAAGATTTATTTTCTACAAAGCTTCTGAGACAAACTGTAGGCACCAATTTTTTTTCAATCAACAAAGTGGCCACCTACCAACAGAACACTGGCACAATCAGTGTTTGGTGAAAATTTGGGTCCGTTTGGTTTTCACAAATTTAGGCTTTAAAGAGTAGAACTGCAGAATCAGCAGTCATCAGTGGCAGCATGGGGTTGGATTGTTTGGAAACTTTAAATTGCTTGTGCTGCTGTGCAACAACAAGTCTAATCTATGCACGTGTGTGGCACCAGTGTACGCTTTGAATGTTTAATTCAGTGTGTTGAGACAGCAGCCTCCTTTAAAGTCAGCCGTCTTGAGTTTGCCTTGAAACCTCAGATCACTCGGTCTGCAATAGCTTTCATGTCCTCGGAGTGTTTGCAGATGCGTTTAGTGGCCTGTGTGTTCCATTTCACTGTAAGCTGTTTACTGAGCTTGTAACGCATACCATTGAGCTTTACAATGTCCTGAATGAAATCACTAATACTAACATTGACCAGATTATGTGTACTGCACTGTCTACTGTTAAAGCAAATGGCTGGGTCTATTATTGCAGTCTTGGCAGGAATTTTGGGAGATTTAAGAGAAATGTTATAGTTGAGGGTCTCCTAGATCCTTGGGGTTTTTTTGGACACCTCAGTGTGTTGTTTCTGTTTTCTGCTAGCACTCAGATTAGTGTTAGGCAGGGTCATGATTGCAGAAAGAAAGGGAAAAAAAGAAACATCTGTAACACTTCATCATTGCCTCAGTAGGATGCTAAGTGTTGTGCCGTTTTGAAGGAATTGGCAAAGATTTGGTAACATGGTATTGAGCCAAATGACGCCATAATATTGTTATCCATTTTAATCTCGTCACAGTTTGATTTCAGGATGCAGCTACATTATGTAAAAGGACAAACCGTTACTGTGCAGAAAGGGAATAATAAGCCCAATATTTTTGGACAGCACTAACTTCTTGCACCCCGGAGTGTGTCGCCGAAATGAGGAGGATATTAAATTTACAGCTGAGTTTGTCAACCTGAGAGCGTTTCTTTTCTGTCACTGTGACGCTGAAAGGTAATCTGTTTCTCCATGCCGCTGTCGTGATCAAAGGAATCGCGCTCCCATGACTGTCCCGCACAACAACCCACGCAGCACTGTACACACAACACACCAGCATTACACAAGCTGCGCCTTACTGTCACAAACACAAAGCGCATCTCGCTGCCGATTGATGTTGTGTGTTTTCTTTAAGAAGCTTGGCTCCTGCTGCGAAGTAGGCAGTGCAAGAATGGACACACACAAGCACACACCAAAGCAGCTTCACAGAAGAATCCAACATAAGAGTAAGTGATCAGTGGAGGCTCCCACGTCATTAGGGACTACACAGACAGAAAATACAATGTTTGTGATACCAGCCCACATTTAATACAGCACTATGAGATGATTAATATGATTTTCCTGAAAACAATTAAGATTCAGCTCAAGCTGTGACTCCAATATGGTTTTTCAAGAGACACAGATGACATTGTGCAATATTCAGTGAAGGTGGGAAGGTTTTAGTCACCAAAGATGTGTTTGAATGAGCTGAGGCAGAAGCTATAAACACAACCAAATAAGATTGTGTATTTTTTCCTTGCATATTTTCTACCTGAGACTGGACCTAGGCTCATTATAAACAAGTACAAAAGGGCTCATATTGTGGAGTTTGTGTTTTTTATCGCAGTCGACACATCCAGTCTCCCCTTCATCATAAGAGACTCCACTCAGGCCTCCTTTAATGCTTTAGTCATCCTGACTGGGCTGCTGCACCATCCCTCCTGGCTCCACTCCCAAAGCACTCTTTACAGCTTTACATCCACACACACAGTCCTGCCTTACTATGTTTGTGAGGCATAAAGCATAAGACAGCCATTAGCTCTTTTAAGAAGAAAGGAAAAGCAAAAACTAAGAATGAAATGTACACCTTCATGGATTCTCTTTTTTTTTTCTGAGTACTTTGCATCACAATGTTTTTTGTCGAGGTCATCATTGGTTGCACATGCATTGTTTGTTTTTAATGTTCTGCTGTAAAGTGTCCTTGGGTGTCCTGAAAGGTGCCAATAAATAAAATGTATTATTATTATTATTACTATGTATTTCTTGGACAGGTTCTTGACAGGAGTGCCGGAGTGAAACAAACACCTCCTTGGCTTATTCAACAGTGCACTTTGGTAGAGGAAGTTGGCCATGCTCATGATCACAAACCAAAACGCCAGGATCTTTTCATTTTGGGTCATGTTTACAGCTATTTTCAACAGGTTCAGGCTGATGTTCTCATTTTCCAATATCACCTCACTTTAATGGAATAAAAAGTAGTTCTGTTTCTCCCTCTCTAACAAATACAAGTTGTCCCAGCTCCAGTGGGACGTTTGTACAGAATACAAAACTCCAGTGCTCAGATCTGCAGGCTACAGTCGACTCGTCTGGGCTGTGATCTGCATTCTGCCGTTACCTGCCACTTAGCTTTTTGCTCTCCCTGCGGCAAGCTGGTTATCGCTGTCCCCCCCTCTTCTCCTCTCCCTGTGCCCCTCCCCACACCCCTCCTCTTCTGCAAAAAGCTAAGGAATAACAGTAGTCCAGCCACATCAGCATAATCACATAATAAAAACAATAATTGATTTGATCGTGCATGCTGATGAACATACATGAAACCTAAAGACATGAATGTAAACATGTCGGATTGTAGACTTAGTGTACCACATCTCCAAAAAACGTCTCCCTTAATCTCTGTTATGTCACTGTTATGACATATCTCTGTTATGTCACACAACTTACTTTGAGCATTGCTTGAGAAAGATACAGATAGTAGTAGATAGTTTTAAACATATACTGTATATATATATAACTCGATAATAATAATTTTAATATAGCGCTTTTCCACCCACTGTAGTAGGCACTCAAAGCGCTTTACATAGATTAAACTATTTACCAGTGTTACAGAACATCACTGGAGGCAATGTAGGTTAAGTGTCTTGCCCAAAGACACAACGACAGTATGTGGGGAGAGCGGGATGTTATGATGTTTTGGGATGTTTCGAGCGGGGATCGAACCGCCCACCCGCCGGTCGCTCTACCACTGAGCTACACAACCAATGTCTGTTAAATCCCAACACAGGCCCACCTCATTCTACTGATTAGGTGATCACCTGAACCAAATCTTATTTAATATGAAAAGTATAAATAAAAAACACTTCTGTGGTCATCATTATCCTCTTGCAAATAAATGCTCTAAATTACAATATTTTTATTTGGAATTTGGGAAGAATGTTGTCAGTAGTTTATAGAATAAAACAAAAATGTTAATTTTACCCAAACACATACCTATAAATAGTAAAACCAGAGAAACTGATAATTGTATATATATATAGAGAGAGAGATATAGAGTCAGATAATGATACTTTTAGTTTCTTTATTTCTGTGAGTTTATAATTTATCATAGTGCCCACTGAAGTTGACCAATCAATTGAAAAAATATATATAAATAAATAAATATAAATAAATAAATTACTTTTCTATGGGGCTAGTGTCATGAAAGTTTAAATGAATTTATATTCAATATTGATGAAATAAATAAATTTTTATTTTTTTCAAAATGGACCATATGCAATAGTAGAACTGTGGTCCCCATACCCAAACACTGGGTCCGGGCCATAAAAGTGGGTCACAAGAGAGATTATAGTGGGGTCGCTCAAAATTTTTTTTTACTGAGTCACTTAAAAATGACCTGGTTTAAGAAATTGGTGATGGCCAAGAGCATTAACTAGTAAAAAAGAAAGACACAAGAACAAGAACAATTCAAATAACATCATAAAAGAAACAAAAGATTATGATAAATATTGCTGACCAGTGAGTAGGTGAATAATTCTTTTAGACTTTATAAATAAGGAAAAACACAGATTTAGTTTATGGTTTAGTTTTTATGGGTATAGCTCCAAAATGACAATAGAGATTGTCTGTAACTATAATACATACATACGTACATAATCAGTGGCACTTTGTTGCAAAAGTGTTTGGAGCTCAACATACACTATAAGTGATTTATCTCCCACTGAAGCCAAGGTAAATGCCAATATGGAAAACTATATTTCACTTTGTTTGGATCAGTCCAAGCCAAATCCATTAATTCCAAATTGAATCAGTCCAAATGCACTTTCAAAAGATTTAAAAGTATTGCGGTTTAGTGCATTGGCCTGTGAGGGGATAACAACAGGAGAAAGATTGACAGGGAGTAAACTACTTCTCTGTTGTTTTGACTGTTGCTTTATCCACCCCCTGTTGCCCCGACTCCAGAGGCTGCAGGGGGGAGGTGCTATTTAATCAAAAAAGTGTCACATTAATTCAGACAAATTCCAGCGATCTAGTTTTCTAATAAAGCTGTCATATTTGCATCCGGTGACTTACACTCACCATCGTTTTAAATTAATTCCCGCCACAACCTTTTGATTTATGAACACATAATAACCGGGGGCAACGTCTGTGACTGTGGGTGACTGTGTGTGTGCATGAACGTGCACGAGACTGTATCTGCAAAAGCCTTGACTTTTTAATCGAACATGTTGCTCGTGCCCGGATGAGTGGAAATGGCGTTTTGTGATAATTGAGCGTGTTAAGAGGGAGAGATCAGACTCCTGGAGTGAGGCCTTGCATCATTGGCTTCCTGTTTTACAGCAGAGTGTCATCTTCTCTTATCTCATTGGCATTTATTTCAAAGGAACAAATGCATGAGGGTTTCTCTCATCCTCTCAACATTGTCTCTCTGTGGGGTGTTTAACTTCCAGCAGCCTGCTCTTTATGGTGTGTGGACATGGAAAATGAACCTTTTCTAACAGACTTGATAAGGAAACTGCTCAGTATAAGCCTGTTTATTCCATCGCTTGCCCTATAGTCTAAATGCAAAGTAGTGGCTTATGAGATACCTACAGAAAGTCCACTGCAGAAACTATTTTCATTTACTCTCCCTCCTTCATTAACTTTCCCTCCACCCCAAACTATCCCTGAAAAAGTAGTAGGATACTCTGGAATTCTGTGTATTGTTGTCAAGTGCTTGATCGTTAGCCTGTCATTGTCCATGAAAGGTTTCAGCAGCAAGCTTTTTAAGTGTTTAATGTTCTTTGTTTTGAGTGGCTGTAGCAAGCCCTTGCCAACAAAATCCCACAACCCAGACTTTGGGATGCGGTAGAAACGCAAACAACAGACCATCACCAGGAATTATTTTTAAATAAATTACTGGTAATAAAAGTCCCTGGAAATGTTGGTGGAACTTTGTGCAAAGACCACAGGTTCATAAGTGCTATGTGTAATCAAAACTAAAATACAGGCTTAGTTGCATTAATAATCAGAACGGGCATAATAAACACCTGGTATTACATGTTTTTGTGCATATGCTACTCCTCGCATGCCTAATCTGTCATCAGTTTCCCATAACTGTCCAATTTATGCTTGAGCTGTCTCGATCTCTCTGTAAAGCCTTGGTTACTACCTCCTGCTGCGGGAAAAAGACAGGACCACTTCACACTCCCTGTACCATTTTTAAGACAGATGTCCTGCAACAAAAAGTTAACTATATAGGTTTATAGTAAATTTAGAAAAGAGAAACTTTGATCCAAGTAGGTATTGTAGGTGATAAAAAAAAAAATAGACAGTTGCTCCAAGCATGACCTCAAGATCGTATCACTTTTGGAGGTTTCCAAAGTAGCGCTTGGCTGTTTCTTGCTTCCATAATGACTGGATAATGTAGAGTTGGATTTTAATTATGTTTACTTACAACAACTAAAACTTCCCTCACGTACACAGGCATCAAATCTCCGGTGTATGAACAGTGTATAACGAATCTAACCACGGTTCAGTGCCTTTTCCATTTTGTCTCTTGTTCCTGCTCCCTTTGTTCCACTGTCATACAACTCAGCGCCTCCCAGAAGAAATATAAGGGTAAACATTTGTCTCCCTCTCTTTGTCACATCCTAAAGACTGGCAGCATTGTTTGCATCAAGGACTGTTAGACAAATAATAAGCCCACCTGTTACGTTGTTTGCCAGGACTTCTTCTTTCCCTTCAGTGAATCTGCAAGTGAAGTGCACAGCCTTCCGTCTCCGCCCAATCCAAACTAAACAAGACTCGGGTGCATGCTGTCTTCAACAAACATAATTTGTTTGTTACTTACATGAGCGTAAAATCATCCTTAGACAAACAATACACAAGTTTTTCATTTCAGTTACAGTAGATATGCACTTCATACAGCATCAGGAAGTTCTTTGTGGAGGTTTTTCTGCATACTGGAAATGGGAATTAGATGGGAAATAATGAGAGTAGAGATAAAATGGTCCAAACAAAATATGCTGCACAATTACCCAATACATAATAATACATTCATTCATTTTTGAACATAGCTGCTCTAAATGAGATGAGTGTGCAGATCAAAATTACACAACTCATTCATCTTTTAGAGCAAATGAACAGCTATGCCATGTTTTTGTGTTGTCTCTTACAGCAGTGCTCAGTTTGTCTGCCAGGGCTCAGTTTGTCTGCATTTACATTTAGTCATTTAGCAGACGCTTTTATCCAAAGCGACTTACATTAAGGTTCCATTCACCAGTGTTACAGCTGGAACAACACTGGCAAGGTGGGTAAAGTGTTTTGCCCAAGGACACAACGACAGTATAAACTGTGGGGAGAGTGGGAATCGAACCTTACACCTTCTGGTTGAAGGACAACCACTGCGCCCCCTCTAGGCAGTTGTAGGAACTGGAAACATTGGCACTTCTACTGGGTTCTATTGAGCTTTAAACAGACTGTTAGCACAACAGAGTGTAATTATTATGTGATACCAAAAATCACAGAAAACCAATTGCCACTAATTTCTTTTTTTTTTTTTTTTCTTCTTTCACTTTTTTCTTGGATATACAACATTTTACACAAGATTCACAACACACAGTCTTTAACTTCAACACATGCTACCATCAAATAAAACAATTTCCATTCAATAAATGTACAGTTGTGTCATCATGATATCTGTATTAATACAATATTAGATTAGATTAGATTCAACTTTATTGTCATTACACAAGTACAGGTACAAGGCAACGAAATGCAGTTAGCATCTAACCAGAAGTGCAATAAGCAGTAAGTACAGAATATACAAGGTCTATAATATGTACAATAACTATACAGATAAGTATTATGGACATAATTGACAGATTTTAAATACAGATACACAGATACACAAATACAGTACCAATATTGGTACAGATCAATATATTGTACTGCCTCTTTATCTGTTACAGACTTGTAGGATACATCGAAGTAGATCAGAGGCTGATATCGAAGATCAAACACCATTTTTGTTTCATTTTCTCACATGCATTTGGTTACAATTCTCAACAGTGTTTGGAAGGAGGCAGGCCTGAACGTCGTCTCATTATCACCAGCCCTACACTGTAGCACATGTTGGTGATTGGAGTCATGCTGTGGGGATTTTTTTTCTGTGACAAAGACTGGAAGAGACTGAGGCAGAAATATAGAGCACAATGATGAGTGAAAAGCTTTTTCCTGAACGCTCAAAATCTCCAGCAGAGGATTAGGCTGACATACAATGACACAAGGCATTAAGTAAAAAAAAAAAAAATCAGGAGTTGGTTTTAGAAAAGTATATGAATGGAGTAATGTGGCAGAACCAGTGCCTGGATTTTAAATTGCTGCAGTGATCCAACCTGGATGAACTTGAAAGATACTGCCAAGAGGAAAAACTTCCAAAAGAAAGTTGTGCCAAGGTTCTTGGATCATTCCCAAGAATACATCGGGCTGTCACTGCTGTCAAAGAGGCTTTAAACAAGCGTGGGGTTGACAGCCTGGGTATAATTCTATAAAGATTAGAGGAACATACAGTCAAAACAATGATTTCAATAGCGTACAGTTGCAACAAAATTATACTCAAGAAGACCTTTTGAGATCCATAGAAATGCCCAGATCACAGATCAGACTAGAAGGATACTGGAGGAGAAAGAGCACACTAATGTTTCAATCTGAGCAGATGTTTCTGTATGAAGGCGTAGGAACTGTTTCTGAATTTGAAATGTAAAATCATAATCAGACCTATGTTCACAGGACAGAGGTGTTTTTAGAGACTAGACCATCTGTGAGCACCTCGACACACGCTAAATCACATAAATCATGTTAAAAAACAGATGATTATACAAAGAATGATTGTATAGGCAAATATCTACAGTATGGTCACATCATGAATCCAAATATTCTAAAAATAGATGTCATCCGCTGTCTTTGGAGAATTGCACTCTGCACTTTCAGCAACAGAAAATCCAACGTTTAACCAAAGACTCAATATTACTGTGTGTAGATCTGAGAAGACAGTTTGCCAGCACAGATGTTTCCACCAGATCAGTAAAGACTTAACTCATCTCTATTTTATTTAAGTGTTACCATAATATTACAGGAAATAAAGACTTATTAACCAAATAACCAAGATCAGGGTTTGATGTGATCTTTACAGCCGATGTAATTTCATTAAGTAACAGCATCAACACAGACATCTGCGTTAACTGTTGGCTCAAAGCTGAAACTTGCTGATGTATGCAGTGCAGACTTGGCATGGTCCTAAACTTGGGCTCTAAGCCAAACTATCCTTTAAACTTCTGTTTGAAGTTTTCTCCATTTGCTGAATCACACAGACAACCATCTGATCCCGGATTACCATCTTCTGGACAGAGTTTGCCACTGCCTTAACAACACACACACAAAAAAAAAAAAACACTGAACTGAGCTTGGCAATGTGCTTCAGTGACTCTGCTGTTTCATGATTTATATTTAGTGTGTGGCAGTTTACAAAGACATAAAACAGAAGGAGAAAAGATGACTGCAGCTTTAAAGAACCAGCTTATGTCATATATCAGTAGCATCTCCCAGACTCACTGTTAAGAATAGTCATTGTTTCTCTCTTTCTGGGACACTTTGGATGTCATTACATGAGAGAGCGCTATGTAACACAGCCAGACCCGCAAAACTGTCTCTTTTCTCCGCAGGATAATACATGAAAAAGACTAAGCAGAGTCACCAGGAGCTGTCTCACCCCCTGCGGAAAGGCACCCGGCAGCCTGACACCGGAGAGAAAAACACTTCACCTACTCAGTGTCTGCCAACACCGAATCAAGGAGGAGAGGCTCGCTTTCCAACACCTGGAGAAACGGCGCTGAATGACATTGGACGCGCCAGACAAACACACGCCGGTTTGTGTATCAAGGAGTCTGTGCTGTTTGTTTGTTTGTTTCCAGCCTTACATTCAAAAAGAGTGGGAGCAAAGCTGGAGCCAAGGTCTGAGAGAAAACTTCATCCAGGAGCTGCACTGATTGTGTTGTTAGTGTCACTCTGTGGCAGTGAAGCAAACAAGGCACAGAGCTCGAGAGATACACTGCATACACAATTTAATATTTGTCTTACAAGAGAATAATAAAGCAAGTAAAAACAACATGTTAATGACTGGACATATTCAAGGCAGAGTGGAGTTTCTGTTAACGTGGGGGGAAAAAATGAAGATGATTACTCCATGTTTTTAAGTCTTAACTCAATTTTGCCAGAATATGTGGATACAGCAATTTCCCTTCAAAGGCAGTACAATAGTCATAACTGTATTTACAAGCCCAGCCAAGGATTTTTCATTTTATATTACATAGGCAAATTTAAAAACAGAAACAGAAATTGTAAAAAGTCCCCCCAAAAATATGAAACGGTTTCAAACCTTTTAATAACAAGGTTGAAGGGTTTTAAATTTAATTAATATATCAACAAAGCCGTAATAGAATCCATGACATTTCAGCTCACAGAGGTCTTGTGAGAGTGAGGTCCAGAGGCAGAGGAAGGAGATGCTTGCACTTCCTGATTCCAAACCATTCCACATAAAGCTGTGCACTGCAGCCCCCTACTGGCGACTCTGTGGTATTAAAAAATGTTTACTCATGGAGGGTAACAATGCATGGCTAGATATTAGCAATTTACGTGAAACACTTCTTTCATTGTTTATTGAATAACGTCATAGTTAGGCTATTATTATTACTATTTTATGCAGAAAGTGGTAAAAGAAATAAGTGTTTAAAATTTGGGGAAAAAAATAACTAATATTTTTCCTTAGGAGCTCGTCTGACCCAAAGGGCGGGACAAGTGTCAGTCATTCAAATAAAGCAGCCAATGAACGTGCAGAGCGACTCCTCGTTACCACGTGATAATTCTAGCCCACTTTTTCCCTTTACTTTCATTTTCTCGTGTTCGGAAACCGTTCAAATCCAAGGCAAGTATTTATGTTTTTCGTCGAGATTTAAATGAAATATACACAGGTTAGTTAGTTTACTCCTGCGATATAATATTGAGAAATAGGGTGTCTATAATTCAAAATAAACTACGGGCTGCCTTCTGCTAATGGCGATGTATTTTTAATCTTTGAAGGAAGGGTGTAGTTATCCCTTATCTGTCTGGTTTACCTTTTAAAACCTAAAATATTTTTTCTACAAACACAACATTCCGGTCAAGATCCTCTCGCACAAACAGGGTAATGTAGTTTATGCAGTTCAGGGAAGTGACAGTTATGCGGAAACGAAACAACAGCTTCACAGGAGGATGTATCAGCACAGAAGAGCCAACCCTGGTGGAGCTGAGTCTGCAGTCCACCTCCACCTCAAAGTGAAAGGGCTTTCTTTTGAGGACAATGTCCGAATTTTGTCCAGAGAGGCCAGATGGTTTGAGAGAGAGGGTGAAGGAAGCCATTTTTCTTAAAATGTGAATGCCCTCATTTAACTGTGGAAGAGGCCTCAGATATATTTAGCCTACAACAGTGTCCTGAAACCTAAATCAAAACAGTTTCACTCTAGAACAACAACACCTGAAGGGAACAGTGATGACACTAACAACTTTCTCAGGAGACACTGCCATTTCAAGGTAACAATAAGAGCCAGAACAGAGTCCAGACCAGAACAGCCTGGTCCAATCAGGGTGAGTTTCAGGTCAAACCCCGCCCTCTAGAGATAAAGCTCAGCTTTTATATCAGTTTATCTGAGAATTGAAAAAGTCCAGATGCCTTTGCTTTAACCTTTTCTTCAAGATGAAGAAGAACCTTCACAGCAGTTTAGCAGTTACACAGAAGTAACATGAGAGCAATCTGTATCTGTTTTTTTCCTTCAGGTAAAAATCATGGCAACAGCTCAACAGGTAATCGTAGCCGAAACAATGTTGATAAATGATGAGTGTCCAAACTGTACATATATTATAGAGTGGATGCTCAGTTCATTTTTTTTCAGAGTTCAATCCACACTGTCTTACAAGAACTGAAAAATCTCATTCCCGATGAGGCATTTAGAGGTACAAGCATGTACTCTTATTATAAATTATTATTGTTGTGATTGTTCTCACACGAGCTCATATTCTTCCTGTTAGATGCTCTCGCCAACAATGGGCCACTTCATCAGTATCTCCATATTCTGAAAGACTTAAGAGATAACCCTAATAATAATAAAAATCAGGAATTCTTTGATGCACACATTGATTTACTGGAAACAAAACTTGAGAAACCCAGTGAAGGTATGTATATCATCTGTGTCTTATTGTTGTTCTATGAAATAATACAACATTATTTAAAAACTAATAAATGGCATTTAAATGTTCTGAACAGTTAAATGTTCTATATCTGACCTGTCTGTAGTTCCTGCACCACCTTTAAAGAATGACACTGCAGCTCCTCCAGGATCTGGTAATGGATGGATATCTGAATTTTTTTCTCAGTTTTCACCTTGGTCTCAGAAAGAGTCAGGTAAATATAACTTCCTGAAGTCACAACAAGGTTTGAGCTGGTACTAAACGTACTCTTCTATTTTACAGCAATCAACAACTCCACTAATCAAGTTGAAGTCACACAGAATACCAGGTCACATATTTGCCCAACACAACCACACACAGAAGGTGCTCCCATTTTATTTCATTTTTATCCAAGTCTAATGTTTTTCTGGATTATTACTATATTTTTGTACCAAAAAGTATTAATTTACATTTCACTTTTCTCTTTTAGTCACTGTGACGTACAAGTGCATTGTCGGTGGTAACACCTTGGAGAAACATTTAGATTTGTTAAAAAAACTCAACGGCCATGTTCCAGGTCCTGACTCAGTTTCCCTTCATCCTCAAGAAGCCCAGCATGATGAGGAGAGCCAGGTTGTTATTCTCTTCTGTCCAGTTGTCTCTCGTGTGGGGACAGATGCTGAGGCCGCCCTGCATGGTGTTTCAAGTAAGATTGTATTTAGATACTATTTCATATTGATTATATTGATAGAGCAAGTATTTCTACTCACTATATATTTTTTTCTTCACAAATGGTTTGTGTCAGGATTACGCCGATTTCTCTTGAACATGTATGTTGACTTTGTCTTTTGATGTCCTCAGGTGACAAACCTGTTATTCTCGTTATGATGCACCATATGCACACTGCAAGGAGTCTTCCAGCCCCGGGACCATACCCCGGTGTGAAGCTGGGGGTCAGTGTTTTCTTTCACGAGACAGTCAGCGGTTTACTTGAGTGTAAAGAAAATGATGAGGCCATATATGCAATTCAAAGAAAACTACTGAGTACAGCACTAAAAAAAGTCGAATTGATATTGATTGGTATTGATATCTCTATCTTGCTGGGGTTTTCTTTCCTTCAATGTAAATACTTAAATAAGGGAATAAGATGTTGACCACTTAGGTCAAAATGTCTTTTTCATAAAGTAAGTTGTGCAGTTGATATATATTTTTTAATAACCCTTGCCTGCTGCTTAATATAAGTACTGAATATTTGGTTGCATGTTTATGATTGTTGGTGAAATAAACTAAATAAACTCTCATGGTGTGAAAGTATTCTTTACATTATTAGTGCCGCCGACAAAATGACGTATTGAACAAGAAAAGCCAGAGTGGGTGGGACACGTGTCTGTCAGTCAAATAAAGCGACCAATGAGCGTTTAGGGATCGGCATCTTTTTCGACACCGCGTGACAAAGCGACGTTTTTATTTAGTTTCACTTTCAATTTGTCAGAAATCGCACCTACACCCAGAGACCACGCAGAGTCCTCGTTAAAGTAGGCTAAATTATTTTAGTCGTCTAAGTCACAGCTAAAACTACACAGGTAACCCACTAAGCTTTTGATTCAACTCGATTTCTGTCTTCCTTCGAACGTAACATCGAATGTTTCTGTCATTTTTTTTTTGTCTTATTTAGGCAAAAATCATGACAAATTTACTGGAGGAGATTAAGAAAATCAGCATAGACGCAGGCTGTGAGATCGAGCAGTAAGTCATTTATTGAAACTGTAAACATTAGCTGTCATGCTCATTAATGTATTAATGGACTTGTGTGGTTCACGTTTGTGCAATTATATCATTAAATATCAAAACTATTGCCTCCGACAGAAGCTGGTTTTTGCACTAACTCCGATATCAAGTCACTAACCCAAAATGACCTGCATGAGCTGCTCCCAGGAAGTAAAAACCTGAAAGTGAGAAAGAAAGTGTACGACATAATACACAAGGTGAGGGTATAATAATGCCAAATTAGTGTTCTGAATATGGCATTATTTGGAAGAGTGTTACTGATCTTTTAAACTGTAACAATAACATGGATATGCAGACTAATTTCTACACTGATATTATTTCAGAAAACAATCCCTGCTGTCTTAAAGGAACTGAAGAGTTTCATTCCCGATGAGTCATTACGAGGTAGGCTACGAGCTTCTCCTATTGGTTTAACTTTTTTCCATTTCTTGCAGCAGGTTTCAACGTGATATTCTCTCTTTCAGATGCTCTCAGTGGCAACGGGGCACTTCTGGACTACTTACACATTCTCAAAGAGTTAAAAAGTGAACTTAACCACATTCAGGAATTCATTGATGCACATATTGAGCTGCTGGAGAAGATCAGTCCAAGCCAAGACAAGAGCCCCAATATAGGTTGTGACATGTTTCTGGATGATGAACTTTATTTGATAAAATGAGACATAATTTTATTCAATCTTGTCTTATCAGATCGAGCTGAAGTCCCTTCAGTGAG
This sequence comes from Perccottus glenii, assembly GCA_024416835.2. Lineage (NCBI taxonomy): Eukaryota > Metazoa > Chordata > Actinopteri > Gobiiformes > Odontobutidae > Perccottus > Perccottus glenii. Next base: position 14,088,951 of record CM044564.2, read on the forward strand.
CCATCCATCAGCTGCAGCATCACCTACAAGTGCACACAGTACCAACAATAATTTTGATTTATATACAACAAACTCAACCTCAAGGTAAATTTTTTTTTTTAATTTTCAGACTTATGAAATGTAACCAAGGTAAAACTATTTGAGTTCATTGTGAGTGTGCTTTTGACCGTTACAGCATCTTCATATCCCCCCGTCTACCCAGTGACACAAAATACAAGCAGACCACAACAACTACAAGGTACATGAATATGACAAAAATATGTGGACGGTTAATAAATCTTAAACAAAATATTTTTGTCTCACAGCCACTGTGACATACAAGATGTTTGTCAGTGGTACCACCCTTAACAGACATGTGGCCCTGCTACAACAACTAAACGGTCCTGCCACAGTTTATCTTCATCTTCAAGAGGCCAAGCATAATGAGGAGAGCCAAGTCATTATTGTCTTCTGTCCAGTTGTCTCTCGTCTGGGGACAGATGCTGAGGCTGCCCTGCAGGATGTTTCAAGTAAATATTCTCGTAGATAATTTAGTGATATAAATCTCACTATATACACAACAACAATAAAAGTTCATAAAACAATAAAGTCAGGATTAAAAACCCATATTTATCCCTTTTTTCCAGGTGACAAACCAATCATTCTTGTAATGATGCACCACAGACATACTCCAAACACTTGTCAACCGCTGGGACAATATGACAATGTTGTACTTGTTGTCAGTGTTTTCTTTATGAGTCTGTTCAGGGTCTACTGAAGTGTGCTCAAAATGATGAGGCCATATCTGCAATTCAACAAAAACTTCTGGAGTACAGCACTAAGAGTGAAAGAAATACTGGTATCTTTCAGTCAAGGAATTCATTGACTGAAAGAAATACTGGTTTCTTTCAGTCAATAAAGAGAAATCCATTTGGAAAGTGACAATTATCCACCATCATTTGTGGCAAGCTTTTTTAGGCTTCTCTCGTCTATCCTCTATTCTCTCGATGCAAAGGATTTCTACACTGATCACTCTTATCTTTTTATTTGCCAGACATTTTTTTTCTGTGATGTAATGTCACTTTTTATAGGATCCAGCGGCTTTATCTGAGCAAAATATCTAGTATTTCTAGTTTAATTTGTGTATTGGACACCACTTCAGTTAATTTATAGAAATGAATGTACAATGTGTTAAAAGGCCATAATTCAAGCATATGTTTGATGCATGGATAGGATGTAGCCAACTCTTTGTTTCAATAATATTCAGTAAACAACATTAATAAAGTCATGAAGGGAATGTTTGATGTCAGAAAAATGCTGTAATAAATATGTAATTATGATTAAAAGTTCGTTTCTACTTGTTTTTAGTCCTACAAGCTGTCACCCCAGTTTTACAGGGGGCAGCATAGCGGTTCTTCCGCCTTGGTTGTAAAACCAAAGAAGAAGAATGTAAACCGGAAATGTGGCATTGTTTACAAACAGGAGGCAGCTTTTGTTGCTGCCACTGATACCATATGATGACCATGTGAAGGAATGCGTTGGAATCTGACTTTTCGAGTAAAAAAAAAAAGACTTCTTAGAACTGTGTTTGAAACGAGTTTTACTGTTCACTTAACAGCAATGGTGGCTAATTCGGCTGACGGCTAACTCTCTAGATGTGTTGAAGTGTTGACTCGTTTCAACAGGTGCACATTCAGGGCAGCAAAGACTGACCACCGTTTACGACAGCAGCGACGCATGTGGGTAAAGTTTTCTGTAGCTGTGTGTGAGCTTTAGTGTCATGCTATTCGGTCGCGTCTGGTTGAGCAGTAGCTGGACACATTTAAAAGTTTCCAGAAGGTATTTGTTGTCCATGAACGTGCAACGTTGAGGTTACACCGTTTGTGTCATACCGTCCCTGTGCGTTCCCTCGCTGCACACCGGTTTGAACTTCAGGTAATTAATCTCAGACTTTCAGACAGATTTTTTGTGAGTGTTGTGTCGAAAGAAAAGACAATATCCCGGTGTATTGATGAAGTACCAGTTCATTGAATTTGACAATGTTTTAAAACCTTGTCGTTATTTGCTAAGAAAGAAGAGCTTGCATGAGAAGCACTAATCGTGATTTAGTAATATAACATTTTTGTTTAAATTGAGAAAAAAATGTTTTGGGTTTCCATTATTAGGAAACATGGAAAAGCTATTGGCGGTACATATAGTATCTGTATATCAAATGATTAACATGCTTCCGCTCGTTACAGTGCAGCCCGTATCTCTTAATGACAGACATGTTACCAGCGAGTATCACAGAGAGCAAGATGACAGCTGTGCTTCCTACTGAGGAGGAGGAGGAGGAGGAAGAAGAAGATGATAATGGTGGTGAAGCAGCTGTTCTTGACCAAAAAAGTGAGGAAAATGCTAACAATCTTCTATTAAAAAATATATGTATGTTTGTCATGTCATCTGTTTGCCACAAGCCCAAATAAATCTAGAGCCTACTTTCTCAATTGGTCCTGAAGTGGGTTGTTGTGGGGAAAGAAATGTAGGAGAGCAAGAACCCATCAAACATAATGTGTATGGTACAGTTATGAGCTTATTTTTACAAATGATTATTAGGCACCCACTTTTAATGCACATACCAGTTAAGAGTAAAATCCTCTACATTTCCTTCAAAATTCTTCTCGCTTTGACCCTGTTAGGTTGCATTTCCACTATTTTGAATGTGTTTCTGTCTGACAGAATCAAATGAGAAGAAGATAAAGAGAAAGATGAGGAGGGAGAAGAGAAAGCTACTGAAGAAAAAGCTGAAGTCAAATGAACCCTTAGACACGTTAATGTCTGAGCTTCCATTTGCTTTGACCAGCCCCACTTCATGGAAGGAGTTAGAATGTATGTACATAGTTAATGTCAATTATAGGCTTTAAAGTATTTAAACATTTACCACAAGACTGATGTCTACATAAGTACTGTGTAATTCTGTGTAATCCTGTCATTAGTTACAAACACTGACTCGGCACAATTGAAGAGGAAAAGAGGAGAGAGTGTGGGGCGAGCTGACAGTGAGGAAGATGCAGGCAAAAGAAGAAAAAGAAGGAAAGTAAGAGACCCAACTACTTTGTCTCCATTCCCATCACTAACCCGCAGGTAAATATATCCTATAACATGCTCTTAAATGAATAAAACAGTGGCAGATTGCATTTGTCAGGATTTATATGAAAATTGACACATTGTTGTTTAAATAAAACCCAGTTGGTAGTTGTAGTGGTGTTGGTAGTTTATAGACAATGTAAAGGAATGTCTGTGAAGGTTCTTAGTCATCTCAGCTCTCTTACCAGTTGATCTCAGAAATGATAAAGTCTCTTGGAATTAGAGACAAAAGCATCACCTGAAAACTGAGTCTCAGATTCATGTTGTCTAGTATTTATAACAGTGTTTTGAAACCTAAAACAAAAGAGTTTCACCCTAGAACAACAACCACAGCACCTGAATCAGTGTAAGGTGTCATTTCAGAGACTCTCCTGTCATCGATAACCACTTACAATATTGATTTATTCAGGTATTGATTTTAGGTCACTGTGTCACCTAATCTATAATCAGAAGAAATGTTTTGAGGAAAGTCCATTTAATGTTTGGTTTAACTGATACTCTCTCCCTGATTTAGAGTTCCTTAGTAAAATGCTCCTTACCAGTTGATCGAAGAGATAATCTATAATCAGAAGAAATGTTTTGAGGAAAGAAAAACAGTTGATGTTTATTTAACTGATACTTCTCTCACTGATTTATTTTTGGTTCCTTTAGTAAAATGTTTTCTCCTTTTGAATCATCAGTAATCTACCTCTCCTGTGTAAACCTCTCATTTAGTTAATAGGATAATGACTTTTTTTTTTTTTATACGATCTGCTGAATGTTATGTTTTTCTAATCACAGATAAGCTCTGCTGCGGCTGAGGTCCAGCAAGTTGTGCTTCAACAAGAGCCCAAATTGGCAAAAGCCATGATCCCCATCCCAACTCTTCACATCACATTATTGGTCACTCATCTCGCCAACCAGGAGCAAGTCGACCTGTGAGTCTGTACTTGTTTAAACCAACAAGAATACATTTACACACAAACAAGCTGACCCTCTGTACTTTTCTGTATAGCCATCAGTCTTTTAGATGCTGGGATCTGTGCAGCACTTTCTCTGGTAGTTGCTTAATAACGTTTGGCTCAGTGTTTCGTGCAGTGCTGCAGACTCTAATTACACTCAAGTTAGAAACTGGTGCTGTTTTTCGCCTCTTTCTCTCAACTTAATAGATAATCCCTGAGGGTGCATTTTATTCTTACCTTATATAAGGAAATCAGTAAGTACACCTATCTGTTTTCCATACAAGGGTTCTGAATAATACATTGGATGGATAAATGGATGGATTCTGAAACCCATCTTATCATTACTACCATGATGAAAATCTGTTTCACTGTTACTGTATGTAGCAACTTCCCAAAAAAACCTGACCTTTAAGTTGCTGAGAGAATGACAATGGGCCCTCTGTAGATTTGTGATGCGCTACGCATAGGCCTACACACAAAGAGACGCTGAGATCCAAATGGGTTTGAGTGATTTGAATGTAGACACACACAGCTATCACAGCGAGCACAGGCAGAAGTTCGTCATACATACAGTAGATGGTATTGATTAACACTATAAAAGATAACTACAAACAACAAGCGGTCAAAAAAATTACAGCTACCCAACTATTCCGCTCTCCTCCTCCTGGCATGCAGGTGAGTGAACACCTTTCTCACCCCTGACACTGCCTATGCCTTTTATGACCCAATGCCCAAAACAATAAAAAACAAACACACAATACCCATAGGCCTGTCTCTTACACAGTATATGCACATTATATAATCAGGTGGGATTAATCAAACCAGAAGTCACAATAAAATAAATACATTTTTTAAGTTATTGTGTGTATTTGTAGGTTATGCATGCACATTGTTTATATTTTAGCCAAGTGTTCTGAGTAAGTAAATAAGTTGCAAAAAACTACCATTTTGAAAAATTATTCTAATTGAATGTTACTGCATGTATTGCAAAGATCAGGCTATTAGACTTTTCCAATGCTTGCTTAACCACAGATATGAAAAACTTTGCATCACAAGGGATCAGGACTGAGTCAAGCTGACCAAGTTTGTATTTTTATTACATTTTTTATCATATTCCTCTATTTGTCTTTGTTCAATGAAGGCAGTAAATAAATGTAAATCCTTTACCTTTCAGACTTATTGTAATATACAGTACATTATCGTGATGTTGTATTAATTAAGTATTAATTCATAAAGTGTATTTTCCTAAAGCCCTGGAATCATTCAGAAATATTGAGTGGATAATCTCTGGAACACGTCCGGCGTGTTATGTGGCGATACTTATGCTTAATCTACCTCAAGTAGAAGATTGTGCCATTACTAATCACTCAATGCTCTTGTTATGTAATATGAGAGGGAGGAAGTCAGGATTATGATGTGAACGGCCGGGCGCAGTGCTTTGAGCTTATTTATTTGTGTGTGTATATTTCCACTCAGGGCGGCGACCACGCTGGCTGAGGTCGAGCCATCATTGGCCGAGCTGCTGGGTGGGTGGGACCTGGTGCTGCCCTTCTCCGGCATCAGTCATTTCAGGAAGGAGGTAGTGTTTATTGGGCTGGCCCCTGGAGAACACAGGCATACACTGGACAGCTTGGCAGGTCAGTAACAAGATTCTCCTCTACAGTCAATTTAATAATGTTTTTGCTTCATCATGGTGAGTGCCCTGCTTTTCTTAATGTTCTTAGATGTCATTAGAGGTGATAATCTAACGGGGCACTTGTCTTGCCTTGGAAGATGGAGGTGTCAACTTGGGGGCACCTGAGGAGACTCTTTTCCCATAGTGGATGTATGCTTTTATCCAATGGGCTTTCAACCAAATTAGATAGCTTTAAGAGAGTAGCTTTGATGTGAGGCTTGTTATTGCTAAGCTTTTTGGGCCCCCACTCAGAGACACTCTTACATCTCACACCTGAAGTTCAGTTGTCTTATCCTCACAGCTCTCCCTGAGTGAACGGTATCAGGTTTTGGACAGGCCTAGAAACAACACTCACTGCAACAACATCTACTTAACTACAAAGTGGATTTGGTCTAATAATATGCTTTTTGAGTTGTTTATTTTTTACCATTTGCTTCTGAATGCATTTCAAATGGGTGTTAGGCTTTTATGCGTGTGTGTGCGTCAAAGTAGTGCATGCATGTTTGCGTGTTGTGCCCTTGGGCTAAAACATTAAGCCAAAATTTTTAAGAGGATTCGCACTCATTACTTTTGCAACACACTCAGAAAATAAGCACATTTACCTAATACTCTTTCCCTCCTCACTTATATCAGCCAAATCATTCGTGAAAGATAGATTGTAAAATGAGTCTGTTGTGTGTGTGTGTGTGTGTGTGTCAAATCTATATTTTCTGGTGTTCAAAAATACATAAAACATTTCTCCACATTATCATCAAATTTAAACAAGCTGCTCTGACGCTGATGACAGTAATATGGATTATCTTGCCGTGTATTAAAATATTCCGATCCATGTAAATTCTCCACTTTGTATTTGTGTGACTGGCAAGTAAATTCCAAATGGTGTTTTATCTCGAGGCTTGAATTAATGGGAAGTGCAATAAACTAATCTTTTCTACAGAGACAGAGCCCCAGGGCCAGTATTTCTACATAATTATAGGTGATATCAGAGGTTAGAGATTTGCTCGTGAAGAGTAATTCTTTGCCCTCTAAGCTTCATTCGGAAAAGTCCAAAACATTTTGTTGTGCCACTGGAGACATTGCTGGAAAATGGAAAGTTCCTATTTTTGTTGTGGTCTTAGGAGGAATGTCAGTAAGGCCAGTAGTCAGTCTCCTGTCCTCTCTCCACCATTGTTATTGATCATATACTAATCTTTCTCTTCCAGTCTAAAAATACCACTGTGGTTTCCCTGTAATGCTCATTGGCCTGTGTGTGTGTCGATGTGTGTGTCCTTGCTCTCTGTCTGTATCTTGTCCCCTTGTGTGTGTGTGTGTGTTAAGCAAGCAAAAACCTTTTTCATCCTTTTACACTTGCCCACGATCATCCATCACTGAGGTATTTCTGTCCGTCGAGACCATTAACAGTAATCTTCCATGTGTTTTCTCTCTATTCATCATCTTGTCCATAGACTGTTCTTAGTAGATTTCTGAAGGCTCTATTCATGTCAGGTTTCCATAGTACTAATATACATTTTTTTGCGGTTATTATGTGGTTTACAAATTTTGTCAGAAGCTGGTGTCTGCATTAGGTTTTCTGCAGTTTGTGACGGCAGAGGGTTGTGTTATCCAGGAATAAAGATGCTTGTAATGAAGGGGTTTGAGGTATTTACATTGTTACTTGTTGATTTACAGTTATGAAGTTATTTTACTTTGCACAGCGGCTGGATTTTTGTAAAATTAGTGATCCACCTTCAAATCCATTTTGTCCCACTTAAACCTATAAGATTTCCTCCAAACCACGTCTTGTTTGGACCAATGGCGTTACCCCTGTCATTACTATGTTTAAAAACATTGATTGGATAAAATTACCTGGTGATAGGCGGTAACTTGCAGGTGGTTCATCCAATCACCTTCCAGGTATTCATGGGTTCATTCTCATTGCCCCATTAGTATTATGTTAATCTAACCCCAGATAAAGTACAACATATAACTTATTCAATGGAAATACAAACATAGACAAATGGCCATTAATCACAATTCTCATGTGGATTTGAGTTGGGCATAATTTAATAGACATACAACCAATCAAAGAAACCAAGCGATAAGTCCAGCTACTATTGCACTTTTGTGTTGCAGAGTTGTTGCGGAGTCGTTTTGAAGAGCAGGGTCTTCTCCAAGGAGACTCTCGTGGGTTTGAGCCACACCTTACCATAATGAAGCTGTCCCGAGTTTCCAAACTGCGATCTCAGGTACACACCCAGGTCCATGCACAGCCGGGATACAGTCTGTCTATTTTAGCCTTTATTGTGCTGGTCCTGTAGTGACCCCTGGACCATGTCACTCCCCATCGCTCCTTCCTGTCTCCACCTGTCAGATAAACACACAAAAGAGGCCAGAAATGTGAAAAAATTGATTTATTGTGTCTAGACAGTACGTGACTTTGGTGCGCTTATAAAAAACTATGTGATGGTGTCAGACCTCTTAAAAAGAATGTCAAGAAAATCTAGTGTGTATTGTTTTATAGTTTATGACAACAGGCGAAAGGGCAGCTGTTGCATTAATATAGAGGTGAAAGGGACTAAGATGAAGGATAGGACTGGGTGGAAAGTGGACGGCAGAAAAATTATGAAAATGAAATCAGCAGATGAGGAGTGACCAGATGAGAAGGAAGGACACCATCCATCATTTTGTCCTTTGACATGAGATGACATCCTATTCTGTCTGACGCCTGCTGCTCCCTCAACATCAGATTCCCAGGGGTGCTTAAAAATTAATTTAAAATGTTGAACGTTTGGCATGTGTTTTGAAATGATTTTAAACACCTTTGAGAATTTAGTAATAATGGATTTGATTTACACTCAAGATGTGCAGAAGAAGTGCTCACTTACACAGATTTGGACAGATTTGTAAACATTTGAGAGAAATAGGCCTTTTGTGTACATAGAAAAAGTTTTAGATATTTGAGTTCAGCTCATGTAAAATGGGGGCAAAAACAAAAGTGTAACATTTTTGTTCAGTGTATATAGTGGACATACATATATTGTGGTGGCCAAAATTATTAGAACACCTGACAGATTTGAAAAAATTACCTTTTTTGCCTCCAAAACAAATGTCACCCTGCTGTTTTTATCTACTTTTAACTTTAATATTTGGTCTGTCCACTTTTTGCAGCAGTTACAGCAGCACATCTCTGGCATAATGTCAGTATATTTCTTGAGAACTTCAACATTAATGTTCTTTCATGTCTTATTTTGAGAATATAAACATGATTGTGTGACGTTGACACTGAAATAGACCAAGCTTGTTTTTTGGGGGGAAATAATCTAAAATTTCTTATGATGGCTTCTATATTTTTATAGAGCATACTGATGACTTTGTAGATATTAAATTTGTTTTATGGGTTTGTAATTATAATTGTCAATCCAACAAAAACAACTGAAACCTCTTGTTCTAATAATATTGGCCACCACTGTATATACTTTACTGTGCATGCAAAAGATGTATGTGGTTATGAAAAAATGCTGTAAAATATAACTTTAACATGTAATAGTTTTATTTTTGTCCATTTACGAAATGCTTTGTGAACATAAGGTCATTAGGAACGAACAAGGAATCCTGGAAGTGATTGAATGGCCACCACAAAGCGCTCATCTCAACATCGAGTCTGAAAACATCATGCCAAGTTTCTTCAAAAACTGAGCACCAAAAATAACTCCTTATGTAAACTTAAAAGATTTATAAACATTCTTACTTTACAGTATTTTTTTAAACCTGTCTAAAGCTTCCACGCAGTAGTGTATATATTGATATTTTACATTGAAATGCCTTATTGCTTTCCACTTCTCAGGGTATAAAGCGTGTAGACCCAGCACTTTATTCCGATTACACAGACAGGTAAGATGCTTATTTATTCTAAAAGAAATTCCTTTTATCTGCTTTTTTCTTTTCTTTTAACAGCCTGCGTCTGTCTCTCACTGATGCAGGTTTTTTGGAGACCAGACTGTTGACAGAGTGGATCTTTGTTCCATGTTGAAAAAGAAGCAGCAGGATGGATATTACCACACAGAGGGCTCACTACAACTGGGTTAGTAAACACACACCTGCGTCTTCTGGCCAAACTGATGGTCAGTATGGGCAAAGTTTAGCCACTAGAGGGAGTTGTATGTCCACAAATCTGTCTACAGTTTGACAATTCAAACGTGATTTGCCTGAAGCAAACAGACAGACTTTTATTTTTATGGTCAGATCCAAAATGTGGTTAGTGTGTTGAGGCCTCGTGATGCTGCCTTTATTTGCTCATTAATCTAAACCCTGCCTATTAGCCTTGATGGGTTTGGGAACGAGAGAAGGAAACTGGGCCTAATCAAACGCCAGGGGATACTTGGGGAGCTCATTAGCATTCAGGACAGTGCCCAGTGAGAAATGTCCGCTCTGCCAGTTTGTGCTCTAAATAGTTCTAGTAGCTGGTGAGTGAACACAGCCTTGAGATGCAATAATTGTTTTTTTTAATTACTCACTATAATATTTGTTGTTTGACTGAGGCTGTTTTGTTAGCTGAGATCAATAGGGAGTAACTATGGAAAATGCATCATAGTCTGTTTTTATGAGTGTCTAAGTGTGATGAATTGAAAAAAGGCTTTGTTTTACTTTAGGGTAACAAATATAATGAAATGTGAAATGACCACTCAACACAGAAACAAGATGAAATTGAGCGCAATGACATGAAATTGTTGATCATACTGCCTGCACTGAACTAATAGCCCCTCTGTTTGGTTTGAGGTTTGATTAGTTTAGCAGAAAAAAAGCTTTAGCTAAAAGACCACACTATATTCAACATGCAAGTGTTGTTTAGATCATGATTAATATGTCCATAAGATGTGTACAGTAGAAATGGTTAAAAAGGAACTTCCCCACATCACTTAGACTAATTGCCGCGTGCGTTGTGTGCTTACGTAGAAAGGAGGCTGTCACAATGTTTTGTGGATCAGTGAGCTCCCTGAGACAAAAACTGACTGTGGCTTTGTGTGAGTGAGAAACAGCAGAGGATGTTTTCCTCACACTTGTCACCATCAGAAAGCTGGTGTTTGTGACAAGTGTCTGACACATTAAAACAAATGGAAATGCAGCGGAGAGGTAAACGTGGAATATTCAACACCACATCACAAACATCAACACAAAAGGTTTCTATTGTTCAGATTTATCAACACATAGTTGTGATAAAAAATATTGTGGAGCTTTAAAGCCATTAATTAAAGCACAGTGATATTTTCCTTTTAGTAATTATGACGATGTAACTGTGAATGTGTTATGTCTCTATGTATTTAATATAAATAGGATGTGTGAGCAGATGTTAGATTTGTTGAGTTAATGTTTGTCTGAGATAATAACTAACATGCCGTGTCACTCAGTTACACAGTAGATTTATTCTTCCTTCCATTAAATAATTTTGTTGCCTCATATTTTAATGATTTTGAGGCTATGTATTTTCTTGTGAGTGGATGTTCTCATTCATCCAGGGCATATAAGAAAAGGTTTCAAAGAAGGCAACTGGATGTAGGTTTAAAGGTGAAGACCTTTCGTCCTTTAACCAAGAGACTTTTCTACGTTCAGCTACTACTGTGATTGGACAAAGGTTCATGAAAGCTGAAGTCTTAAAACCCTGGTTGTGTGGTCAGTGTGAGTGCTGGTGGGGGAGCTGTTATGCTCTTGTGAATCGTTAGAATAACTACTCCCTCCAGGTGTTAATGCCCTTTAGAGTTAACCTGTTTTAGTTTTAGTTTGAACACACCGTTGTAAATGTCCACCTCCTATATTTAAAGAAGGTTGTTCTAATTTCACAAAGATGGCATTACTCTTTTAAACCACCTGATCAAGATTCAGACGTCACTGTACTCAATACCACAGTACTCCATCTAGTGGTACGATCTCTCTGTAATAAAACACACATTTTTTTTTCGAAACTGTTAATTCTTAACACTAGTATTTGTATGTATTCAGAATAATTTAAACACATTTATTCAAAAATAATCATCATCTGAAGACCGGTCATTTTATCTCAACATATTGTCATGCTGTGTGCTTTACAGCACGTTGACAGCTGGTTGATCTGATTCTTGCTGGGTTCATCCTCCCCGTGCACAGTGGTCACTTTCTGATCTGTCAGTGTATTAATCCAGTAATCTGTAGTACAACATTATCCTCAACAGGCAGTCTGAAACGCCCCATAGGCTGTGTTTGGACAACAGCACAATGCACAAACTGAACAGAAGGGGGCTAAAAACATTGTGGTTGTTGAATTAGAATAGTTTCATGTGTTATACAAGAACAAAGAGCCCACAGTAATTAAAGAAAGGTTGAGATTTATGCATTGTCTACTTGTGTTTTGACAGATGGCTAGAGTTGAGAGTCAAAAAGTCGGTTGCCAAAAAACAAAGACTATGTACCTTCTGCTTCTTTTCCACAAACTACTCGGCTCTAATGTGACAGTAATGTAAGCAAAAGGGTTTGCTGTGGCGACAGGTCTCCTGACTGCTTGCAACAATTTAGAGAGTAATTGCTGTGAGAAATATACAAAGGTTTCACTCAGCCTGGGCTTCGGTGACCTTTTTATTCGCTCTGTACAATAGAGATAATACTGTAGCAGCAGATAGACAGGCTCCTGCTGCAGCCTGCTGGTATTTACCGTACAATACCCACACCTACAGACTCGTATAAACTTAAAGAGCAATCATACATGCGGAGAACGACCCACAGACACAATCCTATTTGAGCAATGAAACACTCAAGCAGCACAGACAGAGGTACATTGTTGCATTGTGACCTTTTGGTATTTCACTAAGATAAGGCCATTTTCTACCGTGCAATCTGCTTCTTTGAAATTACCCTTTAGCGGCTATTACTTACCAGTCGCTGGCCACAGGAGTTAGTTTAAATGCAAACATGCTAATTTTATTGTAGAAATAAAGGGAAACTGCGGGCTGTTTAACTGTAGCAGCAATTAGAAGGAAAAGAACAGAAAGAAGTAGACCTCTTTGTTTAGTGAAAGACTGTACTTATAATGTGAAGATTTTTTTTATTCATTTTTTTTTCATTGCTTTTCATTATGCCTACCCCAAAGAGCTCAGCAGAGAATAATTAAAGAGAATGAAAGTGTCCTTTGAGGGTTTCTAAGTTTAATTAGCCAATTCAACTGCTGGACAAACTACTCATGATTAAATGTGTACAACCCCAACCATGTATTTAAGTCAAAATTAAAACTGAATTGAGTGATTTCTCAAAAAGCAGTAGTAATCCACATTATTTGATGTTTTCCCTTAGTTCTGTAGCCTATAATACAATGTAGGTGTTCACATAATGGGCTGAAAAGGGTGGAATTACAATCGACAGTATAAATGGTTTACAATAGTTATTTCCTGCGTATCATTACTGAGAGGCACCCATTTTTGTGTTATAGGCTACAAAACCAAGGATAAATTGTATATGAAGTACAACATAATAATGTCAACTTGCTGTGTTTTGAATGATTACAGATTAAAAATCCAACAATTCCATCCAATTAACAGCAAAAATGCCCTTTCAAAATCATTGTTTTACTTACACAGACTGGTATTTTTGCATAAGTGAGCTAGCGGCTAAGAGAATGTATAACAAGGGTCGGAGCAAAGGACAGAGGACAAAGCAATGATCTTCAGACAAGACGGTCTGACCAGGCCGACGGAGCAATAGACAGATCAGGCACAGAGAAGATTAAGTGGAGAATGCAAAATGGAGAACTGAAAATGTTAAATGAGAAGGAAATGCTAGAGCCGGGGAGAGCAGCAATGAGAATGAGCTTCACAAAAGGTCTGAGTGAAGGTGACATAAAACAGAAGAGAATGGAAGGCTTATATTAAATGAAGAGGCAACAGGGATGACATAGGTCAGGCGAAGAAGCAGCCAGACGGTGCAATAGAGACAAAGGTGATGGAATAATAGAAAACAGTGCTGAGGAAGATTGGATCAGGATTTAGAAAAAGAATTGTTCTGGGGTTGTTCATGTCGGATGTGACATAATCAACCATCTCCACTGTTTATCAAATGAGGAAAAAGTAATGTAATTGAAAAAGCCCCCAAGATGTTGCACAAATACAATAACACAGCAAATACTAGGCTACAGATTGATCCAGCAGTGCCGCGCTGTAGGGTAAGGGAAAGTGAATAATTAAATGGAAATACTGCAGCAACAGCTTGAATAGACAGTTTGTTCACTGGAGTGTGATGGAGCATGAATTTATGTAAGAAATGCATAGTGTGACATAGCAATTTAATGCCTGTATGTCAGCGTGCATGAAAGGCCATTCTCACTTAATTTAGACAAGTTTTCTCTGCTCCCAAGGCTGAGCTTCACAGAAATGGTATAATATAGTATTTGCTGAAACAAATGGTTTTGTATCGATTCTTAGCTACAAAGTTACCTGCAGATTTTTCTTTTGTTCTATTGTTGTTTGGATTTTAGTTTCCACAGAATGTAACAAAGCAAAATTCAGCTTTGTTTTCTCAGCTTGCACCTGATAAGATTTGTTCACAGTTTTCAAAGCAGGATAAATGGAAGCAGTGGCAGTTCTTGGTAAGGGCAGATTCTATGACATTTACTTCTCAAATTTACTTTGAATGATCCATTTGTGCAGTTAATCCCACTCCTCACTGTGAATCATTACTATTTTTTTATGCATTTGTTTTTATGCATTTAGTTGGGGTGAAATACCAATTACTATCATAAGATTATTGGATCAACTCTTTGTGACTATAGATGTCCCCAGTCATTATATAGCAGTGCTTCTCTCTAGAGTTGTATAATATTATTTTTATGACCAAAATAATCAACAGAGCTTCCTGGAGTTTTTCTTTTGCAAATGCTGTATTCTTGATTTAGATGCATATTATTGTCTTGTGACTTAAGGACTAAGGCAATTTGAAACGAACGTCCACTAAACAAAGTCAATATTGTTCCAGTGTATCTCACGGCACAGCTGTTATTGCAGGAAACGTTAAGGGCTATGTGTTTTATTTTGGAACACTTTTGCTGCATCACAAATCTCAAAAAAAGGAAAGTGGTATTCTGAATATTTTGTACTACGTGGAGTTGTGAACTACTGCAGCGTTGAGCACAAGGCCTATTAGAATGTATTATAGATATTCTCTGCAAGAAACCTTGGGGTTTACAGGAGAAGATGAAATGATACTTGTTTGTCTTGATGATTTTATTGTAAAATTTAATTTACTTGCAAAATTCACTTGAGATTATCTGTGCTTATGAAGGATGATATGTTGTAAACATTTGGCTTCAGAATAACAGATGTTCAATTGCAATCAGGTCTCATCAATGACAACACTTGAGCCCCACAATTAACAGCCTTCCGTGTGCGTTTGTGAAGGAGCTGACGTGTGTGTGTGTGTAAAGTGGCAGCTGTGAGCCTAATGCTGCTATTGGAGACGCCGCTCCTCTGTGTGCCCATACAGCTGAGCTCGGCCCATAATGCAGGACAATGTATGCACTCTCCTTGTCTGTGCGATTGTGTCTCACTCTTCACATCCTCTTGTATGTAATCCCCCATTAACACGGCAGAGTACAGATGTAATTTAACTACCCGCATCCAGCAAGGGCTGTGCACATCAAGCGCCACAAAGTGTTGTTGGTGCTGGTGGGAAACCCATTGTTTAATTCAAGGACTCATCAGCAGAGATCCTGGGGGTGCATTGAAGAGGAGCTCAACCAAGGACTCATTATAGTGACTACAAATCAATTTCCCACATATCCCCTCATCTCCTAGATACAAATGGACAACAGACTTGTGAAGTGAAGGTGGCTTTTGTTTTTGTAGACGTTGTTAGATTCTTGAGGGGTGTGACGTGGTCAGATAAGTAGCAGCTCATGACTGCTGTCACGGCATGAATGTGTCTTTTGAGACTGGATGTAGAAGATTCCTGGAAAGGTTGCTATGCAAAACTAGACAGTCTCCATCAGCAAGTGGAAATAGTTCCATAAACTACCTGAGTGTAAAATACCACTAAAAACCCACTGCACTTTGAGCCCTGGGGTCTAGGATACCACGACTGATTTGTTGCTTGACTGTATTTGCATTTCTGTTAGTATATGATATACTTGGCCCTATATCTGAACTAGTCAAAACATAATGTATCATGAAAGTTAGACTTTCTCTGACTTACATTTATATACTTTTAATACTTTGGATAGTATTTTGTAGTTAATTGTATTTATTGTAGCTTATCTCTTTCAACAAAACCAACTAATGTTAGCGTTGAGGCATACAATACAATCAAATTAAAGTTTAGAGCTCAAGACAAACATCTAGCTCTAAGTTCAGCATTAGATCGAGTCTATCCTGCAATTATCTCCCTCATTAATCACTGCATGAAGCCATTGCTAGTAATGATGCACATTTCCCTTTGTTTCCCCTTGTTCCATTTCTGTTTTGTTTTTTTATCGCAGATGTAGCCAGTGCTGTAACAAACACTTTATCAATAGGATGATCTGGATCCTCTGATTTCATGTTGAAAAGCTGTTTAACCCATTCAGGCAATGAGTACGTTCTTCATGATACCCAACCTCTTTAGCATTGTATGCCCTCACAAATGAATGTTTAATAAATCAGAATGGTTCTCTGGTACTGGCATATTGTTTATCCTTCTCTTGTGTGGACAGAGCTATTATGTAAAAATGTCTGTTTTTAATACCCCGGGTATTTTTGGACCTAAGAAAATAAGAACCACATTTCTGTATTATGCAATACGTTTTGAGAATCCCCATGTGACCCTCCACACTGTCCATTTTTTACTCCCTTTATGTGCTGACTGACCTATATCTTTACAATAAATTGAAAATATATTCCATTTTTGTTTGGCCTCTACTATACATATATATTTATGAAACCATTACTCATAAATAACCCAGATAGACGCTGCAGCTCACTACAGCTGCTGGCTATTCCATAGCCATTACTCAAGCTACAGCGACAAGAGGAGGTGTGGCCTGCAGCTTCTGTCCACAGCTGTACACTCAAACGCATAAACAGAACAATGCTGTCTCTTTCAATAAACCTTTCCACTTTCCACTCTAAAGCACGTTTGTCTTATAGCTCACTAGGCCCAGCCGATCAAACACAATCTTTCCATTCAGGACACCACACCTCCACAATGGCCACCTCACACAAAAAAATAAAAAATCACACCTTTTTTTTTCTTTTATATTATTGTCACCTACACACTTGCATTGTGCCTGCCTCGTTTTGTAGTGCCCCCTTCCTTCTCCTCCTCCTCCCGACGTCGGTGCAAAGTAGAGCGCAAGAGAGCAAGGAGCCACTCGTTCATTTTTTTTTTTCTCTCAATCGTCGGCTGCCTGTGCTCTGGCTTCTCCAAACGCAGACAAGGCAAAGGGACAGCTCTTTATCACCCCGTTCATTCCCTCCATCCCTGACGCGGCCATTCTCAAGCGGATTAAAGCTTTGCAAGTGACGCAAAGAGGGGAGGACAACCAGGAGACGTTGGGATCGTTTTTGTGTGCTAGGGTTTAGAACAAGGGGAAAAAGAAGGGAGGCACAGGAGGAGAGGGAAGGGAAGGTGGTGCCATGGGTCAACTGTGCTGCTTCCCTTTCTCCCAAACCGAGGAGAAAATCAGTAAGTGTCTCTCACTGTGTGTGGGTGTGGAAGTGGACTGATATCTGAATGTGGGACTATGGACTGTTATTTTAGCTGTCAGTGTGACCATGCTGTATCCCTTTATTCCATCAGTCATGTGCAGATTTGTGTTTACTTGTCCTTGTACAGCACTTTGTCTTGTCAGGGGTTGCCCTTCAACTGTTAAAACCAACAGTCAATTATCTTACCTGATATAACTTATCCACAGTAAAAAGATATTGGGACAATTTAATTTAATTTATTGCTTTATGTGTTTCCACTACCCACTGCCACATATTCCTCTTGTGTTATCTTCCATGACCATGTGACACACATTAATCTCCACCTCTTTACAACTTTTCTAGATGAATGTAGCTCTCTGACATAAAGCCTTTGGGCAGTTAAAGGAAAGATTAAAATATGTAAAGGACACAAATGTTTTACAAGGTGGCAGTGAGACAGAGGGGAAGCCGGCTGCGGTCATGTGATCTCTAGTGGGTAATAACTGATGCTGCCCGGGTTTAATTACTGTTTCGAGTCTCCACTGTTCTGTAGCAGCTGTAGCATGGCTTCATTTGGATTCAGGCTGAAGTTGTACTCGAATTTGGTGATGCTGCCTTTTGGTGAATGTGAAATTACAGAATTGATGGCATTTTGATTGTTTAAAATAAACGTGCAGGGATTTATTTTAAAACAATGGCTCTTAGACTTTTAACACCCCTCCAGGAAAGATTTTTCTCACTGACTTTTATTTACACTTTTATCCATTCTGCTGGACTGACACCAATCACCTGCACTGTTTCTTCCTTTGGCCACTTCAGCTTCCAAGGTTTATTTATTTCATTCAGATTCAACCATTTATCCCATTATAGGTGTCACATGTGACCAGCTGCTTTGGACTTGAGGCTGGGTTACACTATGGCTAGTTAATTGTAGAGCTAACACTTAGAGACACATTAAGAGACAACCATTAACTCTACCCTCTAACAGCTGCAATGTTTTTGGTTATATAGGTTTGCCACTGTTCCTCTCAATAGCTCACTGTCTACAATGGCACATGGGTGTATTTAATCACTGCAACAATGAATCTGAACAAGCTCAGCATAACACTTGGCAGCATGTGTATATGTCGAGCCTTGTGTAGAGAAAAGTATAGATTGGTGTTGCTGAAGGGAAGCTGAAGTCAATAGAGCTAGACTTTACAATTCTCTCTGCAGTGTAGGCCGATAATTGGATTAGTTTTAATGTTTGTCCCTGGTTGATTTTTAGTTTTAGACCAATGAAAAATAAGATGCTGGTTAATTTAAACATAGATATAACCATTGTCATTATAGAGCCAGTGGTGCAGATCATAAAAGCAGACTTTGACACCGGCTGAAAATAGTTGGTGTGGGCGCATGTGTGCTCTTGTGCAGCGGCAGGGGCGTATGGGTAAAAGTGGCTACAATAAACTGGGCTGTGTTCACATATATCACCGCGTGCCCTCTCTTCCTCTGGCTCCTCTCCTTCCCCTGCATGCTCCCCTCTCTCCCGCTCGCAGCTGCATCGCTATAAACAGTCGAGCCACTGTGGCCTACTTCAGAGAGGAGAGAGAGCGCCATGAAGACTAATGAGGGGGGAGAATTTATGGGGAAATAGGGATGTTGAAAAGCGGTGCTGTTGAATTGAAGCAGACAACGACAGCGTATGTGTCTGGGGAGAGCCAGGAGCTGTGAATCCAGCCATGACCGGCGTAAGAAGGTGTCAGGGTGGCGTTGGTCACTGCAGCATGCACGGACCCAGAGACAAAGTCTTGAAATATTGAAATGAAATATTGACTTTGAGGTATTATCAGAAATGTCGAGGTCAAATCGGTTCTCTCATCCCTCGCAGTATATTGGTTTGATTTGTAATCTATACTCATCAATGGCAGAAGTGTGATGCGTAACTAGATTATTGCTTAAGCTTAAGGTTTTGACTGTGTGTGAAATCATTCCCTAGTCCCTAACCCCTCATTCCCTACATAAGGCTGCACTATATAGTGGACTACCAAAGTGCACATCTACAATAAATTCTGTCAAAATCACTTTATTAGGAAAAAAAATCGGAATTTGGAATATGCATTTTACACAACTGTTCTTTGCTCTCTCTGTCTCATCGAAAGTCTTTCTATCAAATATCCATCTATACAAGTTAAGATGAGCTAACGTTAGTGGTTTTACAGCATAGCGACCTAATACCAATTTACAGATGATTGGACTTTTGCCTCCAACTTGTTTCATTTACAACACAGGTTAAAAGAGAGTGCATCGTTGTCCTTCATCAAGTCATCATGCTTCAGACACCACTCCATAATAATAACTATAGTAACTCTATAATCTCTAGTGCTGTGGTGCATATGTATCCTGCAAAGAACTCATTGAATTGCTGACTATCACATTATCCATGTGAAATAAATTATCCACTCAAGTAAAACGATGATGCAAAAGTGAGTGGCACAAGTGTGATGGGTGGTAGACCAGAGCCCTTTTATTTCTTTATATTTTAGTTTGAACTGGTACTATGGCCATGTGGGACACTCAGATTCAGATGAATATTATATTCTGTCAACGTTCAACATAAAATGGTTGCAGTGTTTCTAAATATGTCCATGCAGTCCAGCACAATGACCTTGGCAACTCTTCTGCACTGGAGTAACTCTCAGAAAGGATGTTAGTAAAAGGCTGCAAAAACTCCAATATCATTTTATTGGTTTATGTCAACTGACAAGGAGAATATTTTGTTGCCTTCTGTTTAACTTACTCCATTTTTTTAAGCTTACAAAATGTGTCTAGTCCCCTCTAGTGCTCCCATTGGAATAGCTAATGTGCACAGCCTTCAACCACAGCATTCATTTCTTTGCAAAGCATTCAGAAAGAGACTGCTTTTCCCTCTTGCTTTCTGGCACTGGTTGTGTACAGAGTGGTGACATAAGCTATTCACCTTCATTAACACCCCGAAGACAAAGTGAAATGTTCTCAATCAGACTCAGGAATGTTTGTAGTATAGATTTGTCAAATAAATGGACTTGTAAATAGAGATTTTATTTTATTTGTCTTCTTTGTGGGAAGCCAACAACTGCACAGTCGAAGAAGAGGAGGATTAGGGACAACAGGACGAGCCGGCGCACACACAGCGCTGCTTAATTCATCATATTTTCCCTCCAGTGCAGCTCTTGTGCCAGTTTTCCATCTGCGTTACCCTTTCCTTTTTCCTTGTGTGTATTTTAAAGCAACACTTTAGCTCTCCTCTCAAGTTGTGGAGGCCTGTGTATAAGTGTGATTTAGACAGCCAATGACAGCTGAGCACACAGGGTCACTAAACAGAAAAGGTCACCTCAGCACCACTATCCTAACTGCGGTTGTTACCCGACAGAGGCAGACACAGCTGAGCTTATGCCGAGGCATGTGAGCCTGTCCAGAGGGAATAGAGAGCCTGGGTTTATTGTACAAAGCCAGAGAGAGGCAGCTCAGTGTCTGCTTTTTTAAATCCGATCAATAAGATGTCCACTTTGTGCCCTTCCTGCTGTTTGACAGTGTCTGGTTCACAGCAAAAAAGCCATGTCATTTGCCAACCTTAGCTGGGAGTTGTTAGTGTTACAAAGCCTGAGTTCCCTTGTGTTAGATAGAGATGAATTATCTAGTTTTATGTTATTGGTATTTAATAACACAAGATACATTATTTCCATGGAACACAGTTTGGAGATGGAGCCAAATGCATTGACTTTAGGGCTTTTAGTTATCACAAAGACTACATTGTTATTGTATCTATGTGCCAGGCATTCACATTTTGCATATTAATTCTAATCCTTGTGACCAAATGAAAAGAAAACAACGTTAGTGGTCAGAGTTAGACAAGAACCGTTACCTTAAAATCCAAGATCAAAATTCCAATATATCAGCTCAAATTTCAATATATACTAAAGATCCATACATGTTATCCTAATATAGCAACTATTGATGCAGTATTGTAAATACCTTGTATGAAACACAAGAGTAGTCACATCATTGAAACCAGAGAGCTTACTACTCCTACTCACAAGCCTCAATATGTGGCCCTTTGTACCAAAATATAGTCAATCACCCATTAATTGAATCTATCCATTTACAGTTGCAGTTATGAATTTAAGTCTGTGATTAAGTGATTAACTCTGAAAACAGAAACGTGGCACCTTGTGTTAAACTCATTAAGAGGAGGAAACAATTATTTCAAGGCTCACACGACTTGATCTTGCAAAAAGCCTTGCTGTCTGTCTGTTACCGCGCTGTGCCCACTGAGGCTATCACTGCTTGTTACACTATTATAATGTGGTTTGCACGCCAGGCTGGGCTCCATCATGCTGTGACACTCCGGACAAATCCCAAAGATGTCAAATCATGTTTCAAGCCTGTTGTTGATTCACAGTAGAAAGGCCGGGAGCTCGTTTGATTTGCGGTCAAACGTTGTTCACAGGACACCCACCTGCGCTGCCGTGGACTTTCATGTCCGGCTTCTCACTCAGACCTCAACAAAATCATAAGAGATCCTGTGGCGCACTTTATTCAGCTGTTATCAATAAGACTATACTGAACACTGCCAGTTAAGGGAAAATAGACGGGCACCAGACATATTAGCACTGTTGTGAAAGATGCCTGTAGGAAGACATGAGGAGGACTCCCCTAAAAACAATATCATTTTGTGGTAAATTAACATCGCCAATATGCAACTTTAGTTTGACACTTTTGGGTTAATAAACATTATTTAAAATAGCACATTAGCTTGTGGCCCTATTCCCAATGTCAATTTTCAGGTTTTGTACAGTATGTAATTTTATAGTTGACCTGGAAAAATGTTATGTAACACACCAGTAGCTTTTCTTAAATGTGGTCTTTCTGTCAGTGGACGAATCCTGATTGATTGATAGATACTGTTAGAGTTGTTACACAAACAAGTAAAAATAAAAGCCATAAATAGACCAGATTTAGTTCAAGTTTTGAGAAAAGAAGGCAGTGACCACACTTTTGGTGGGCAACTGCCATGGCAGTATTGGATATGCTAGACTACATATCAACCATCCACAGCTCAGTGTTTTGTATGTGGAGTCTGGAAGCTTTATATAGCAAACAGCTTTATGTCAATGTCAAAAATCTGTGTGACTGCAAATGTCAGACACATGCACCTCAAAGGTTTCTTTTCTGAAGCCATGGTCTTGTAGCTAAAAATGTTTAAGCCTGAGTGCCATGTTCTGTCAACTTCTCCAAAGAGAGGTTGTACCGTCCATGCTGGCCGACACTGTTTTACGTTTGAATATGAAGTAACACACACAACCACCGTAATTGATACTGCCAAAACTTAATTAAATCATCCTCTAAATTTAACATCACTTAATCGTTTGTGTTAATATAATTATTTGGAATAAGTGCTTCTCTAAAAGGGTGACTCATGCGTGTGAAAGTCTAGACATTCTCTTTACATCCTTATCCATGGCCCTTTAAAAAAGCACTGCACTGAAAATGGAGCTGTGACTGGTTTGTGTAGTGTTCCCTGCCAAGGCAGAGGAATTTATCAGCTGTGAAATTGTTTGATTATTTCACAGAAGGGGAAAAGGGAACAAGCACACACACCGCTGGGGTTCAGCTTCCTATATCCCATTGCTCTAAAAATTAAACTAATTATTTTTATCCAGTATTCAATAGATTCAAATCAGTTTGTGTTTTAAAAGGAAGCAGTCTTACATTTACATTTAGTCATTTAGCAGACGCTTTTATCCAAAGCGACTTACAAGTGAGGAAAACAATGGAAGCAATTTTAACAACACAAGGTACAAAAAGCACAAGTGCACAAAAAACTAGTCTTGTTCTTTAGGTTTTGCTAATGTCGGATTCCTAAAAGCCTTATCTAAATTCTTCTTCTTTACAATATGGGCACTATATAGGTAGGCACTACACTGGATGGATTCTTATCACTTTGCTCAGTTTTATTGATTTGCCTTTTTAGCCAGACATTTAATTAACTGGATTAAAGTCTGCTGTGTGTTTATTCAAAACTAAGTATAGTAAATTGAATTGTATTGAAGTGACATGTAGGAGATGGCATCTGTTTGAGAGTCTCCGGTATTTTCTAATTTTTCCATTTGTTGGGATCCAACCCCACTGTCCTTAGGGTTTAAATCACCCTGTGTCTGTTCCTCCTCATGAGGGCTTCAAACCCATACAAACATGTAGCTACTAATGTTTCTGTGTCCCGATTAGACTAACTTTACAACACATTGGTGAAGAAGGCAGCAAGTGTTGAAAATGTAAAAAGTTTAAAAGGTGTCCTAGGGATATTTACAAAAGCGACTCCATGGAGTAATTCCATCCAATGCCAAAAAGCGGATTATAAGAAATGCTCTCTCTGGTTTTAACCCTTGGATTTAATAAAGAAGATGGATCCCAAGTCAGCCATGGCCTCTGTTGTTTTTAAATGCAAGTAGGCGCAAAAAAGGTTTTGGCGTCTTGAGTGTTTTTTGGCATTATGCAGCCCATAGAGCAGGAGCACTATAGCCTTCCTTCATGCATGTGTGCATGTTTTAGGTCATTCATTTTGACCAGTGGGCTTGAAAGTCACACAGTGTGTTCATAGAGAATAGACTTGTTTTTAGGGGGAAAAGTGTGTCAGCCACAGATTTCCTTTTAACTGGAACTGTTTGTGAAATATTGTTTCTGGGCCATTTGCTGCAATACCACAGGTGGCCACTGGTGGAAACCAGGTGGCAACATGGCAGAGGGGGTGTTACCATATTGATCTCTTTTAATATTTCCATGTTTTGACTAGATGTATTGTCTAGATTGTAGATGCTCACCTAAAATTGAAGACAACTCAGTAGATTTCTGATAACAATAAGTAACATTCCTGTCTTTGTTTAGTTTAGCCTAGCAAGCTAGCCATACCAGATCTTTATTACCATGGCTAGTTTTCAATAACTTAGCTACAGTTGTGTTAGCCTGTATTTAGTATTAGTACAGTATTTAACATTTTACAAAATACAGAAGGCCTGTTGTGGGTATTAAAGACCATTTGACTGCCCTAGAGGACACATAGCCGCTGTGGGCAGAAGCTAACACTAGTAGGTATAACATTAGAAATATCTAGAACTGTTCTTAAATTGTAGAAGTTTTCAGAATTACAGTATATGCCATAACCCTAACTTACTTTATTGTAATTTTGTTCACTTTTATGGCCACATTTTTACAAGAACTAGACATATATTTACTATGCTAATTGTTTTCAGTGTCGGCAATGTCTAAACCTAGCAACAGCAGAGTAGTGGGGCAATGGGCCAGGCTTGATAAAGGTTTTCAACCACTAACGTTAGTAATCTGCATAATAAGTCCTCCTCTTTGTCACATATGCATTTCCAGCTCTTGATCTTCCTATTGCCGTATACTCCATTAATGTTTGCCCCAGTTACAGCTTTCAGGGAATTGTCTCATTTTGAAGCAAACAGAAAATGAGCCATGGCAACCGTTTATTTAGCCGCATGTAAACGCATTCACTGAGGCTGCAGTTTTCCCCAGAACATGATTTACGTTTTTTAATGTGGTAATTGTGGCTCTCTAAGAGTTTGGAGATGTGAGGAGCTTCTGGATGAAGGTGTAAGTTAGATGAGTAAAGTGCTGCCTCGGTTGTGAAAGTATTGAAAGACCCTCTCTCTCCGTGAATTCTGCCAGACCTCAGACCTAGAGTTCTAAGGCTTGTGTAGTACAAAGTAAATCAAGACGGAAAAAAGTGAAGCAAAAATAAAAAACCATAAATAAATAAATAAATAGAGAAATTAAACTGTTGATATAGCCACACTGCTAATGTAGAAATTCTGCTAAAAGGTTTATACTTCTTTGTACAGTAAATCAGAAAAATGAAGGAATTCAATCCAAAGTAACAGCGTTTCACTTTCATCCAAGTCTTTTATTGTTGCGACTAATTAGCACTTACCCTGCTATTAAAAAAAAAACAATTACATGCAAATGTTAAAGTGGCACAGTTTGTCAGTTCAGGTGATGTGGCATTCAACAGGTAATTAGTGCAATCATTTAGTAATTCAAATATTTTCATTAGTGCCCCAGTAGAAGCCTCAGCATTGCAGTTGTCTTGTTTCAATTCCTTGTTCTGGTGTTATTAAGGCATTCCTCTCCATCCTGGTTTATATCTTTGATTCATGTAACAGTTATTGCTTTAAAGGTAATTTTCAAAGCAGGCATTTTAAAGGGGCACTTTAACAATTTACCACAACCCCTGAAATAATTGGAATACATAGCCTCTCAGATATTTTCTGGGGTCTGGAAACATAAAAGGAAAGAATAACCTTCAGCTTAAAAATCAGAACTGAAAACTGTAGCTGCGGAAGTTTATCATTATGCATTATCCCCGCTTTTTTGGCATATTATTATGGAGGTTCTTTATTCTCATTGTGTTGTAATAAATCATTAATTTCTTCTGTTTGGGAATTAATGGTGAATTTCAGGTATTGTTGTTTATTGTTTTTCTAATCGTGCAAATGTGTAGTGGGAACTTATTGCGGTGCATCATGTGCTGTTATTTTTATCTCTTGTCAGTACATGCAGGGGTTGTGGCACGTTTGAAGAAAGGATTGAAAAAAGGAGAGATGTGTAGCTGCCCCTGCCACAAGTAATTTGCAGGTGGTGCGTTTGAGGTTGCAGCAGGTGGTAGGGGAGATTTAAGGAGTTTGATAGACCAGGCGTACTTCAAACTGTCTTTGTGTATTTTTGCTACAGTCACTTTGTTTTGCATTACATTCTTTTAAATAGTTGAATTAGGAATTACTCTCACTCCAAAAATACACTCTACTGACCAGATATTAAAGTCTGAAGTTGCCATCCTGTTGCTGTCTGCAGACACTGCTACTCGACATTTAACAGTGGACACCACAAAAGGACATGTGCTGCACTAATCTTATATCTACTATAGGTTTAACAAGATTTAATTACTGTTTTTTGGCCTGCCTTAGACTGATGGTATCCAGTTAAAATGACCACACTGTAGCGTAAAAGAGATGAGGAAAAAAGTGAAAAGGGAACAAGCAAGGAAAGACAAATGAACACATGCAAAGACAAAAATGTCAAGGAAGAAGAAAAAGTCAAACACATGTAAGAGTGTGGCGTTGATGAGAGTGAAACATGCCAAAGAGTAAAGTACAGGCTTCGGTTTTTTGTTTAAAGTTGAAGTGCCTGTCTGGTTCTCATCCCGTCTCCATGACAACACTGGCAGATAAAAAAAAAAAGTGAGTGTAAAAAGACAGACAGCGAAAGCAGGTTAGGGAAGTAATGACCAAGGATGAGATATAGACAGTAGAGAGAAATCCACAACAACAGTCTCCTGAGTGTAAGATAAGCTATGAGAATATTTAGGGTTGCAGTGTGAAGAGAGATTTATTTGTGACTCGTTGGCCTTGTCTATCAGTGAAAGGCTTATCCGTTTGTGTGTGTAGCAGGTACAGAGGGCAGCTTTACAGCTATAATAAAGCCCTCCATTTTGTCAGAGCAAGATTGAATACACAGATTGAAAAACTTTCTCACACACACCTCGGAAACAGATTTGGACTTGGGAGGGTCGATACATACAAGTAATCTGTTTATGTAAGTTAATATTTACTGTTGTTGTTGTTGTGACTTTAATCCTACTGTTTTATAGTCTCTCTCTTGTTTCTGAGAAAGTGTTCAACCCTTGGACGGACGTTTTCCAGTTACTTTGTACAGCTTGTGTTGAATCTTACCAAAAACACACACGTTTTGAGAAATTCCAGAACCTTGAATAACATTTCAGTAACGTGGGTGTTGTTTTTCATGTAACACCAGGGGTCTGAACATTATCTCTACAATCACAGCTGTCCACCACCAAAAGTATCTTTCCTGGGCGAACACACAAAGAAGCTCTTGGGAATACAGCGCTTTATAAAAGAATGAAATAGAAATAGAGTTTTTTTCCCACTGTGTTTGCATTTTAGTTAATATTTGTTTGAATTCTTTTGTGTTACAGATTTTGCTCAGCGACCACTCCATACCAAACGCTCAAGTATGTGCTTCATTTGCCTATAATCAGAGCTGGGATGGTTCACTAAACCAGATCAATTTCTGATTATAGATGATCACATTTTCCCAAATAATCCATCCACACAATCATTTTACTAATGATTAATCCTAATTATCCCTCTGTATACCTGATTACAATGATTCTAAATTTGGCATCTTGAAAAGCTATGCAATAATCTTTTCACTGATCAACTAGACCAAATATAAAACTTACCCTAATTTGTCTTTCCCAGCACTTCTATTCCCTTTGGTCCCTATGATCAATTGCCCTCATTGCAAAAAACATAACAATGGTAGTATTTAAAACATTTGTCATTTTAACCACCACAATCTTATTTCTCATGGCCAGATTATGTGATTAACCAAAATGATCCACCTTACCACAGCCTCCGCTTGGTTAACTGCAGGCAGTAATTAAGGAGACTGTCCATTTACCCTTGACCACTGTAGTGTTCGTATTCATGCTTCACTCTCACAACCAACCAAGATCAATAAATGTGCTACATCTAAGGTTTTATCTACAAGGTTTTAGTCATAGCAGCATCCCGGAGGGAGATTTGATTGAAAAATTACTCTCATTTTATCAATAAAAGTGTCTGCATAAAGTGTAAAAAATGTAATGGTCCCAAGTGTGGATGCAGTTCAGATTTAGCTGGAAAATGATACAGACCATAATCCTTTGCATTACACTGCTCTGTACTCCATATACAGGGTTCGTACAAGGTGCTTAAAGTGCTTGAAGTACTTGAATTTGACTTTTTGAAATTTAAGTCCTGGAAAACCCTTGAAAACAGTCATATTAATGACGAGGTAATTGAAAAGTGCTTGAATTATTTAAAGGCAATATTTATGAATTTACAAAGCAATTTTGAAGTGTATATTTTTTTTCTATAAAACAAAATTAACGCCTCAGCCCATCCCCCTCCTTCTACCCGCCTTATACGTTAGCTCGCTCGTTCTGACATCACTTACCTGGAGCACATTTACGAAATGGTAAAGAGTAAGACGAAGAAATGCTGGGGAAGTGTAAATTTAATCCAGCTTGGCTGGAAAAGGAACCATATAAGAAGTGGCTTCTTGAAGACCCTAAAAGTGTGCATCGTGCACATTATAAAATATGCCGCAAATCCCTCGAGATTTCAAACATGGGCGAATCGGCACTGAAGAGTCACATGCAAGGGGAGCGTCATGTCAGTGCAGTTGCACGCACTGGACCACCATCCGTCCGAGAATATTTCACCCCAACAGTCACAGAGCAACAAGGTGCACAGAGTACCGTGACTTTCGTGTTCTCATACTTAGAGTTGCCACAGTCATTGAATACTTTAATGTGCTGTACCTTATTTGTACCATCTTGTTTAATTTTTATTCATCTATTTTCCTTTTTTAGAATTTAAAGTAAATAAAGTATATGTTTGATAAGTGAGACCTCTGATTGTAGTCCTTGAAAATCCCCAAAATAGTGCTTGAAAAGTCCTGGAAAGTCCTGGAATTTCATTATACAGTATCTGTATGAACCCTGCATATAGAAATGATTGTACATGACTTAAGAGTAACATAGTATCTAACCTAATATAAAGAAACCCACAAGGTCATTTAAGAATCTAGCATGTGTTTTCATTGTGTTTTACCAATAGCTACAGGCTACTGTAAAGTATTATGACCCATCAGAGCAGAACAAGACAGACAGCTGTCAAACTGACCCTGAGCTATGAAGTGAAAGTACATGTCAAATAAAGTCCGGTCATTAACACCACATTACGTTTGACAGAGTAGGGCTTATAGTTACCCAGGAAAGACATCTAGCTGCTGTCCTGAGGGTAAAAATACCTTATCAAAGTGCAGTCAAAGGTGCAAGTCAACTCACAGTGACAGGCAGCCCACAGCTAATCAAATCTCATCTTTGTCCGCCAGCAGCAGCAGCAGGGCTTCTCCAAAAACTCCAAAAACCACGAGACGTGCACCACAACATGGCATTTTGTTCAGATCAGTCTCACAAAATATAAGGCAGTAGAGCTTACAAGGGCATGGTGACTGTAGTTAGACGAGGGAAGAGAGAACTTGCATAGAAATGTTGCCAGTTCTGACACATCCTGCTGAATTTTTGGCATAAATAACCCAAATCCGTTGGGTACAGAATGTCAACAATAGCTGTTGGTGGTGACATGTGGCTAGCAATCGCTCAATGGTTTTAATTTATTCCGCTGTGTGTGTGTGTGTGTGGTGTGTGTGTGTTACGATGTTGACAGCATGTGCCAGCAGTCGGACTGCTGTGTGAATAATTTGCTCATTATGAATCCATATGGCTGCTTAAAAGAGATGGAAGACTCAAACATACAGTGGTTGTTGGAAGACAAAGTTCACCTATCTTATAAATAATGCAGTTCATACAAGAAAACAAAGTTGCGCTGCAGAGATGGATTTCTAACTTAACAGGCCTCCATACTTCTACTCTATCTTCCGCTCCGAGTGCAAAAAAATAGAACATGACACCATTTCAAAGCATAAACAAACCTATGGCTCCTCAGTGGACGCTGTGGTGTAAAAGATTAGCTGTGGGATTTAATGCGTGGCCTTGGTAATCAAACGCTGACTGCAGTGTGCTTTTGAACCACTGCGGTAATCTTTGTGTGTCAGACAGACAGGGAATCATCCGAGCATCCCTATTACTGTTCTCTCTGAATGGTTTAGCATCGGCTGTCCGTCTCGCAGCCTGGCCATCTTTAGCCGTGAATTATTTATGCCTCCCATCTTGCGTCTTTAGCCCTTTTTTCCTCTTGAACCTTTCTTTGATATTTCTACCATTTTGTCTTCAGCAAACATGTGCAGCAATGGTGTTCACAGAGCTTTGCTTGATTAATTGTGTATGCTTAGGCACAGCAGGCAGCAGATTAATATTCTAAATGTGTAAAGAGGAAAACGGGTTATGTTAACATCATCAGCCTATAGTCTAATATGGAAGCAAATATTATTCCTAACATGTAGTTTAATATTTATGCTGCAATGCAATTCACTTTCTAATACATGGATTCAGCTTTCTAGTAACACGTTTGTATTTACCTAATGTACATTGTAAATTTGTGTTTTTTGTTCCAGGTGGGCGTCGCCGGTCCGAACCCGATGAGGCGGAGCTACTGAGGGTCAGCAAACGATTGGTCGAGGATGCTATCAATCGCGCACTGCAACAGTACAAACAGGAGACGCTTCAAAACGGAGGCGGGCCTAATGCCACGGCAAGGCAGCCCCCCGGAAAAACTGACGAGACAAAAACGGACACTACGGCTAACTCCACCACTGACAACAGGAAGTGACGTCACCGGACCGAGGTACAGAGACTGAAAGCGCAAGCCGCCCAGAGAGAACATCAGCTGGAAAAGAGGCACAACGCCCTGGGCACAACGCCTGAACCAGCCAACCAGTCAGCCCAACTCGCTGAACGGATAACCTAGCTAGCCAATGACAAAGGCTATCCAGAGATGCTACCACCCACGTAAACCTAGCTCAAAGCGCTAGTTAAATACAATGTAGCTTGAGACCAACGCTGGGTGATTGTCCTGACTTGCCACTAACCTGGACCTCTGACAGCCAGGATGTCCTCCCTCAGTCCCTGTGCAGCAGTTGTGCACTTACACACACGTGAAGCACTCCTACATATAGACACCCATGAAGGGTTCACTGTGACCTGCCTCTAACAAACTGCCCTTTTAAAGTATGAAGCAGACATGGCTTCAAACACACATCAAATCTCCATCTGTTAAAATCCACTTTCACATTTTCTAAATCAGTTATTTTAAGTTGATGGTTGAATTTGTCTGAAGAAGAATTGAAAAGAAAGATATGACAAAGACTCACTGGAGTAGGCCTTTTATGGCTATTTTTTTGTATAATTACAACTAAAATGTTTGATTTTTCTGCTTTAGTTTAAAGTCCTGTTGTTGTTTACTATTGAACTTAGACTAGGTTCTGCTTGTAGTACTGTCTTCTGCTACAGGAGCAATACGACAATCATCTAGAAAAATTCAGCTCTCTTTTCACACTTTTAAACTCCGACTAAAAAGCTATGACCTTGTAAACATCTTTCTTGGACCTAACTTTCCATACTATTCTCACAAAAGTGAAGCAGGCAGTCAACACTAAAATTAGCAACATGGACCAAGATATTTCTCAAAACACTATGAGCTGCCAAGATATAGTTGCTCCAAGTTCTTGCCAAAACCTTTTCTCAACGGAGACCTTATTCTTTTAAGACAAAAGCATTCTATACATAATAATCCTTGCTGATGAAATATAGATGGAGTTGAATAATTATATCACACGATTTTCTTTCAGTAAATTAATCTTAAATTCCACAAAATCTGAGGCCTGTGGATCTGAGGAGCGTGTTTTTCTTTTTTGTTTGTTTTTTGTATTTTATAGCGTACTGTAAATGCAGTGGAAGCCAAGCGCAGCAGACGTGCTTATTCTGATGGGGAAGCCAATGTTACGGAGGTTAACTCAATACGATTGCCTCCAGCGCAACATTTTTCAGGGTCTTCCATCCAGTTTGTCTTTTTAATTTAACATTTGGCTTCTGCATGCTGCAAGGTGTGACCTCGCCGCTTGAAAATCCACTGAGAAACGAAGGAAGTAGAAAGTTAATGCACATTGACGATGATACAGCTTTTCTTAAGGCTTTGTTCACTCCTATTACAGTTATTTTATGTTTTAACTGGTATTATTTATGCGCTTGCAGAAGATAAGCTGTTTTATTATTATTAATATCAAATTATTTCAATGTGAAAGCATAAGATTTTTTGTTTTGATCATTCAATCCCTGTAGAGGTAAAAGCACAAACTAGTTTTAGGTTTTATAACCATCTTTTTATTTAAATTTTTTCAAAGCAGGTAATTATAGATGCTGTTGAATCACCTCTGCTCAAAATGGCCTTCACGCAGTCACTAAACAGCCAGATCTTTTTGGTTTTATTTTCAAAAGTGCTCAAGATGGATGAAAACATGCACGTCTGATGTGGAAGGAAAGAAATTCTCATATCTTGTCTCTGATTGTAACTTGTGTGTAAAAGCTACAGTCTAGTAAAAGTGGTGTAACACTAAACAGAAAATCAAATGTGTTGGCTGTGCTTTCAGAGAGTGTCATTCTTGGAGAAAAAGTACAAAAATGTCCACTTTAAAACAAAATTTATCTTTTATTTTTTATTTTTCTTTCTTACTAGTTAGTACTTTAACACTAACCGTCTGAAATATGTGCTGAAACTCAATTTAGCAGCACAGATTTTCAGCCATATGAGATTTCTTTCCCAACAGGTGCGAAGTGGAAAATGCTCGCTCATTGCTGCAAAATCTACTTAGGCCTTGTCACTAAAAAAAGACTTGTCAAATCAAAGCTAACAAAAGGTGAATTCTGTCTTAAGGTGGACTTTGAAAATCTTAGTTTTGATCTTTTATTGTCACCGGATCCTTAATCTCCTCAAATCCCCTTTAATACACACATTGTCCTGTTGGCCTGCAGTGTGATGTGAATGTATGTGTCACTTGTCATGCGTGGGATGATTGATCAGCGGCTCTCCAGAGAATTTTCACCACGACTCGGACCTGCGTGTATGTATGTACAGTACAGTGTGTGTGTGTGTGTGTGTGTGTGTGTGTAAACAAGAGTACAAATGTGTCTTTTATGTGTTTGTCTTTCCATTTGCCCATGTGTATCTCTGACGGTGTGGGTGTGCTGTTTGTACTGTGCTGTATCTTGTTCTGCCATATTTGACAATAAAACCGGATATGAGATTCCAAGCCAATATCCTTATCTGCCTCATGCTTTTAGTTTGTGTCTATGGTGATGGCCTTTGCATATGCCATATATCTTAAACCTATGAATAATACATTGCAGGGCTCAATTTTAAACACTTGTTATGGTGCTTGGATTTATGTCTTCTACATCTACTAAAGATAAATTATATGTCTTGGCCAATAGTGTTGACTCTTGAATGTATTCATTTATTAAAAACCAAATACACCATCTCTTGATATTGTTTTAAAGCTCATGCTTAGGTGTGGTTCTTTAAACATACTTTAAATAGTCCTATAGATGTTTTGCTGTATACTGTTACGTTGCACATTCTGCGACAGACTGACTGCATGTGTGCGCTGTCAGTGAGTGGGTATAGAACATTAGCAAGCAGCTCAAAATTTGAATTACAAACCCGTTCTCAATGGATTAAAGAGCATTAGCCTCAAAACATGAGATGTTTTTGGATCGAAAGGACAGTTAATGACTACAGGTGTGTGCTGTCACTGAGTGGGTAGAGAACAATGGTGAGTGGATCAAAATATAGCTGCTCAATCTTTATTTAGGTTACACCAGCTAAAGGCTACAGGCTTACCGATGTATAGCATGGACTATAACTAGGCAACCTATTTAAACAGAGATCTGCCTGACAAGATTAGCAGCAAATTCTACATTAAGACAACTTCTAATAGACACCTATGTCTGCACACCGTTATAGCTCATAATTCTATTTAGTGGTTAGAGGTAATCTATTATATCAGTTTATGATGATTGGCTGGTATGGGAGAGTTGCTGTAAATGTGACACCTGTAAGCAGTTTAAAATAAGTCAATGAAAACCAAGTGCAGTGTTAAAAGCTCTCAGCAGCACACGGAAGTCTATAAAACCATTAAAGATGCAAATGACGTGTAGTTCCCCCACATTAATCCACCTCCGCAGGTGATTCCACTTAATTCTCCCAAAGCGACCTCTGTCACGACTGCGTGGGCCAGCTCGGACTGCTTTATTGGCACTCCTATTATCTGCCATTTAAATCTTTCATCAGCGTTTATTTTTATCAGGAGGTGGACTTTGGTGACTGTAGAGCTCAGTCCACTCCGCTGCAGCAGAAATGTCCTCACAAAGTCCCTAAGCACATACTTTTGGTTGACACAGACTCCTTAAGGCTCCACATTCAGCCCTAAACATCATTGGAATGGTGTTTACCCTTACATTAGTTCCACCTACATTCATCAAGGTCTGTCTAATGCTATCTAAATTACCCGTAGCAAACTGTTTAAACAGTCAAGGTCAACTGTAGCTGAGCCAAAGGTGAGTGATAAAAATGCAGACTACAATCTATCTTGTGTAAAAATGCTTGTAGATGTTAAAGGTGCAGTGTGTAGATTTTGGTGACGATCAGCAGTGATTGTAATTCCACGCTTCCACATCCCTTCAACCTGTGATCAACTATGGTAGCCCTTAAGGGACATGCTGTTGAACTAGGGGTTCAATAGAAAATATGAAAATTAAATCAATTCTTATGAAAATCAAGTTAATATGTTTACAAAAGAAAAATGAATGTGCTTCTTCTTAAGCAGTGCTCAGTTTGTCATCTCCGGGCACCAATAGGAAAAGGAATAAATAATTATTTTATGTTTTATGGAGCTTTAAATTATGATTATTATTGTATTTGTATTTTGAAAACACATTTTAAATGATGTGTTCCAATTTATTCAATACAATTTATGCGAAACAAAATATTAACAATGAATCTTAAAAAGTATAGACATTGCTTTTAACATTGTCTATGCTTTTTAAAGCCAGTACCGTGTGATTTACTGTGTCAACCTTTGCAGAACTCTGAATTACAATTCTTCAAAACCAAATATAAAAACCCATCTTTTGTGCACTGCAGTAGCTCATGCAGTTGGTGTTATTTTAAGGTGCTTATACTATACATTGACGGTTAAAAAAAAATGACAGATGTGTTCTGTTTTATGCAAATGTTTGCTACTTATAATAATGTATTGCCTTGTATTTGTATTTTGTATATTTGTATTTGTCAGTAATGCCATGCAAAGGTTTTGCCATCATCAAGCTTAATCCAGTGTATGTGCATGTATTAAAAGTGACAGAAATGTCAGTTGTAACCATTCCCAAGGGACTGTGGGTGTGGGTGGGTGACTTTGGACACAGAGGGCAGAGAGGTGGTCAGAGAATGAGAGATTTTGTCAATCAGCGGCAAATGAACAACACAAGAGCACAACCAATGCTTCAGGCAAGAGCAGTTTAACTATAATGAGACATTTGATCAATGATAATAGCCTCTCTCTTCCCTCTGAGGATTTTAAGGAGGCTGGTGTTGTCTTACCTGTCTTCAGCAGACTAGAATGATCTCATAGTAAGTAATTGTTTTATAAGAAGCTATTTGTCACGCCTACTTCCTGTTGTGCATGCTTGAAACAGTATATTTTAACGCATGCTCCTAAACACGATTACCTTAGATCATCTTCAGGAGAAAATGAATAGTAGATTGTGCTTTGTAAAACAAGGTCATTAGGTTATCACCGTATCACTCTAAGGTCTTTTGCTTCACAGCTCTCCTAATGTGAGAATGTGCTGAGCAGGGTGCTGTAAAGCCACACAGCACGCACAATGATTTAGTCATGGGGCCACCACCTGTACGTATGTGACATATTGCATATGATTAATGGCCACCAGAAGCTGTCAAACGTCACACTTTGAACCTCATGTGACTGGTTTGTTGCACCGGTCTTGGTCTGACTCAGTCTTGATCTTGATCTCCATGCACTCACAACAGTCTGTAATTGTCAAGGCATTGTTGTGTTGTTTCTGCTGACATTTAACGGAGTATACAATCCCCTCCCCTGCTCAGCAACAACAATCTAATGTCTGGTGACTATAAGCAATAACAATAAAGTATTTGGTATCTCTTGGTAAACTTCAAACACTTCTTTTTTTAAAGCCTGTGAGCATCTTTACAGGCAGTTTTCTACTCTATTAAGAAGTCCTGTAGAAATAATGTTCTCTATTGTTTCTGTTGCTTCACTCAGACAATCACTGTTGCACCGTAACTATACCTTTGCTAATCATCTGAGCAACATCTATTTAGTCTAATAATGTTCAAAGCTTTTGAGCTTTTGGTTTTTCCTCTGGGCATCTAGAGGAACAGAAGAGACAAATGCAAACAATGTAATTTCATTGTGATTATACACGACTGAAAACAGTTGTCATCGTACACAACGTACCTTTACATGTAATAATAGTGGCTACTCATTCACATAACATAATTTTACAAGATTTTACAAGTAGGTATTGTGGTGGCGCTCACAATACCTCCTATTGTCCAGGCAAAAATTACGCAGGTTGGAAGAAAACACAGTACTACATACTTACAAACACCAACTTATTGCATCTTTATTCATGCTGTTTGTCATGTAAACAGCCCCAGATATCATATAAAGCTCTAAGGAATTTGTTGAGCAGGTGGAAAGGATTTACAATAAAGACTGACACAACTGAAAAGAAAATGAAGGCGGATAGCATTATTTCACACATGCCTCAGTGGAATTTGTGCTCAAGCCTTTTCCCATTTACGGCCTCATGTCCAATCTCTGGTACATGTCATTTTCTACACCAGGAGGCCACAGATACACATTTACTTTGATAGACCTTACACATTCTCACATCAATAGCTAAGAGCCACACTACACGCATAAACACTACTACAGTAGTGTTTATGCTAATGTCCAATGAAAACTGTTAGTCTAACAATCACGCTGTCTTTCACTAGCCATGTTTGCTTCTTCTTCTTCTTCTTCTACTGAGCAAAAACTGTCACTTCTTAGAATCTGAGAATCATTTTCACTTACAATCATTCCGTGTCATTATAAGGTGGGGCAATATTGTTGTGATTGCTTTTGATTGATTAAACTTAAGAAAAAGAAAGACTAGACATTTCATTTTAGTTTGGACACTTGATTTGAGTGTGCATTAAGTGTGCAGTTGTCAGCATCACCATTTGGCCTAAGCTAGGGTCAGATTTGTTTGCATCAGTAGCAAACATAAAGCTAAGAAAGGTTATAATACTGTATAATACCGGTCTTCTGTTCCCAACGCAGCCTCAAAAGTACTCTGTTACATACGTACAACGCTCATAATGTAACACTTATTTCAGCTCTAGCTTTGTAACCATTGTACCAATTTGTTGTATCATTTGTTTCCAGCTTGATTAAAAAAATAAAATAAAAAAACACCCACAGGAAATCTGCTTTGTAATAGATGGAGGATTTTTGTAAAAATTGCCGTTAGTCATATTCCGTACTTGCTCATGTGATTTCTAATTCCTTATTTTAGGCACATTCAGCACTTGGCTGTAGTCATATAATAGTGTGTGACTGTTTTGTGTGGTGTGTATCTCTGCGGGCCCACAGGCTTGTTCTCTACTTCAGACCAAAAAACTCTCTTTCCATTTCAATCCCAGTTTTTTCCTCCATCTGCCTTACTGAGCACATTTGGAAGCTTTGAAAACTGCTCACTATATCTGTGCCTTCCAAGATTCTCACTTTCCCTCTATACCATCCTATCCATGCGAGCAGACACAGAGTTATTGTAATCAAATAAAAATAGGAGCGATTAGTCGGGGAGTGTGGGCTGAAAGCTGGTAATTATCACAATAATAAGTTTAGAAATTGAAGGGCAGAGTGTGTGTGTGTGTGTGGGGGGGGGGAACATGACTGGAATATGAACAAGCACAGCCCACCCCTCTCCTCTCCCACCGCACACAGAAGCACACGATCTATTAGGGAAGATTATGTGCTCTTTTCTCAAGAGCAAAGAAATTATGGCATCACCAAATTGTACAACGATAATATATGAGAAGAAGGGAGCAGGGATGATAATGTGTCTCATCAGAAAGATGATTGTGTTGAGTACACTCATTCACTTTGTTTTGAACATGCACTTGTTGGGTGGTTGGCGTTCTGGCTCAGCTGCAGGAAAAGCTTGGACTGATGGAAGGATAAAGTACAGAGCCGAGGACATAAAAGGACAGAGGCCTTACGAGGGTGAATATGGCGATGTCTTAAAGCAGGGCTTCTCAAGTGGTCTCTTGGGGACCCACATTTTTGCCTGCTGGTCAAAAAGTCATAACCTACTTCTATAGAAATCCATTTCCACATTGTATTGTATGTAGGTACTGTATATCCGAACATGTCGACAACCTAATGGGATCTTCTGACAGTTAGGAGAATGAAAAGGTTTGCACAGTATTTTTGCTTGTTGTTACTTCGACTATTTGAGAGACTGGGTAGCATTTAAGTAACTTTGTGTAACTTTTATTGTTATTATTTGTTTTGTCTTCAACCACAGAACACAGGAAGGGGAACAGAGACTCTTGTTATTCCTAACTAACTTGACTTCTGAGAAACACTGCTGTTAATGGAAGTATCACATATCTCACATTCTCTATCAACATTTCCACTTTTCAAATGGAATAACCGCCCGCAAACTTTGTTTAACATGCCCTAGTACAATTCCACTACAGCAGCTGCAGTGAGCAAAACTAGCTGGTGTTAGAAACTGAAGTTAAAAATGATTTGTATAGCTTTTTCACATCATTCCTCTGAACCTGTATTTGTTTTCACACTGGATCCTCTCTTCACCTTTTATCTCAACAGCTCACAGTGATCAAACCACTTCTGTTACACTTCCCTAAGGCTGTTTGTGATGTTTCGGCAGCATCTTGCCGCTCTGCTCTCTGCTGTATTGTGTAAGATGCATGTTTTGATCCTCTCTCCACCCTTTAATCACTTTTTCCAGCAGCAGCCGCCACATGTTTTCAGTGTAAAAGAAACACTTGCTCCATGTTTGGCAGTGAGTCTGGGTTCATTCTAAACATGTGGAAAGAAGAGAGTAAATATTAGATCTAGAACTTAAATGGAATTTATTATTATATTATTATTATTATTATTATTATTATTATTATTATTATTATTATTATTATTATTATTATTATTATATCCTTTATTTAACCAGGTAAAAATCTCTTTTCCAAGAGTGACCTGGCCAAGACGTAAGATCTCCGTAATCCAATAAAGGTAAAACAGTTGCAGAAATTAAACGTTTCCTTGTATAAACAGAGAAACACAATTTGTTTCTGAAAAGAAAACTGAGCTTTAGCTTCAGTTTATGTACAAGATGCTCAATATGTTGTTTTAAAAGACAGATTTTCATCAATAACAAAGCCTAAATACTTATAAGTAGAGACCATTTAAATTTCCTTTCCTTCAGCTGTTTTTATTTTAAGAAAACCATAACTTTAGTTTTGTCTGCATTTAACACTAGGCTCAGCTGATCTAGATGCGATTGAACAGCATCAAATGCAGACTGTAAGAAATGATATCTTCACTCGTGTGTGTGGTTTTTGTTACTGTTTGGAGCTTCAAAGAACTGGTCCCCAGGTACGTAGTGAAACTTGTCAGGCTCAATTCTGTGTGAGTAAGCCATTAATGATTTTTTGAGCTAATGATAGCTAGTTATGTACAGTGTAGCAGCTGTAATAGACCACTGCTTAAACAGTGAAAACTATATTGCATCTCTGTTTTTTGTTATCCTCACTTGTAAGTCGCTTTGGATAAAAGCGTCTGCTAAATGACTAAATGTAAATGTAAATGTAAATGTATATTAAAAAGACATTATTATATAGTCATTTTTGGTTAAAGCCAAAAGCCAAAACATAAATAGAGTCAATCACCGCAATAAAATCGATTATGACTTTTATTTACAGATACAATATCTAATAAAAAACATTTTAGTAACAGGAAGTAATACATTTTGTAATTATTAAAGATTTAGCTGCTATATGCATTTAAATATACAATAAAACTATTTTTACAGTATGTATGTTTGTGTTGCTTAATAAGAAATAAAGTTATTTACTAATGAATGTTTATTATGGTTTCTGTCAAACCTGACTGAAAATAGAAACCACATAAATCAGTCTGTGAAGTCTGAAGGCTAACTTTTATATATTCATATATATTTATATGTCTTAAGCTTATTGATTCCTTCATTTTCTACCTCTTATCTTTGTTAGGTTGTTGTGGGTGTGGGCTGCAGCCTGGACAATCACACAGCTAACTTTTAGAGATTGTCGTTCGAACTTACCTTTACTGTGGGAAATAGAGTCACCAGTTCACCTGTACATGCATGTCTTTGGACGATGGAAGGAAGCCCGGAGTGCCCAGACAGAAGCCAACATGCTTCCTATGTTGAGGCATGAAGGGTCACAATTCTTCCACAGATCACCCCACAAGCTGTATGTAAATAGGCAATAAATACTTCAGTAATACATATTTTTTGGCTGCATGTTGCATATCAAAAGCCTTGTATTTCTGTCTATTTATACAAGAGCAGATGTTAATACACTTACAGTGTTTTATAGTAGAACAGTTCGCCTCAGCACTTTACACACTGCACTGTATTGGAAACAGCTATTAAACACTTACAAATCAAATTATCTTTGAATTAATAGTACACAGCTGCTTCATTATGATTGTGTACAGAGCCAGTGATTTGTAGCTTGGTTTTGTAATGGAAAATTGCACATTATGTGTAAGTAGTAGACCATGATTTTGACCAAACAGCTACTCTTTGATCCAGCAAAAGACCAAACTGAACCAAGATCTGGTTTGTTTGTAGTCTGAAAGCAAGTTTGCCACTGTTGGGACTGCTAATAAGTGGAACTTAATGCCCTTAAAGATGACTAAACACAGTGTTAATTGAAGCATCTTTTATGTCATGTTTTCTACAGCCCATGAGCACCTATGGTAGCCCAGCAGGGACATGCCATTGTCTATGAACAAACTCAAGGCAAACCAGTCAGGTGACATGAGTGTGCTTCCCCTCCAGCAGTGCTCAGTATGACTTCACAGTTGAAAGTACCAGCAGCAGGTACTCCAGTTTCCCCCACCAACATCAGAAACCTGCTGGGCTCCCCTGGTGTGGCTGCCAACAAGAAATTTCCCAATTGGAATAATAAAAGCATAATAAAGTAAGTGAACTTTTATTTGGTTCTATGGAGCTTTGACTGTCTATTTTCTTAGACTTGGTCCCAGGTGTTGCTACCTGTGTTCCAGATATTGTCAGAGAATCAATGTTGTCTCAGTGTGCGGCAGATGGGATCAGTGTCACATTTAAGTTGAGTTTTATTGAGGACACAGACACATCTGGCGCCCCCATGATCAACTCAATCCCCTCGCAGTGATACAAAGCAGCAGTAGTCCGTTACACAAACAGCAAATGAAACCAAAAAGGTCCATTGCGAGTCTGAATGTGCCACTTCCAGCACTGACAGACACCTTTTCTTTGAATGGATATTGGATTTCCACAGAACACGGTGGGAAGAAGCTGTTTGTGAAGCAGGTGCTATGTGTAGGCAGCGGGTTGTTGTGAGAGTCAGACGCAGAGCAACAAGTGGGAACAGCCGAGAGAGAGAGCTGCAGATGATGCGAGGAAGCTGTTTACTGTGCCATTGTTGGGTGTGATTGTGCCGTCTAGAGACACTGCTATTTGTTTTTTTTTTTTACATGATGTACTGGAAATACACACATGAGTATTCTGTTTACACCTGATGCCTTCAGTGAAAAACAGGCAGCTATGCTTGTTTAAGAGTAATAGATGCAGCGTATGTAGAGCTGCTGCATGGAGGAACATAGCCGAAGAGAAATGACCTAAGACTTAAAAGAGCTGAGAAATGTGCTCTAGCCTACTGTAATGTTCATAGTTTTTTGGTCCTTAGCTTGTAAGTGAAAAGCTGAATAAACAAATAGTGGTTAACATACCAAGCATTGGGTTTCGAGCCTTTGAGGGCCATTTGGACAAAATGAAAGTGGCTTCCTATTTAGACCGGTGCCAGAAAAGCACAACAACAAGATCCTATATGAGACCATTTGCCAAACCTGACACGTCCAGTCAATACACAATTTCTGTGGACATGA
This sequence comes from Perccottus glenii, assembly GCA_024416835.2. Taxonomy (NCBI): domain Eukaryota; kingdom Metazoa; phylum Chordata; class Actinopteri; order Gobiiformes; family Odontobutidae; genus Perccottus; species Perccottus glenii. The sequence continues at coordinate 14,131,190 of CM044564.2, forward strand.
AGAGGAAGGTAGACATTTTGAAATCAGTTTGATTTATGACTTGGTCAGTTTTAATGTCAGAGCGGGAACAATCAATAAGAAGAGTCAAAGTGCAAAGGGCAAATACTTAATAATACTTAATAGGCTAAATCAAATTCAGTGTGGGCCATGATTTATTTAGTAAAGATACTGACAATATCATTTGGACATAGTGGAAGATTAGTGATTGTATGGGTAACAAGGGGCTAGTAGGCTAATTACATATTTCCATACATCCGTTTTCTTCCGCTTTATCCAGGGCCGTTGCAGTGGCAGCAGTCTAAACATTTTTTTTTTACCATATTATGGTTAAAAAATAAAGTGTTTGTGACAGGGTGGCTGACTGGTATTTCAATGGCAGCTATAACTAAGCTCCATTACACAAAATAGTTTTATTCTTGAGTATGATGGTTAAGATGAGTCAGGATGTGTGACTACTAAGACTATTTAAGAATTTATTAATGCTTAATATGTATTATGTGTCTAAAGTTGAGTGTGTTTGCTTTATAAGCCCTTCATTTTTGGATCATTTAAATAGTTAAGAGCTCACATTCAATTAGCTTGATGCTATCTTTAAATTAAATTTTTACCGACTGTTTACAAGTATTTGTTAACTTTTTTGTGCTAATTTTATATAATACTCGTAGTTTTACATGTCACTTCTGATGCTAGGCTATTGGAGCCCTTTTTGCTGCCTAGCTCATTATGTTTGGCTAGCAATGTCATTAGCTAAGTTTGTAGCTATAACGTTAAGTAGCAACAGTGAGTAGCCTATTAGCAACGGTAGCCAGTGTCTTTGAAGTATATGTACAAATATGCTCTATGGAATAGCTTATATCACATGCAAATATATCATAAAATTCATTTACAATTTGGGGTAAGATAGATTCAGAGTATTTTTTTTTTAAGTAAAAGCAGAATTTTCTTTTCTTATTATTAATAAAGAAAATGCAGTGCTGAAATGTCACACAAGCTTCCGTTCTGTTTTTCAAAAAGTAAAAGGTTAAGAGCCATAAAAGGATTAGAAATAAACACTGTCAACTGCAAAAAAAACAACAGTACGAAGAAGAAAGTGTAAACACATGGGGAATACACATCACAGGTCTAGCATAATTTTGTGTGTAAAACCCTGGTTATTGACCACCTAATGTAGACTACAGTTTATTGCAGTTGATTGCCAAATAATCATTCAGTGACACAAACAGAAGAGTAAGCAGGGGATCTATGGATAAATCACTAATGTCTTCTGTGAAATACTGTGTTTGGGACAGTGTGTTCCGCCCCAAATCTAGATATTAGGTTATTTATAACTGCTGCAATTTACAACATGGGAAAAATGTAACCATTAAAATGCTTGTTTAGAGATGTTTATGTGTGACTGAGCGTGTACATACAAACAGAGCGGCTAGTGCGAGTGGTGACAGCTGTTTGCCTGGACACAAAGTACTCTGTGAATAATTCATGTTTGATTGTGCTGTCTGACGTTGATTTTATGCTGCTTTAAATGGCTTTGAACTCGAGTAATGATCCCCGGCTGTGCTGTGTTTGAATACGAAGTTTGAAAGGCTGTGTAATCTGAACACATTCGGACAATGTATTAGGAAATATCTGCTGGTGTGAAACCAGAAAAATATCTAAACCACAAGAGTGTTTACCAAGAGCAGCTGCTTTGTTGGCTCCAACAGATCCAAACATGACTGTTCAAGCTGTGGAAAAATTCAGGGTCTGTTTAGATTACACTTATCAAAACAAAGCAAAGAGGTCACTGGACATAGAGACGTGTTTCTGATTCACTCAGTTCCTTATTGCTAATACATGCAATATGAAATTGACAACCATTACTTTACAAAAGACATTGGAAGTAAATTTTACATTTAGCAGATGTCGAGACACAATAAATGAATAGTCAGAGAAACAAATTAATAAAGCCCTAATAATTGATAATACTAATTAATAAAGTGATTAACTACTTACTACTTTCAAGTTGTACTAACTTTAAACCTGTAAACGTTGTAAAGTTTAAACAGTTCCAAAAACAAGGGATACCAGACCCTTTTCTCTTCTCAGAATGAATGGCTATGGCTTGCCAGGTTGACTCTGTCACATGATCTCATCTCACCAATCATAGACCTGACTCACAGAGACAACGCAGTCTCTGTGCCATCTACAAACCCAATTCCAAAAAAAAGTTGGGACACTGTACAAAATGTGAATAAAAACAGAAGTTTCAAATTTCAATATTTTCAAAATTGTAACATTTATATCAAATGTTGAAAGTGAAACATTTTGAAATGTCATGCCAAACATAGGTTCATTTTGGATTTCATGAGAGCTACACATTCCCAAAAAGTTGGGACAGGTGGCAATTGGGTTTGTTCATTCAGACATAAAACTGGTGTGTAAAAGACTGACTCAGTTGAGTGTAAAAAAATATTGTAGCCCTAATTTATTAAACGTAACAATTTTTTGTTTTAGATTAATTTAGACTATATTTGTCCCATAGGAAACATTTAGTTATGGATACTCTACCATCTGCACTTTGTCCAAGTGTCTATCTTGTGACAGTGAGACCCTATTTGCTCCTTTATCATCATAACGCAGCACCATCTGGACACACACACAGCTGAGCATGTGGGACACCTTCAAAGTGAATCAGAAATTGCTTACACTTTCAGAAGTCATATCTGCCTTCCTTACAGATCCCTGCGTAAGCAGTAGACAAAGAAAACATGCACTCAGAAGGTTTATGTATGTGGCCCAGAGATATATTACCATCAAACACGTCACTGTGTTCACCACTGCCATCTATTTATTTGTGAGAACTGGGACAGTGCATTCAGAACTTGTATTCAAGTTGGTTTAATATGAGTTTTTGGAGCATCAGGGATTGACAACTAAAATTGCTTTCAGTGACGTTTCTGTGATTAAATGATTTGGAGACATGCTGCTAGCAATCAGAGCATAATGAGCACACAGCTGCACAAAGTATTTGTATGGAAATTATAGATTTCTCATCTCCATACTTTGTATATTCCATGTCAGACGTCTTTGGACTGGGAATGTGGCTGTGTTTTGAGAAGTGCAATAATATTGTTGGTATCAGGACACTTCTAAAACTGCAGCTGCTGTGGAAAGTTCCCAATAATTAATTAGATGTAATTTTACATCAGTGTTTATCACTATATATATATATATATATATATATATGTTTGAAAATCCTAAACAGATTTCCTTGCTATTGGTTTAACTGGTCTATTTAATCTTGAATTAAAAAATGTGTGGTTCATAGGATGTGATAGCTTTGTTTTTGTCATTTCTCTTTATATGCGTCATTAGAAATCAGTTCAAAAGAACTAATGGAAACACTTAAACAAGTCATTTGGCCATGCAGTAAATCTGAATTGAGCACTTGCATTGTGAACATAGTCTTTGAGAGCATCTGAAACTCTTACATGACCATTTAGTGTCCACTGCCAACATATTTGATGCTCACATGTTTTTAAGGACAGTGTATGTTGTAAATATGAAATTGCAAAAAACCTGCGTCTCCATTTGTCCTTCTTCTCCAGTCGGCCTCATTATTGGGAAGTTAATGAGAAATGGCTAATTGCTTCCTCTCTGGCATCATTATCCAGCGTGGCTCAAGCTCACTTCTTCGCTGCCTTTATTTCAAAGCCATTTTCTATTGACATGAACGAAGGAAAACCATCAACAAGTAGTTTCCACAAGGGCAAAACCTTCTTTATTTTTCACCTTTTGCCACCTGTCACTTCTCCTTTCTTCCTTAATGCGGTCCTTTCTAATGCTTGTCAGAGCAATAAGCTGCTCGAGACCAGATCAGGAGTGATAGGGTTAGGGGCTCAGCCAACTGAGTTAAGGTCGCAATAGACATTACATGCACACAAACTTCCATATTCTGGATATAATGGTTACCATGGTGATGCTGGCTGAGAAAAAATGAGCATTCTACCTCTGCTTTTGGCTCAGAGCTTCTCCCTATTTAGCAGTAATTGAAAGTGATGGACTATTTGAATGTGCATATGTTGTATGTGTTTATGTCTAAAGGAACTTTCTCACAATTTGTTGAAAAACACCAGCTTAACAAGTGTCTTGAATCCGCAGTGTTTTCTTTTTTTATCCCGAAGCACAAAGATGAGATAGGTAAAGTCATACAAAGACGTGACACCAAAAACAAAATGAACCAGATATTCATACAGAACACTGACCCATCAAACCAATACAAATATAAACTTAACGGAAAATCTGTCCATGCACGCGAATGCGTCTGCAACAACAGCTTCAGACTTCTCCTGCCACTTTAAATCTGGAGACCATAGTGTAATGTGTTAGCCATGAGCCCTGCCGGCACATCCACTGACCTACATCTCAGCCAGGCCCTGTACAGATCATCTGATGAGTCACAAACACATACAGAAGAACAATGGGATTAAACACACACGCATCATCAGTTGTGCTATGATTAAGCCATGGTTGACCCACTATACATGAAATTTTAATAAAGGGTAATAACAATATCAGACTTCATGTACAGTAAGTTACATCTATATTCCTCAACAGGGTCAGAGTTTTAATAAGCACGGACTTAGTCTTCTCTACAGAGTCGACTGGTGGCTCATTAGTTTATATTAACATCACATTTCGGACATAGGTTATTGCAACTATGCTTAATCACATACACAAGTGCTCAACAAGACTGAGAATAACAAACAAACCAGATATAAGTGAATTGGATTTAGACATTAGGTGGGCAGTGGCTCAGTGGTAGAGCGGTGGTCCGTCAACCGGAAGTTTGGCAGTTCAATTCCCGCTCTCCCCACAGTTCATACTGTTGTTGTGTCCTTGGGCAAGACACTTAACCCCCCTTGCCTCCAGTGGTGTTCCAGCTGTAACACTGGTAAATATAAGCTTAACGTAAGTCGCTTTGGGTAAAAGCGTCAGCTAAATGAATAAATGAAAAAATAAAGCGGAAAGCACTTAAAATACAATTTCTCTCCACCAAAAACAAAACATGTCTTAAATTTAAACTACTCTGCATCTCATTTTAAATTAGACTGTGAATCTTCTCCACTTTCCAATAACACCCAGAGCACCAATTCAGTTATAATTTGATTTACCACCTCAACAAATTCACAGCCCCATCTTGGATTTACAGTCAATCTTTCTAACCATTTGTTTTTTTGCCAACTGTGGCAATGCTCCCAGATCTGACTCAGCGACCAAGGGACTCATGGCTCGGCTTTCTACCGATTATAAGAGTTATGTGTTCAGATGTGGATGGTGATGTGCTTCTGGTAGATCATAGGAGAAGATCAGGAGCCTCAAAGAGGAGAGTGACTGACTCCCCCTACTGGTTTCAGTGTTCAGTTTTATTCTAAACACAACCCCTGTCCAAAAGGTGTTTGTCCACCATGTTATGTTGAGGTGCTGCAGGCCTGACACAAACTCTATTATTCATATTCTGGTCACTGCAAATTTGAAAGTGTGACAACTAAAAACTAAAAGAAAGAAACAGAGACCAATAAAAAAGAATAATTTAGAATACCACAATCTTTTTAATGACGTATTACTTTACAATATAAAAACTTAATAAAGCTACAAACAGAAGTATAAAAACCATGATTACAGAGTTATAGATAGATAGATAACTTGCTGTTTGAAATCCATCCTTGATTTTGTTATGAAGTGGGTCAGTTGTATTTGCAAAGTCTGTGGTGTGCCTTTTAGAGTCCATCACCGTGTCTGCAGCCGTACCTACAAGGCTGTGTGTGTGTGCTGTGAGGAGGAGGAGGGAGAGCCAGCGGAGGACGACGAGGTCAGTGCGGAGGGACCGGCTTGAGCGGAGGAAGAGGGGGTGGAGGCGGCTGTGGTGGAGGCGGTGGACGCTACAGCAGTGGCGGCAGTAGAAGCGGAGGCAGACGTTGCCGTTTCGATCTTACTGCTGTGTGTAATGAAGCGCAGACGCAGCTTCATGGCTGGACGCAGAGTCATGATGATTTTTTCCACCTAGAGAAATGAGAATGATGGATATACTAGGTGAATGTTGATGCTTTGGGAGGAGATTATCAAGAGTAAAAAGTCTGTGGATTGTGGGTAATAAAACATGGGGTTTTAATCAAATCAGTCAAAATCTAATCTTGATAAAGAGGCAGTACTTGTAACTACTGATGAACCACATTCTGCATTTATTCACACAAGTAAAGAGCCAAAAATAGTATGCCACTTGTAAAACTAAGTCTAGTAGCTTCTTCCACAAAGTGTAATTGCTGTAGAGGAATTGTTTTGTATAATTACCTCTAGAACCGGATGTGTTGAAATTGAATATGAAATTTTAGTGTTTACATAAATACACCTTATAATTTTTCTACCATTTTGAGCTGATCTTTTAATCACTTACTAGTAAAGGAGATTTTAATTTTTACAAATATTGTGGGACTCACTTGCTCCTTCACACTGTCTCCAGTGTACATGTATTTAATGTGATACAAGAAGTCACAGATTGGGTCCATGTAGCTGAGGTGCTGCGAGTGTTGGTCCACGGCCTGTAGCATCTCATAGAAGGCCACACCAATCTGAAACAACACAAAAGGACATGAAATTATACAACTACTACAATTGATATATAATGTAAGTCCCATTTTTCTACCTCTAACATGCAGCGAGTCCTCTCCTGCTGGAAACGCTGCAGAAACGGTCCCACCAAGTGATATACATACAGCAACTGGAACTCAGTCTGAACAACAGGCTTCAGAGTCTCTGACAAAAACCTAAAGAACATTTAGGATCAGTTTTAATCTAATGGGTTATATCTAATAGGTAAGAACACTGCAAATGAGATTGTGGTGTTTACTTAGGAATTAGAGACAACTGCCCGATGGACGAATGATGCCATACAGCGTGCGCCAACGCAAGCACATAACTGCAGTTCATCTCACTGTAGCTCTGGTGGCAGGCTGTGAAGTCTAGCAGGGCGAAGGGATAGCCCGCCCACGCCGTCTCTGATGTCAACACTGGAGAGCTAATTACGGACACGATGCGGTCGTGAAGAACAATCCAATAGGGTTCCTAAAAAGGACAAATGAGGACATGAGCATGCTGAGCAAATTAAAGAGGCTTCAAGGGCTTCATTAATCAAAGCGGGTTGACGTCCGTCTCACAGGCAGTGCAGTGATGACAAGTCCAATGGCATTCATCCAAGCTGTGATGTTTTCTCTTGGAACCAGGGGCTGACTGTGAAAAAGGAAACTTTATTGTCATTCTTAATTTGCATCATAAAACAGGACTAGAAGACTAAGAGAGTGCAACTCTTTCTAACCTCTTTAAAACAACGTTAAGCAAGGCATTTCCAACATCTTTCCCCGACACAGCCAAAGCCATCAGCTCCACACAGGTGACGTGCAGAGCGTGGGCCGCGGGGTTGGGGAACTCATTGAACCTCCAGTCACAGTTGGGGAAGGGCCCGGGTGATTTTCCCGCCATAGGTGAGATGGAGTTAAGGATCTCAGTCAGAGGAGATGGCTGAATGTTGCGCTTTATTCTCTACTGAGCTTAAATGAAATGCACAAACATTAATGATTCCTTCCCTCATTTTCTGGCTTTTAAGGACCATAAAGAGAGACAGGAAATACTGACTGAATATATTACACAAGAGCCCCTAAGAGGCAGGGCTCTTTATTATCTAGCAGCAGGGTGAAGTTGTTAAAGAGTGCAATGATGGATGGATGGAGCAGGTTAATCAAAGGATATTGTCCACCAGACGTCCAATGAGTTTGCAGAAGTAAGTATCGTCAGGGATCCACACATTGTCTTCTCTGGGGTTCATGCCAAACTTCAGATAGGTCTCACTTAAGCACCAACCTGGGGTGCGGTTGTCCTTTTAAAGAAAACATTATTGCAATATTAAAGGAAGTGCTACAGTTCAAGAGTACTACACTGGTGGGGGAAAAAAGGAAAAACAATATATAATTCTAATACTCAGGAAATATTTACATAACAGTCAATACTCTAAGGCAGGGGTGGGCAAACTAAGGCCCCGGGGGCCACATGCAGCCCTTTGGACTGTTTAATCTGGCCCGCAGGCATTTACTAATATTTTATTGATAATTAAAGACTGCATATATTTTCCTTTAATGTCCTACAGTGATCTGTTGATTCGACCCTGTCATGGTCTAAACAAGAACAAGACTTTCCTAAAGCTAGCATCTCTACTCTCAGCACTAGAACGTAGGATACAGCTGTGACTGTGGCATTAAATATACTGTGTTTATGGTTTTACTTTTACAGTAGTATAAACTTTAAGCTATAAGCAAAATAAATGTGTTTGTATTGAGTGTTCACTGTGTTGGCCCGGCTCCCCACAAGAGTTCCATGTTCTAATGTGGCCCTTGGGGAAAAATAATTGCCCACCCTTGCTCTAAGGAGTGCCCTGGTGTTATTTTGTGTTTGTTTTGACACATTTGTTTCTGTTACTCATACCTTTAGTGAAGACATGATGGCATGCACCAGTTTTCTCTTCAGATTGGTTCGGTCTCTTAGATGCCTTTCATAGTAATGAAGGGTGTTGTACAAGTAGGTGACAGGACGATCTACACATGAAATGATTATTAGAACAGAACAGCTTCCTCTTCTCTGTCAGACATACTTTTGGTTCTTGTTGGAGCCATAAACAGACTTGATCTCACCATGAAACTTGTACAGGCCTCCTAGATGGTCCAGCAGTGTCTCCAGAGATTTGGAAACAGGAAGTAGCTCTAGAAAGCGGTGGATGACAATGTCAAAAACTGGCAAAAAACGCAGGCACACATTGCCAAAGTAGATTGGCAGGTACTGAGGCTGGAGCTGCATGGGAGGGTTCACTTGTTCTGCAAGACCCTCAAAGTACAACTTCTCTGGGTATTTCTATAAGAACAAAAAAATTATAATTTACAATTGCATATACATTTTAGAAAGCTTGTGTTACAAACACTATAATGAATTCCCAGCGGAGCAGACCTTATGGTAGCTCATGTGCTTTGTGTGCCAGTCACTCTGCAGCCAGTGTTCAGGAGCATTCTCCTTGACAAAGTCATTGACTCGATTCCTGAAGTCATTCGGTTTGAGCAGCAGCAGTTGAATGATGAAGTAGCACACCTGAGCTTCATTGCCTTCGTGGCTACGCATTGCCTGCAGCCAGAGACAAATAGCATGTCAACTATTCCTCATATTTGGAAAAAGCACAACAAAATGTAAAAGGTGCAAAGTGCATGTGTATATACCAAGCACAGAATGAGTCTATCCAGTGTGACAATGTTGTACTTCCACACCATGTCGTTGAGGATTTCAATGCACTTGTTCAGCTGCTGCCCGCCGGCTGACGTAGAGAACTCATACACCAGGAAGTCTGCAAATGTGCGCACATGAGCCACCAGTGCACGCGCCCCAATGCGCTCCAAGACTCTAAAGTGGCAGAAGAGCAAGCAGCTATGAGTAAATTATCCCACAACACCACCACAGCTTTCTCCCTCTGGATCAATTAGCTAAACAGATGTTGTTTAGAGAGTTAGGGACGTCCCCTTGGGCCAATTAGAGTCATTTAGAAAATGCCACAACATTAGATGTGAGAGATCCCTCCAAGATAGTCTTGACTAAAACATGATTACAGTATGAACAACTGACATGTTCCTTAATGTAAAGTGATGAGGACGCCAACATTTTGTTTTACTAAAGCATTTCCATGTCTTTGAGTGCATTACCAGACCTGAAGCCTATCTGGTTAATGTGGTCTGTCTCCAGCAGCATTTTCCACAGCAAACAGAGGAACAGTGGGGGCGATCCCTGCATCGAGAAATGAGTTATAATGTCATTCTCATTAGCCATGGACTTCCACTTTCTGTATTCCTCTTCTACGTTTTTCTTCAGGTTGAAACGAGACTCCTGAGGGACGTTGTTTTGTTTGAAGAATGCCTAAAAGAAAACAACATTAATTCAGATAAAACAGTATTAGTAATTTATTTTGCCCACAGTGGTACCTTCCTACCTGTAATGGAGCAGGGAAACAGGACAAAGTATGTGAGGCCCAGTTATGAGGCGTGAAGTCCATAATGGTCTTAAGAATGTCTTTACACCAAGTTCCTTGAATAGAATCGGACCCTGTGAAAAAATCTACAAAAGATACAACAATGAGTCCGTAAAGATTTAATGAACTGGTGTAGAGGTAAAGATTGTAATGCCTACATTTAGGTTTCATACACAAAGTCAGAATTTAGCACCTAAATGATAAATTAATTGCTAGGCCCAGTTAAATATGTCTAATTTGAAGGCTGTAGACCGAGACAGAAAGCAGTGAGGAGTTACCGGTGACATGTGTGGCTCTAGCCAAAGTGAGGATCAGGGCTCGGTTCAGCTCCTCAGACTCTGCGGACAGTACCGTCTTTGGGTCGTTGAGGAAACGGGTAAACTGAGGCTGCACCTCAGAGCTGCCCAATGCAGTGATCAACCGCAAGGCCGTGCTTTCAACACTGCAGGTAACAGATGGTCCTAATATTAACAAGGTTGTTCTTATCTTCCAAATGCACAATTTATTATGCTGTGTTGTTTGTTACTGCTTGCGTTACCATAGATGCAGCTGGTTCTGGTTGGTCTGAGGCACGGCAGCGAGACTGTGAAGGTGACTAAGCAGCTGGACTCTGTAGTGTGGCTGAATGTGATGCATCCTGTAGCTGAACATCTCCAGTAAAGTGTGAAGAATTCCCCAGGCGTGAGACTTGAATACATTTGGTAGCAACTGGCCTGCACAGACAGATGGACAGAAGGATATGCTTAATGGCACAAATAAACTTAAATAAGGAGCAATGGCTATTTTTAAATTCAGACGTTAACTCACTGATGAATCCTTTGATGCCCAGTGACTCGATCTCCATATAGACCAAGAGCCTGCTGTATGTTTCTACCAGCGCAGGGGCCAGGGCCACGCTGGATTTGGCCTGGGCCAGCTTAATTACTCGTGTTGCAATGCTGTGAATCAAACTGGACAGGGCTTATCTATTAGTTAATGTTTTAATAGTACACACTCTTTTATCACGTTTTCTTCTATAATTTGCACTTACCTCATTTTTGCATGAACTGTGAGTGAATCGAGCAAGTGCATGGGCAGTGGGGTGACTGATCCTGATGCCATACACTTGGTACCAGGCAGATTGATGCCCATAGATGCATTTCCATAGATGGTCTCCACCAGGACACCCATGGGCAGTGTGAAGCACTCAGAGTTGGTGCTGTAGGCATTACACAGCAGAGCAATCTTGTAGTCTGACATACCCAAGGTCTTGTGACGCAGGGACTGTTGGAGGAACCTGTGACAAAAGAAAAGCTATTTTATTAAGAAAACCAGTTGTTAAGTCTTGGTTCTCTTGCAATCTTTTAGGGCCACATACTCATGGTGTAATTTAAGAGAGTGAGGGATGGGAATCTGCAGTTTAGAGTTATCACTCTGTGCTTTTTTGTTCAGGTGGATCCATATACAAGTCATTGCGAAAGAATGAGTCGACTGGGGCTTGGTGATGTCGGGAACTGGGATGCACTGCAGAGAAAATATTTAAATCTGCTTTTAAACAAATATACACTTCCAATAATAATTTGCACAAGTGATGGTTACCTCTTTTTCTGGGTAAAGCAGATCAAACAGCTTCATGACAGGCAAAAAGTCAGCTAAGGCATTTTTCTGAATGCTGCCTGATATGAATTGCAACAGCACCCACATCAGATGATCCCTTCCTTTAATGAGACCTCGACCTGCAAGCTACAGAGACAACAAAACTCAACTAAAACAGATCAAATTAATACAGTCTCAGAGAGTTCAATCACATTTTAGAACTTTGTAAATCAGCTGCTGCTTTCATATTTTTTTGTTTACCTTCTGATGTAACGACAACACCATATGCGGGAAGCTTGCGAACTGAAATAGCACAAAGAAGATGAGCTGCGAGGAAAGGTGTTGCCACAGGAGTTGACTGGTTCCCCCGATGTCTGCATCAAAGTGTTCCTCGGTTTCGGAGCGCTCCATGGCATAAACCACCAGGTCCACCAGCTGCTCCTCCAGCACAGGGCAGCGCTGCTTGTGCTGGCAGGGCCCGAGGGAAGTGTTACAGGACAAGGAAATGACAAGTAGGAAGGAGAGGAGGTTAAGTATAAAAAGAAGGGGATTGAAGATAGAAAAAAAGAGGAGGAAGGGAGACAATAACAAAGTCTGGATTTAATGATGTTTTGAACTAATCAGGAAAAACAGGAACATTACAATCTCTTCACAGCACTTAAGGTCTTAAGCTGCTTCATTTGCATCTGCTACTGCAACGTACAGTAAGTACTTTCTATTTTTAGACATCAGCATGTTTAAAAATTGTATAATCACTAAAAATAATACAAAAATACAAAAAAATATTTAACTGTCTTTAAAATAGTGATTGATTTACTCTAATGCACTATGTATGGCCAAGGAGGGCTGCACATTATATCACAAAGTTATCAGTGTTGCAATCTTACTTATTATAATATCAATATGGCAAAGAACTACCTGGACTAAAATAATTTAAATTTAATAAGGACAGACACTCAGACTTCAAATGTCAAAGTAATGGGCCAATTAGAGCTTTATCTCACAAATGTAACACCAGTGGCACCAGTTTGACAAGTGGAAGTTAGTCCAAAGCCTTGTTTTAGGTAATATAGTATTTGAATCAAGAGGGTAAACACATATTGTCACTGGATTACTCACCAACAATTTCTCATTTTGCATGTTTTCCTAGTGTCATGCTAGTCAAAAGTACAAGTATTTAATATTCAAATATTATTAATAATAACTATGGAGTTCTACATGGCACTATACTAGGTCCTATATCTTTCTGGCACTGACTGATAGTGCCTTACAGGAGATGAAAGATAATTGACAATTTTTACTAGACCTTTTTCCAAACAATAACCAAGCAATTTTAACTTTAGACTTGACAGAGCATAGATGATAGAACACGAGCAGGCTATTTTTACACAACCAACACAGAATATGAAGGAGCATCATCGAACAGATTCATACAGCACGGCACCAGACAACTAAAATGTCCGCATGCAGGGTTAAGGGGGGGGCCGGGACTAAGAGGAAATGATGGAGACCTTTTCCACAAACAAATATCTCAGGCTTACACATGAAGGGTAGAGTAAAAGAGAAACAGAAAGAGAAAGCATTAGAGAAGAGATGACGTAAAAATCCCCTGACTGGAAAGCAGGCCCAAAGGATTCCTCCAGGGATCCAAAATAATCCTTATTGTATTTATTTAACAGTAATCACATTGACCACACAATTTTCTTTAATCTAAATTTAATCAAATCTAATAGTTGTGTTAGTATTTCAACTACACTTCATGAAAAACACTTAATTGTAGTTACATACAAATTTCAGTAAAAAGGCTCCTTGTGGCCTTTCAATGCAATCAGTAACAAGTGATAATCACACAACAAAGGTCAAGGTTCACTCATTCATTCAGAAAACCAACAAGAGACACCCATCTGCCAACCTGGGCAAAATACACACATCATCGAATCAATGCAAACAAACTGAATATGTCCATACAGTCAAACAATGCTTTATTTGAGCACAAATGTAACAACAAAAACAATACACCACTGAGCCATGCATCTCACTTGCCATTAGGCTGACAGACTTTTGTTCAGGTAATACAAAAGCAACCTCAGGGTGAAAAAAATGTAAATAGAATTGCAGTGATTACTTACTCAAACTTTAACTGATATCGTCTAAGAAATGTACCCGACCCCTTGTGGAGTTTTGCCCAGGTTAGCACCACACACAGCAGCGCCAGGTCGAACACAAGAGCGCCGTGCTACCAACAGGCACGGACCAGACTACATCCACACATGCAGTGCAGCAAAGCTTGATGTGTCAACAGCAGGGTTCAGAAGAAAAAAAAGTTGATTTAAAACTCAAAAACAACTGCTGATCTGAACATAAAGATTTTGCAGGGATTATTATAAAAGTGTAATATAATGTAATAGTGTAATGATTAAAGCTGCCCAAAATGCTCATTGAATTTACTGAATAGATCTTCACTCTGTATTAAGTAAACTCCTTATAGCTTTACCTTTAAATAATTCATAATTGCTCTCAGTAACATAAACTACATACATAGGCAGAAATACAGGCTTCAGTTTGTTGATGTAATTGCAGATTCTTTAGTATGAAAGGCAAACTGAAATTAAAAGTCTGGAAAAGGAGAGGGACACTCAGAGAGAAGTCATGGGAAAGGAAAAAAAGACCATCCTCAACCCTTTTTGGAACTTGAAAACACCTGTAAATACTTCTATAGTCCACTTTCATTTCATCATAACGCCTTGCTGTGACCGCATCAAGCTCTGTGCCATTTTTTTGTCTTTTCTCTTAATGCTTCTATTTATGGCCAGTTTCCCATGTGATTGTGTCGGCAGGAAAATTCTAAAAAGCTAAGCGTCCAATGGGCTGGTTAGTCGGCAGGTCAGAAGACCAGAAAGAGGAACAACGACATACCTGGGCAATGTTCAGAGTCTAGAGAGCGCATTGTAGAGAGACAAACACAACACACAACCAGAGGACAAGAAAGGTAGAAGAAGATACAAAGAAGGGGAAAAAGAGAGACAGAAAGAAAGCAGTGACTAGGGAGCTAGGTTGTTCACCATTTGTCCAGCATCACTTCAGCAACATGAGTTAATCAAAAACATATTAGGTTTCTTGTACAATTAATAACGGTCGAACAATTAGTGTTTTTGCTCTACATTGGTGGCTGTGCTGAAGTGAAACTGCTTGAACCCAACAGAGCAAACTAACTCAGAGGCTTGTTTTACAAACTGTCTTTTATAGCTGTGTTGCAGGGGTAACAAGGAAGACAGAAGGATAAGGTAAAGGGATTAATGAAAAACGATAAATAGAACATAAATAGATATTGAAAATAAAGAGGAACACAACAGGAAATAAGTAGGAAAGTGAAGGTGAACAGGAGCGGGTATAGGAAGGAAAGATGCAGAAAGGGGAACAATATTTTCCAAGGAATTATTAGGAACACGTTTAGGTGCAGGTAGTAAATAGAGGTGGGGATAAATTACCTGTTTGTTGAGCCCCAACATGTTGCAGACCATCTCTCTTGAATATGGCTGCTCTAGCACATACCGCAGCAAGCCTGTTTGTGGCTCAAACAGGTCCTGGACACATTAATATTAACATTAACAACATTTGCATCTATGGAGATGCTATGTTTAATGTGCAAATATATTACCTTGTCATATGGCAGCATGCCTCTCAGAGGAAAGCGCAGTGTTGTAGGGTCTAACTTCCAGGAGTTACAGATGGCCCCACTGTTATTCACGACTGGCAACAAGCTGCAGCGACCTGCAACACATATCCAAAAGCTCATATTCTCAAATGCAGAACTATTGAGTCTTTCCATAACATAAAATGGATTTGAAGTAAATTTGTTGCATTTTAGTAACTTCTGTGGATCAAAAAAACCTAGGGAACCCTTTCCTAGCTCTTCCTCCTCCTCTACCTGCAATAATCAAAGACGGGCCCTGTTGGATCCCTGTGGGTCAGTTTCCGTTAAACCATAATTTGAAAGAGTTGTACTTACGTATACAGCTATGTAAAGTTATACAACTGTGAACAGAGATAGATTCTTTACATTTCTTTTATTCATAAGGGTCTAAAAGTTTGAAGTTTATACATCTCTTACCGCAGATAGAGTTGATTCTTGCTGTGGGTCTGAAACTGTCCACAAAGTCTGATATCAAACTGCCCAGAAGCTTAAGAAAATAATCAAGAGCAAATTAGCAAATAATAGAAAATAGACATAAGGTCAATGTTGCAAGATGCTTTCAGACAAAACAAACACTTACCCAGTGTGACAGCTGTCCCTCTGGATAAAGTTTTCTAATTTCTGTTATGGCAAAATAGGCCGGCAACAGGCAGGCATTTCTATCCAAAATGTACTCCACCACCTGGAACACATACACAGTAAATGAGTTTGGGTTTGACACGAGCTGTGCATGTTGAAGAGAGAAATCAAATATTGTTGTTGAGAAGAAAGACCATTACCTCTCGGGCAGCCAGCAGCTGTTGTACAATAGCTGAGCTCACAGTGGTAGGAATAGTCTGAATTTTATCCAATACAGCTTTCAGCAAGTCCCTAACACCCTGAAACATGCAGACACATTGAGATTATTAGTTCTGGTTTTGTCTATTTGGAGAATTACACCCAATAATCTGATAAAATCTTATAGAAAACAGCAAATTAATTTAACTTTTGTCAAATGTTCATCAGTGTCATTTTCTTAATTATTGTGATACAGCTTGTAAACATTTTAGAAGGTGGATGATTGTGTGAGACCTTGTAGTCCACTCCTCCAATGATCTTGCGGATCAATTTAAAGGTTAACGCCCACAACTGAGTCCTCTCCCACTCCAGACCGTCTGAGCTAATAAGAGCCACACAAACCATCCTGAAAACAATGATATATGAAGAGAAACAATAGGATATGCAACTTTACTTTTGTATATTTCTACAACAAATGGGATTTTTATACAATTATTACAGGATTATTATAAACACTGTTTTTACCTTGGGGGTAACAGACTGGTCTCTACTGCCATAGCAAGACAGTCGTAGAGAAAGGAGATTCTTTTAGGACTGTGCTGACTGTGTATAAACCTCACTATCCACTGCACACACTGCTCATGAGATTCCTGCAGAAGTACAAGAAAAATGTAAGAACTAACTAAAATAAACAGTAAAAGTCAGACACACAGCAATGTTTAAAACTGTTAGCATTTGTGGCACCTGTGGCAAAGTTCCCCAGTATTGTCGAAAGGCACCAAGGCAACTGATCAGTTTGGTCCTCTCATCCTCTGGTGTGTCCATAAACATACTAAAATATATTTACATTTCAGCAATCTTTTGTTGGATATGATAAAGCAATTCATACAATAGTCAGTTTAAAAGAAAAATGGAGTTCAGTCTTACCCAGCAAAAGCCTCTTCTATCATTTCCGTTTTCTGCAACATTAGAAAAAAGTCACACATTTAAAACAAGTCCAACGGTGATGTGTAAACAGAAAGGGGATTTGCCACATACTGCAATGCACTCATTGCAAGTCAACAATCATAATTATTTAGGCATTGTTGACATCTGGTAACATTATTTAGCCACAAAACCTTAAAAAATGCACCAGCAAGAATAACAGAATTAGCCATTTAATAATTACTGTTCTTAATAACTATAAGTTTGCCCATGGCTTTCATCATCTTAACGACGTTATGGTTGTGTTATTGCATGTAAGCATTTAAATGTATATTGAACATGTTTTACCACAACATCCTCAAAGATGCTCTGTAGTTGGGTTTCCATCGAGAGCGCCATTTTTTCCCGCAAAAATCTATCCCAATTTCAGCGAAACATCACATAAATGAGAGGCATTACATTCTGAGTTGAACGATGCTAACAGTTGGCTAAGTGCTAAGAGGCCCCGGAAAGAGTACGCCACAATGAGTGTAACCGCAAAAACAATCCGTGTAGCTATTGACGCCGGATCATCTTACAATTCCTGTTTCATGATGCCCATTGTGCTGACTGTTGTGATTAATTTACAAATTGAAGAATTTAAATTTGTTCAGTAAGAGATTTTATTATATGTTTACAGAATGTTTACATTACATGTTATATAAACACATTGAGATTATTAGTTGTGGTTTTGTCTTACTCTTCTGGTTTGGTTTTACTAAACATGCTGTTTATATATAAACAGCATGTTTAGGGTTAACATGCTGTTTATATATAATTTTGGACGCTGTGTAACGTTATGGCGCCTAACACCATACACCTCAAGGATTTCTTTGCTAACCTGACCCGCATAAAACAGTGTGTTTTACTGACTATAGCTTTTTTGTTTCTTTCGTCTGCCTCTAGCAACTATACCTCATTGTTGATAAAATGGAAAATCTAATCTAATCTTGTTGTAAATAATGCAAATCTGTTTTAAAATAAGGGGGCACGCGGTGGCAGTGGTTAGCGCTCATAGGCCATTTTTCTTTCTGTGTCCTCCCCGTGATACCGTGGGTTCTCTCTCCGCCCACATACATGTACGTAAAGGTTAATTGGCAAGTGTCCCTAGTGAATTAATGTGAGAGTGAAAGTTGTCTGTCACTGTCTCTGTCTAAATGTCTAACTGGCTGCAGTCCAGGGTGTACCCCGCCTAAGGCCTAAGTTCCTGGAATATGCTCCTGTCACCGGCAACCCCTTACGGAAAAAGAATTATGCTGTAAAATATTGTGAATATTATGAATAATAATTAAACAAAATAGCAATTTTGCGTATTTTGAGTTCTTTGGTAAAATGTTTGCATTTAATTCATATCAAAGACTACTATCCTTATTTTTCTTTATAACTGCAACCTTCAATAACACAGGTACTTAGTGTGAATGTCAATAGGTGTAATGTGCACAGACAAGTGAGGCCACATTCCTTTTACGCGGAACCTGAAAGGCTTTACCAGTGACAGCCCTATGCTCAAATTCTTTTTTTTACTTCCTCCTGGTGAGACGCGTCTAGGGCAGTTTACCTGTATCTCCGCGGAGACCACTGCTACAGACTCTACAATGTTGGACGTTTTTACAAAAATATGAGCCCAACTGTCAGAGATGTGGACGTGGATAATGTGGGTTTTGTTTCTTTTGCTCAGTTTCCGCACAGGTAGGTGCCCCTTGATATACTATTAGTGATTAATCAAATAATGGCAGGTGGCTACATAGTATTTTACAGTAGTATGGCTACGACAGGTAAAAAAGTTTTAAAAAATATTGTGTTTCTGCCGATCTAGTTACTTTTGTACTTCACCCATATTTGTTATAACAAGATTTAATCCATAGCTTTATTAGGCTGTCTTCACAGTGATTCATTGTAAACTGCTTAAATTATTGTTCAAACACAAAGTCTCAAGGTAGCAACCATTCCACTGTGTTACTGATTAACTCACTTTATATTGTTTGAGTCATCACAGAAACTCTCCCATTCGTCATGGCAAAACACTGTAATTTAAAGTTAAGGTTCCACTGTTACATACCAAGTCTATGAGAATAACAAGCTGTTCCAAATGTAAATTCTTATCATAAATTCCATCTTCTGTGTTGGACATGGGTGTGTTGCGTTCAAAGAGCAATGTTCAACCAAAAAAGAATCATGTGAAAGTGTGTTTGTTCACAGAAATCAAGTGTGTAATTGTTTAATGTTTTTCAGCCGTCCTTTCCTCACCTCCCAGTCCAAGCAATGTCACCTTCTCTTCAGTAAATTTCAGAAATGTCCTGCAGTGGTCTCCAGGATATGGCACACCAGTTGACACAAAGTACAATGTACAGTATGCCATGTGAGTAAGAAAATTTTATAAAATGGGTTGCATCCTTAACTAATCATAACCCCCAACTTGTTGAATATATTTCTCAGGCCATTGTACAGTGGCCTAAATTGTTTACAAGTCTTAAGTCTTAAGGGGGTTTACAAAGAAATGAAGAGAAAAGGTATTGCAACAACAGAGCGTAACCTAATCTGACATTGCATTTGTTGCATGAGGACAAACTGAACAAAAGTAGAGTAGCTTTTTTGTGGTCTGGTTTTACAAGTTATTTTTGTGTGGATTTCTCTTGTGTGGAGTAGCTACGGGGAAAGTGTGCCTACAGACAAAGGAAAGCGGGCTTTCTGGAGGCCGGTACAACATTGTACAGAAATCGCAAGAAACTGGTGTGATTTGAGCAATGAGACATGGGACCTGGAACACGGATATCATGCCAAGGTTCGCGCTGTCGGCAGAAACACAATCTCCAAATGGGCGTTAACAGAGAAGAGATTTGATCCCAAGATTGACAGTAAGTTGAAGTGACATATGTGAGAAACAAACACTAATAACCAGGATGAAGGTATCTATCCTTTCCAATTTCCTGTGTATTGTTTATCTAGTTCACCATTTAGATAAAAATACTACTGCAACAGACAGCAATTGTTTGTTGTATAAGTGTTTTAATTATAAGGACCCAAATTTAGCTGTACCTTAGTGCCAGCTCATCTTCCATGGGGCACAAAATTTGATACAAATTATTACATCGAAATAGTTTTCTTACTTGAAGTTGTTATACATTACCCACTGTTTGACATAATTATCCATCACCTCTTTAGCATTTTTTCAGTTGTTTCAAATGTGCCAATTTTTATCCCACAGCTGAATTTGGCCCTCCGATGGTTTCTGTGGAAATCAAGGACAACAATGCTGTTGTCACTATGGAAGGACCAATGAGACACCTACCTCTCTCGGTTCCCATGGCAACACTGTACCCCCACATGACCTATAACCTCTCTGTCTACAATACCCACAGTGGCCAAACTGTAAGTACAAATATATAATAGCACTGGCATGACATTACGACCAGTGCTACCATAACTTGCTGTGTTCTTTATTGTGCAGCGTCACTTTCCAGTGGCCACTAACGTCTACACATATCGCCTGCTGGACTATGGAACAGAATATTGCTTTTCTGCAAACACAAAGATTGAGTCAATGCCCGCCAAACATCTCGCCTCAACATGGCACTGCATCACCATGCCTCAAGGTAACAGCCACATTCTTTACTGTACGAGTGGGTGGAGGAACGGATATTTGTTGCATTTGTTGAATGAGTCGAGAGGAATGAGACCAAACGTGAAACAAAAATGAAAGTAGGACTGGATTACCGAGAACTTACTGTTCCATGAGTTAGAGACTTCATGCCTCCTCTATTGCCACTATCATTTTTAACTTGAAGTTTAAATTTTCTTCTCCCAGATCCCCTTATCGACCAGCTCAAGAGGATAGTAGTGTGTATTGTCGTTCCCGCAGTCCTCTTGTGTTTGCTGGTATCAGTTGGCTATGTTCTGTACAACTACTTGTCTGGAAAAGGGCAGAGGAGCCCTTATGTTCTGGTAAAACAAACATATGTATCATGTTTTATGACAATACTCGTTATGTCTTTAAGCACATGTGACTAATATCTCTTTTCAACTTGACAGAACCCACCCTCTTTTCACTTCCCACCTCTCTTTCCACAAGAGAATCGCACCATTATTATCTTCCCTATCCCTATCCCTATCCACGAAGCCAAAGACAAGAGGTTGGAAGGTAATAATCCATATAGTGCACAGTTAAGGCCAGCGCTCACCTATGCCAACCAGAGGCCTGAAATACTGCCGCTACATGAGGAACCTGTTGACTATGGATTTGTCAGTGCCAATCCAGGAGAAACAGAGAGGTGTAAAGAAGTCAGTGTCAGACAATGCAAAATAGACTCAGAACAGCAAGGTTACAAGAAGAAAGAATGGCAAGTTGAAGCTGAGTCTTCTGCCGGGAGTTATGCCTCACAAAATTCTTTCCCTCAAATGCCAAGGTCCTCGACGAATCCAATGTTACTGACCCAAAATCAAAAATGCTCTGGTTTATTTCTACACCAAAACCCAGAAACAGGTCTATTTCAGTTACAGTTGAACACAGACAAAGAAGTTATGAGAGCCAATGTAGTTGAGCAGGGGCACAGCGTAGGAGAAAGTGTAGCTGTTGCGTCTAATTACGCCTCACAACACATCGCTCCGGTGCCTCCATCTGACCAGTCAGATCAATTACCAGATGACTATGGTGTTCTAGGAGTGGTTGCTGATCAGGAAGTAGAGAATGATGGATCTATCCGTATTAACTGGGATCCTGGATCTAGGAGGATCATATTTCCAGAGTTGGATTCATGGATGAATGGGGTTAAACAGAGTGAGAGAGAAAACCTGCTTAGCGAGGAGAATGATTTACAGTTGGAAAATGTTCTGGTGAGGCAAACATCAGAGGAAGAGGCACTCTTAGAGGCAGAGAGAAGTGGGAGGGCTCAGTGGGATGAGGAGGATTTAATGACCAAATGGAACCTGGTAGTTTCTGACAACTAGCAAAATAAATAGTCCAGAATTCTAAAAACTTTACTATAAAATCATAAATGTGCCATAGTCTGTGGTGTTGCACAACCTTTAACAGCTTGTGTGGCGCTCTGTCTATTGTTGGTTGTTATATAACAGAAAGTAGAGGATGGTCCATGTTGTTTTGTAAACCATCCATCCTATTACACATAGGCCCTCTGTTAAAAAAAGATCTTGCAGTGAAGTGCATCTTTCTTTATGGCCTAATCCAAATGTGTTCTACAGGTGTTTTTAGGTCCAAAGACCTTGTTTTTCTCCAGTTTATAAAAGATATCTGTTAATCTCCGTTATTTCTCGTCCCATCCATATTTGGTACAAGCTGCAGTGTTGCGTTCTGTGCCACAGCAAGGAATAATGTTTTATTTTAATTTATCAACATATCATACCTCTGCAGAGTAATATTTATATGCATGGTATTTATTTTGTCTATGGAGGAATTTTCCAAATGCCACAAACAATGTCAGTATCAGATCCCGAATCAACAATGCATTTTTTGACAGAATAATAACTGTCCCAAATGAAGGAGCTATTTAATCTTTAATGTTTGCTGATTTTATATGACACCTCACTAAACTATGTTGTTGTTACAGTGTGGCTTTATAATGCTGTAATGCCGTTTATAGCCGTTTATCTGTTTAAAGTAGTTTAAATGTAAAGGAAGCATTGTTGCTAGTTCTTCAATTTATGTCTTTTACCTCGGTGTCAGCCACAGAAATACATAATCTAAGACTACAATTTACAAAGCATATGAAATATTATCACTATAATCTGTCTGGAAGGGGACTGCAAATCTATCTAAAGAACAGTTTAAAAGTTTATTGTTTAACTTAATTTTGCAGAAATTAAATGTAACTTCCAATAAAAAATGAAAATACTTAAAAACATCATCTGTTCCCTGTTGTGTTCAGTCCATTATGCCATTTTAATGTTTGTTTGTTTTTTGTGGACTACTGTAGCTTTAATTAACTGATAAAACCTGTTCAACTTTATATCATTTTATCCTTATAAACCCATTACTAAATAAAAAACATACCTAAGTAACATAATTGTGACGACCATGCAATCAGTTCATAGCCGCAGTAGTAGGCTAACATAAGTAGTAAGCAACTTCTAATGTCAAAAAACCACTAGACACCATGAAAGCCCATTTCCACCACTTTAAAAAAATGAAAACCTTGCAGCCTTTTTAAAAATGTTTTATCTTACTGTGACTTTAATTATGACTGTAAAAATTAAAAGGAGCAGGCTACAAATGCACAACCATTGTTATTGTGTGCGTGTAGCGACATCTGTTGGTAACTTGTCAACATTAACACTTTCTAAGAGGAGTAGTAGTAGCCTATATTCTATAGCCTATTCACCTCGCCAATACAACACATATTATAATGTTATATTAGTATTTATGGAATTGAAACACAGAAGTTTTATGTTTCCTGACAAATTAGTTGGTCCTTAGTGTAACCACCAGATGGCGTGCTAACATGTCCTCCTCTCATCCGTCATGGCGGCGTCCTGCTCAGCTTCAGCTCTGCATCACTGGGCAGGACCGCGGTGGGGCCGGCCTGCCAGTCTTTGGGCACTTCCGCCGGGCTCGGGTTTCCAATTCCTCCGATTCGGCATTTAAATTGGGCTGCAAGACACCAGCTGCTGCTACATCCAGCGCTGTACGTTGACTGAAAATAGCACCTAAACCTATTCTTAAAAAATACATCTAACGTAATAGGCTCAGAAGACTTGAGTTTTCTTCAGTAGAAGGGCTGAAAGGCTGGAGCAGCTGAACAATAACGGTGTGTGTGCTCAGTGACAGCAGCTCGGTGCATCATTCTGGGATTCCTCTACACGCTTTGGACGAGATTGTTTAGTGGTAACGTGATGCTGGACATGAACATTATGATTTAGACTTTTTGGAATATTTGTTTTCTTTGTTAATAGCTAACAGCTGTGTTTGAATGCTGTTTTGTGGCCTATGCCCACAAGTGGCCTGGGCAATGGAGGACTGATGGACTCCGCTTTTGTTGCATTTAAATTAAGGCGTTCAACAAATTGATTTTGTTTATAGTCTCCTGTTTAGTTGTACTTAAACAAGTGTGTACATACTCTATACTCCATATATAAGAGTGTATATAATCGATAATAAGCAAGAGTTTCAAGCAGTTGTTTAATTCAGAGAAAAGACAACCATAGTCATGTTTAGCTGGCTTGGGACAGACGACCGAAGGAAGAAGGATCCAGAGGTTTTCCAGACTGTCAGTGAAGGACTCAAGAAGCTCTACAAAACCAAACTCCTGCCTCTGGAGGAGAGCTACAAGTTTCATGAGTTCCATTCTCCGGCGCTGGAAGATGCTGACTTTGACAACAAGCCCATGGTCCTCCTGGTGGGCCAGTACTCCACTGGCAAGACCAGCTTCATACGGTGAGCAACATTTGCATTACATGTAAACAGATAGGAAAGGGAGAGGCAGACACACCCAAACTGACAAGTCTGTTTCCAAGTTTCAGCACTGAAGCACTGCATGTGTAGGAGATGACTTAATCATGATGCAAAACTGCAAATAAAACCAAGATGAGAAAACGCAAAACGCCCAAAGTCACAACTTTTTAATTGATTCCATAAAAAGATTTTATCAGCACATACAAGCGCGCAAATTGTGTTTGGAGGTAATAGCTACTCCCAAATCCTCCCTGCAGCAATGTCCACTTGTTTCTGGAAATCTTATTTACAACATACACCAATTAAGTTAATCATTTTGCTCAATGTTTTTCTGTCCATTAAATATCCCTTTCCCTTTTCCTCAGAGCATCTGGGTTGAGGTTTACAGGGACTCATGAAGAGTGACAGCCAGTCATATTAGCAGCTGGATGTTGGGCTTCTTTGAAACTGCAGGGCTGCTACTAACAGCCTCATGCACTACACAGCATTGTAGTAATTAGCTAGGCCTGTAAAAGCCAGAGAGAGGATGCGTTAGTGACTTCCTGCTGAAAGACAGGACAGAGCAGACATCACTTTTATCTCTCTTTTCCTCCTGTCTGTTTTTCTTGCTAGCACATTTTACTTCTCATTTTCTGTCTTTGCTTCTGATAGCAGCCCCCCTCAGTCAGCAGCCCGACCTCTAGCGCTTCCATTGTAACAGTAAGATGCAGAATGTACAAAGTGCTGAGTAACTCTGGGTCAGGGCTGTAGCCAAGTGTATTTCACAACAGAAAGCATTAGCAGCTGATACTGGCCTGTGGCTAGCGTCAAATGATTTCCCCTAAACTGCATTAAAACTAGTCTATTAAAGGTCAAAGCTCTGAATCTCTAATGGCTGAAAGCAACACTACCTTCTTGACATGAAACAAATTGATCTACCCTTCTTTTAAAGAAAAAGTGTGCCTGGTTCACAGGTAGTCTGAGTGATTGTCTTTGTCTCCTCTAGACACAGACAAACTGAAAGGTTGGAATTTGGACAACCATTATGTTGAATGTTTATAGACTAATGGAAATCTTATTAAACTATTACGCCCCTCTAAATAAACCGCACCACCACCAAAAGACCTTTAGACACAACTGATGAAGGAAAACTGACACTCTGGAAAAGCAGCACGGAATAGAGGCTTGCCTATTACACACAAACTATCATGTATATTGTTATAATTGTCACCACTTTACTCAGCAGTTCAATGGCTGTTTGTTCTGAAAGGTAAAAAACGTTCTACTTTTCCACTTTAAAATAATTCACATAGATAATAGGTACTGTAACAGTAGACCAGTCATTGTAGTGTTCTGCAAAACACAATTGCTATTGCTTTTAATGTTGTCTTGAGGCTTCAAAGAGAGAGGCTTATGGAGTTTATTCTCCCCTGGAGAACAAATCGTTTTCAGTGGCTTAGCCACATTTTGTTTTTTCTGGAGCTACATTATTGGTTACTTTTTGAATCATTTCATGTTTTAAAGGATCTTGTATCACTAGACTTTGCACAATCTGAAGCAATCGGAAAGGTAATTTTCTGAGTGTGTTGGTTGTAGATTGTAATGTAACAGTGATTTGTAAGTAAGTAAAGTAAGTAAAAGTTTATTTATACAGCACCTTTCACAGACAATAGTCACAAAGTGCTTCACATGCAGCCATTTTTCAGGCGCTGTGGTCTTCAGGAAAATGAAATAGAGCTTTTTACAGACAACTACAGTTGCCATTTCAACATACATAACATAAACATACAGACATCAGACAACAGCAGGATAACAGCACACATGGTCTCGTGATGGGATTTTTAGTGGAAAGGTTTGTGACCTAACTAAGCCTTGCGTGCACAGAATGGTTGATGTATGAGGCAGCCCTATAGGAGCTGACACATATTGCTATCTTCATACATTAGGTTTATGACATAAAAAAACATTCGGCACAAGCTTGTTCATAGGCGTTGGACAAACTCCCTCCCAGACTCGCACGAGTAGTGATGGCTCTGCCAGGCACTGGACTCTCTCTCAGTAAGGTGTGTGAGTGTTTGTGTAGAAGATGTTTAACCCTTTCATGCATGAATTATGAAAGCCACAGTCAAGATTTTTTTTCTCAGTGCTTTTATTACCCTTTGGGCATAAAAACAAAACTGAACTTTTTTTTTTTACTTGTAACTCTCAATGAGTTATTCACCTGTCCACTCAGGTGGACTGCATGCAACTAGGTTTTTAAGTTCTAACACTGCTCATTGCATTGCAAAATCACTAAACTCTTCCTTTTTGAACATATGTTATCAAAAATATTGTCAACAGTTTTCTAAACACAATTTTAAATGAAATTTAGCTGCATGGTCTGCTTTAGTGTGTTGTGCATCATTTCACTAATTCTATCTTGTATGAAAATTGCCATAGCACCCAGGGCACAAAGCCACAAGACACCGCTTGCAGATGTATTTGGTCTTTCTTGTGCATGCAGCATCATGGCATCTGTTTGCATTTTTCACTTCGATGAGCTGAGGCCAGTGGTTTCCTGGGCCAAACCTGATCCTCATCCTCACCCTCAACTTCCTCAGCATCCTCACCCTCAACTTCCTCAGCATCCTCACCCTCAACTTCCTCAGCATCCTCAGTTTCACTGTCACTACTGGCTAATCCTTCTTTTACTGGCACCTATTCTTCATCGGGGTGCACGGCAGAGTGGTTAGCACTCCTGCCTCACAGCAAGAAGGTCGTGAGTTCAAAACCCGGCCAACTCAAAAAATTCTCGGTCGACTCTGGTCTTTCTGTGAGGAGTCTGCATGTCCTCCACGTGTTACTGTGGGTTCTCACCGGGTACTCCGGGTTCCTCCCACCGTCCAAACACATGCATGTTTAGGTCAATTGGCAAATCTAAAGTGTGAATGGTTGTCTGTCACTGTCTATGTCTAAATGTTAGCCCTGCGACTAACTGGCCACTGTCCAGGGTGTACCCCGCCTCAGGCCCAAAGCTGCTGGGATAGGCTCCAGTTACCCGCGACCCCTAACGGGACTAAGCGGTAGAAAATGAATGAATGAATATTCTTCATCGCTGCTACTAGCTTTATCCTCACTTGATCCGGATGGGATTTGCTCCACTACCCTGTAGGTCTTTCTATCACGCTCTGCACTTGAACTCTACAAAATATATATACATTATCTATTATTCACATAATAGAACTTATCTGCACAAAAGGTTTTTGTTACAAAAACTGCTAATTACATTGTAATAGCATACATATATTGATTTACAGTCAAAAAGGTACTGCAACTATATCATTTACAATACAAACAAAGTTCTGATAATAAAATGAATTGTTGTTGAAATATAACCAACAATGCATGATGTCCAAATTAGTGGACAGATAAATAATCCCAATTTTCTCCCAAGATAAAATCAATACTTTGAAAATTTAACAACACTAGGTTACTTTAGGTGGTACTTGATGTTATCATATTTTTTTTACCTCCAAGGGTCTCCTACTATAAAAGGTTTGGCAAGGTATTCCTGAGGTGGTCGGCCAGTCTGGCTTTCTGTCGACCATCTTGGTTTTAAGAATTATTTTTACACTTACAGTGGCTGACCAATGGGTGGCAGTGTAACAGATTAACGCACTAGCGTCCACAGATGTGGATTATATGCAACATCTCAGTCAATACCCATGCACATACAAGAAAACAGTTTTTAAATAGCTGTCCACTGTAGTGACCACTATGCATGAAAGGGTTAAGAGAATCTGTTAGCAGTTAAATCTATACACATTCCTCTCTGACAAGATTTATAGCCCCTTTAGTTTCTGCCTAAGTCTTCTTTATGGTGTGTCACAGTGTTGGGATTGTAAAAGTGCACACAAACACACCAATCTTCATTTACAACTTGTGAAATGCTAGCAAAATACAACTGTGAATTCAGTCTTTACACCCAACATGAGTTCAGAATCAGCTGTACTGTCCTAACAACCGTTACAGAAAACGTTCAACTTTATCTTCATTGATTTTATCTCAGTCACTAATTCATTCTTGTTCAAAAGGGAAGTCCTCATTCTGAACTCCCTCTCAGCTTTAATGTAGGAACTGCAGCACTAGGGGACAGTTTTGAGTTATTTTATGAGCATTGCAAAACATTTATCAAAGCAGCAGATGGTTTGTAGATGTGCTCATTTGATCATAACTCATGCCATCTGCAAGATAGGAAAACCTTAAACTCTATTAAATTTTGTGACTTCTGGCTATTTGGACATGCTGTAATCTTTTTTCTCTCCAGTCTGTGATTGGCATTATTACCATGATACAAATGTATAATTTTTTTACACATTTCAAATCACTGCCTGCAAATGCCAGTAACAGAAATACTTTAGGAAGTGAGTACACAATGCCTTGTTTAAAAAAAAAGTACCTAAAAGGCCTTTAATGGTTGGCTGCTTTGTCAGGTAATCTAATGCTACTTGTCGTTCTCACACCTACAGCTACTTGTTGGAGCAGGATTTCCCTGGAATGCGAATTGGCCCTGAACCCACCACAGATTCCTTCATCGCTGTGATGCACGGCGACAATGAAGGTGTCATTCCTGGCAACGCTCTAGTGGTCGACCCTAAGAAGCCCTTTCGAAAACTGAACGCATTTGGAAACGCGTTCCTCAACAGGTGCATACACACTCACAGAAACACATTCACAAGTAGATTGATGTAAGGCATTGATATTTTTGGAGCTATGTGAAAAAACAAAGCATAGAAACTTAAAACTAACACTTAAAAGGAAAGTTCACGTAAGAACCGCACCACAGCTCTTTATTCCTCTGTGATTGAATTTCCCTCTACTTCCTGCTTTGGTCATCCTTTTGGAAATAAAAAACAATCACAAAAGTCTTTATTTGCTCTTGGGGTACACCAGACATGCTGACTGTACATTGGGATTAAGAGGGGTCGCTTCACAGTGAGGACGACCGCTAACCTGTTAGTATTTGTACAGCTGGGGAAGGCAAGAAGCAAACGCACATAGGGGATCGAAGAGAAAGAGAATAGAAAGTAGAACTCTGTGGTGGTGTTTGTTTTTAGAGTATTTTACACTTCTGTGGGGTTTCTCTGTTCCTCTCTTTTCCCAGGTTTGTTTGTGCGCAGCTGCCTAATCCGGTTCTGGAAAGCATCAGTGTGATTGACACACCAGGAATCCTGTCAGGAGAGAAGCAGAGAATCAGCAGAGGTAACGCACACACACTTTTCTCTATCTCTGTATTGTGTCCCATTCAGCCGCAGCCTCCCAGTCCTACTGAAGTCTGAACTACAGTGTCAGCGTTTCCTTTGGATCTGCCTGCGGTTGTTTATTTTAGCTTTGAACTATCAGGAGGATTAGGCTTCATTCATTTCAAAGAACAGGAAGCGGGGACAAATAGATGAGCACAAATGTCCACACACAAGCAGTAGGTCACACAGCCCCAGCGCTCACATGGCGTAAACAAACAGAGCTGCAGATCCATTGTTTTTAGAATCAACTTGCATTTATTGTAGGTTTTGTGTATAAAAATGTAGACACTTGCATTAAAAGGGGTTGAATGATTAAAAGTGACTTTTGTGTCTCAAAGCTGCCATTCCCATTGAGCTCTTGGTATTTCCATAACAACTGCCTACAGTTCACAAAGAGCTGGGATATTTAAGGACTGCCATTACTTAGGTTTTTTGTTTTGTTTTCCTTTTATTGTGCCGCTGCTTTTTCGCCCACACCATTTTTCACCGACTTGTTTTTATGTCTGCAGCATACTGTCTGGATCTGACCACTTTATTTGCGGCACTAAAATAGATAAGGTAATTTGTGGTTTGTCTTTAGTGTCAGGAAAACTGCATTCAAGGGACTAAGGAGCTGTTAAAAAAACTACCAAACCACAACAGTAATTTTCATTTGGAAACTGTTCTTTTAACATATACCCACATCACCTCTGCTCTACTTTGTGTTTGTAAAGGCTGTTTTCAAACCAAACACACACTGAAGTAATGTGTTGGACACAACAAAATATGTTTTTTTGATTGTTTTTTTCAAGATGACTGTATCATTTTCCCAGCATTTGTAAATGTGCATGTTCCTCTTCCTTTTCTCCATTTGTTGTTTAATTTGCCACTTTTAATTTGTATGTTTTATTCTTTCACCATGCATATTGTGTGTTTACATTCACAGATGAAGAGTTTTCAGGCTATAGCTTTCTACATAGATGTCCTTATGGAGGTATTGTGGAGAAATCTAATCACCAACAAGCTGATAAAAGGCAAATGAAAAGGATATCTTGAAGAATTTATGGAAGACTATGCTTGTTCTTCACTGGAGCCTTGTCACATGATTTGGCAAAAAACATAAGAAGTTGAATAGTTTAGCCCTAGTGCTAACAGATGTCCTGTGCCTCATGGGACGGGATACTGCTGTAGCTTTAGCCTCTTAGCCACGACCCAGCCCAGACATGTGACGGGTGCACTGCATGAAGAAAAATCCACTTAAATTCACATTGTCAAGGTATCCCCTAGTCGTAACAGAGTCAGCTTTGCTCAGTCAGCAGTGTGTTCTTTATATTCCCTCAGATGTGTTCTCACATGGTAAAAGTGCCACTAAAATAACAGCACTGAAGAAAGCTGTTAAGTAAGAATGCTTTAAGAAATATAAAAAGTAATTGTTTGTTTTGATAAATGTTCAAAATGCAAAGTGGAGGACCTCAAACGTAAAGCCAGTGTCATCAACACTGAAAAAGCACAGAGAGAGTCCTGGAAGTGACGGTGGTAAATGTTATACTTTTAAAAGCGTTCATACTTTACAGCATTTTTTTTTTCACACCAGCTTAATACTTTTGCACAATAATATAATTGCCTTTTGGTGTCTTACAAAGTTCAGCCTTGAAATGCAACCTAGCGTTAATGTACTGCAATGTGTTACCTTCCATTACACTGGCTCTCTTCTGTTGGCCCTATTTCTAACCTCAGTAATCCCTCATGTTGTCCTTTGTTCATTGTTTCCCTCTGATATCTTGTGGAATGTCTCCAGGTAAGAGCCAGTGCTGTCCTTGAGCTGTAGGAAAAGTCAAAGAGGTCCGGCGATATCTTTCTGCTGCGCTGAGAGATCAAATTACAACTTTATCCCTTTCGTGCACTCAGTAACCCGTGTCTTGATTACATTTGTTCATTCACTTTACTGTCACTTCTCACTGCTAAAACAATTAATTTACCCTGTGTAAGATTGTCCACTAAACAATATTAATGTTTTATTGTTGAGATACTAATAAGCTCTTTTCTCACATAATTTGTTATGTAACTTGGCTCTTTTTCTCTGTAATATGGGCGTCTTTTTGGTCTACGGCGGTGACCTGAAGTCGTTCTCTTGGAAATATTACAACACAAGAGTAAAAGGCTATGGTCTGGTCATTTGATCAAAGCTGACAATGTTTTGAAAAGCACAAACTCAGCCATTTAGACTTTTGTGCTTTCAACGTAACCCGTTACTGTTGGTTTTATTTAACCATTTGGGTGATTAACATTTCGTTGTCTTTTCTCCTCGATGCAGGCTACGACTTTGCTGCTGTGTTGGAGTGGTTCGCCGAGAGAGTGGACAGGATTATTTTGCTGTTTGATGCTCACAAACTGGATATCTCAGATGAGTTTTCAGAGGTGATAAAGGCCCTGAAGAACCATGAGGACAAAATCAGGTACGGTCAGATTGCTTGATCTAAATAAAGGTGTGTGGTTAAATTCAGTGTTAACTCTGCAGTTTTATGTTACTCATTCTTAGAGTTGTGCTGAACAAGGCTGACCAGATAGAGACCCAGCAGCTGATGAGAGTATATGGAGCCCTGATGTGGTCCCTGGGGAAAATAGTCAACACTCCTGAAGTAAAACTAAAACCCTAAACTCTTTACGGAGTAACAATTCTACTTGCACGTATTTGATGATGTTGTCTCTTCTGACCGACTCTCGACAGGTGATCCGTGTCTACATCGGTTCCTTCTGGTCCCACCCACTGCTGATCCCGGACAACAGAAAGCTGTTTGAAGCCGAGGAGCAGGACTTATTCAAGGACATTCAGTCTTTGCCAAGGAACGCAGCCCTTAGGAAACTCAATGATCTGATCAAGAGGGCAAGACTAGCCAAGGCAAGTACGAGCAGATAATCACAGCGATGAAGAATGTGGTCTGATCCAAACTGATGTAATTATTCTTAATATTAATTATTACAGATATGTGGCCTGACATTTTTTGCTGCTGTTGACTGGAGAGATAGCAACATATTTTAAACAGCACAGAAACAAATCAAAGTTTTCTATTAATTGAAATTACACAATGTTTTCTTGCCCACAGACAACTTAAAAAAAAAGCTGAAGTCTCCCTCAAAGACACGCTAAATTATTTCCAACAATTAAAACTGAACTACTGTGTGAGCAAAAGAAAGTAATGAATGAGACTTGAATATGGGACCATGGGCATTTAATTGTATATTGGGTTCAGTCTCATAGGGCAAATGCTGTTTTGTAACACACACACACACAAACAAAAGCACCGTATTATGTCTGACATTGTCACTTAATCCAATCAATATTTCTTTGTGTCTCTTGACTGTGATAGTAATCTTCTGTGTAAACCATATACACAACCACAAAAACAAACGCAGTAAAAGCTCCTGGGAACACAGGTGCATAAAACTGTGTTGTGTCGCATCTTCATAAGCAATGTTCAGACCTCGAAAAGGTGTGTGTTTCCTATTTATTTGCACTCATCCTCCTCATGACCAGCCCAGCTGCTAACCTTGCCAGAAAAAGCTTCTCACTGCCAAATCACTAATATATACTGAAGTGTGCTTATTCTTCTTCCTTTTTCCTGTTTCCTCTTTGCAGAGGAAGTCAGGTAGGAGAGGTGTCAGTTCAAGGAGATTTAGTGCAAACCGGGAACGAACAAACAAGTGTGAGATGAGCACAGTTTTCCTGTGTGACAGCCCATAGGGTGTGTGCCTCAGAAGCACAAGGACTGGAAACACCTTGGGTTCACACAAACATCACCCCAGCAAGACGCCAAACATGAAATAAGCTTATCAGTATTTCTCTAGTTTTATTATTAAAAACAAATGTTATAAAGGCTGCATCACAGATTTACTTTCTCCAGTCTCCAATAATGTGGTCATGTGTTGTTTCATTGGAGCTCTTTATCAAATACTCATTTTCTTAAAGTCATAAATTAGAGAAAATGACAATCAGTCATTTTCAAACTTTTTAACTTAGGCGCTAAGAGGAACACAATGTCGACATTGTATTAAAACTTATCATTAAATTTTATCTCTATTTGAACACTGCCATTGTCTCATTCCTAAAAGTCTTGCTTAGTTTGGTCATGTCTACACAGTGAAAATGGGGTATGCACCATAGGGGCGCATAGGGGCGCCAAAGCGATGGTATTTCCTAAATGTAGCTTAGCTGCTGTTGTGCGTTTCTAAATCATTTCAGTATTTCCTCAATACTATATAACATTTTAGAGGACTAACAGGCTACAGTAGGCGCCCTCATTAGATTCCATAAATAGAATAAATGGATTATCGCGAGTGGGCGTGGCTGGCAGGGGCGCCGTGAGCGCTCTGAGCGAGCAGGTAACGTTATGTGTTGTCACAGTATGCACACAGTTGTCTTTAAAAGATGGATAAAACAAAAAAATAAAAGAGGGAAAAAGGGATGGCGTGTCAAGGTACAGAACAGCTGATAAACAAATGGATTGTGAAAGGCAACAGGTAGGATTTAAAGTGAGACCTCTGTGCTTGGAGGCTTGCAATATTCATGTTAACAGACTTGGCCTTAGCGTTTGGTAACACTGGGAATTTAGGGCAAAATTTATGTTGCATACCCCTCTAGCACTGGGTAGTTGCGCCCCTGTGTCTACAATACCACTGACTATATGCTTTACTGTCTTTTCCTTCATATTCTTTTGCAAATTTCAGGTCCACGCCTACATCATCAGCTCACTGAAGAAAGAGATGCCCACTGTGTTTGGGAAGGACAACAAGAAGAAAGAGCTGATCGGCAGCTTGGGGGACATCTACAAACGCATAGAAAGAGAGCACCAGATCTCACCTGGAGATTTTCCCAATTTAAAGAAGATGCAGGTAAAAAATAGAGACAATGCATTTACAACCACAGCAGAAGTTGTAAATTACTGTTGTTCTAAGCCCGAGGTGTCCAAACATTTTGAAAACAGGACCACATTTGATAAGAGTATCATTTCCACGGGGCGACAGAGATCTGAACCGGTTTTAGTTGGATTTGAACAGGTTTTAGATGGATTTGAACAGGTTTTAGTTGGATTTGAACAGGTTTAATATGGATTTGAACAGGTTTTAGATGGATTTGAACAGGTTTTAGTTGGATTTGAACCAGTTTTAGTTAGCTCTGAACAGGTTTTTGTTGGATTTGAACAGGTTTTAGATAGATTTGAACCTGTTTGCTGCTGTGTACATAAACAATAAATGTTGTCACAGAAGTTGAGGGCCGCATAAAATGTAACCTTGTGCCATAATTGGCCCCCGGGCCGAACTTTGGACATGTCTGTTCTAAGCGATAATGGGTCTTTTTCTAGGAGCAACTCCAAGCGCACGATCTCAACAAGTTCCAGCCTCTCAAATCCAAACTCCTGGAGGCAGTGGACGACATGCTGGCCAATGACATCGCTGGTCTGATGGTCCTGGTCCGCCAAGAGGAAAACATACGGCCCAACCCTGTGGTGAAAGGAGGAGCCTTCGATGGCACTCTGGACGGTCCCTTTGGTCATGGTTACGGCGAAGGAGCAGGCGAGGGCATTGACGAGGCCGAGTGGGTGGTGGCGCGCGACAAACCGGCCTACGACGAGATTTTCTACACTCTGTCCCCGGTGAACGGGAAGGTGACGGGAGCCAACGCCAAAAGGGAGATGGTCAAGTCAAAACTGCCCAACACAGTACTGGGAAAGATCTGGAAGCTGGCGGATATCGATAAAGACGGGATGCTGGATGACGAGGAGTTTGCTCTAGCCAATCACCTGATTAAAGTGAAACTGGAGGGACATGAACTGCCAGCGGAGCTACCTGCACATTTGGTGCCCCCATCTAAGAGGAAAATAGCAGAGTAGATGTCACATTAAATCCCATTCCTTCCTAAGACTGTCAGTACCTAACCTGGCCAGCCAAACCCAATCTTCTATTTTCCCAATTATCTAAAATGGAACAGGATTTATGTAATGTTTCCTTTCATGCAATGGGTTGCATGTAACTCTAGGTGCGTCCAGAGGCAGTTAATTCTGTGTCTGTTTGTACTGCCCCTGTAATTCACTTTAAATTCACAGAAACCTGACTAATTTGTTATATAGGAACAGATTATATAGAAGAGATAAAATAATTATGGCTTGCCAGGCTAGGGAGTACCCTAACTGAAATTTCTATTAGTTAAATTCATGTAGCATTATAACAAAAGCAAACTCTATTA
This sequence comes from Perccottus glenii, assembly GCA_024416835.2. Lineage (NCBI taxonomy): Eukaryota > Metazoa > Chordata > Actinopteri > Gobiiformes > Odontobutidae > Perccottus > Perccottus glenii. The sequence continues at coordinate 14,167,172 of CM044564.2, forward strand.
ACACAGTCAAAACTATTTGTTGCAGTTTCTTTCTGGACATAATGCATGAAATTGCATTCCAACGGAAAAGCTAAGCTAAAAACACTGGCTTTGAAGTTTTAGGACATTAATCATTCCTAGTAAGTGCTTTTGCCTTGGCCGTACCATTAAAGGTTCTGTGTGTGTGATATAAACCAAGACACTGATTATACAAAAGCATGTAATTACTGTTAAATATTGTACACTAAACAGTAGTGTAGCAGCGACTGGAAAAGCTAACAGGGTGCCTTTTTAATTCTTGTTACTTTAACTTGCAAAAGAGTTAGGAAGCTTTGCAAATACTCTTGTCTTTACCTTATGTTGAACTTAAAATATAAGGAGTTCTGATCTAATAGAGACAGAAACATACTTAAATTGAGCAACACTGGACAACATACATAAAACTACTGGAACAACAATGTGAACACTAGAAGCAAGTAAAAAGATAAATAATCATTTTTGTAGGACCATGATATAAATATGGAGGTGATTTCCATTCAACTTTGACAGCGTATAATGTATGCCCATGTTTTACCGCAACATTTTCTTTTAAACTCCATGGCAACAGAATGAGCACAATTTCATGACCACGTTTCACTTACTGTATGAAGATTTTATCGAGTTAATCAATTAATGTGACAAAAACATGATCTGAATCTCATTAAACTGCTTTGAAATGACTGTGACCATGTTCTTAAACTATAGTTTGGATTGAATATTGTATGAACATGCTTTAACATTCTCATTATAAATGTATGGTATTGCACATTTTAAGGTTCACTGTTGACATATCCTGTCTATTCTATGTATGCATACTGTAAATTGATTGGGCTAAGCAGCACAATACATCTGTATACATGTAATAAATGTTGGTGTGTATCCATATGCCAGTATATACGTCTATTTATATTTCACATATGGGCCATTTTTGTGATTTGAAAAGAATCGGATATTCACACTGTATGGACGTCTACAGATTACAGTGAGTCCATTATTTCTGTGCATGACTTTTGACTGCATCACACCAATTGTTTGTGCGTATCACTTGCTAATGTTACACAGATGGATCAGATCTAAACCGCATTTCGACAAGGACGCTGCTTCAACATTGCCAAGATACTTTCCAGTGAGCTGCACAGTGAGACACTGTGTGCCGTTAAACACTGGCTTTACAGCATTGAGTAAAGCTTTGCTCAGTCTGTACTTCACTGCATTTTTGTTGACATTTCAACCGAAAGTAATAAAACATTTACTCTGGTTTGGTTTGCATGAGTAAACTGTTTTGCAGCATGTTCTGCTGACATGCAACCCTTCTACCGTCAATGCTTCCCACACCATGAAACTCAGAGAAGGTGGCTCTTTTTTTTTCTCACTTATCTGACTTAATAATGAAAACAAATACTAAATGTCAATTTTTAAATGAAACCTATATATTGTTTAAATTATGAGAAAGCATTAGACATATCCTGTATAATGCCTTATGTAGTTTTAAATATTTATATTATTTATTTATTTGCATAATTCATAATTTATATTTAGAAGTTAACGTATAAAATGTCAGGTAAGTTTAATTATTTGTATCTACTGCAAATCATAGCCCAATCATATTGGACAGATGTGCTTCTTTATGAATAATAGTAATGTAATTCATGTTCCCTTGTTTAATTTAAGCGTTACTAAGTCTAAATGCATTTACCAGAAACATAAAATAAACAAGCTTGTGACAGTTTAAAACTATTACTCGAACCAACAGCCAGAACATATTCTACATAATTGTGTTATCTTGAGACATTCACTTGTGTGACAGGAAGTGTCTCCTTGGACAATATAGCTTAGTGAAGCAAATATACAAATGCAGAGGGAAAATAGTCTCACGGGAAATTGCGCTCTTGTCTGCTATTTCCTCTGTGTCCCACCTTGACCTCTCACAGTCACACACTAATCATTTTATATTCATAATATTACTGATTTTAAATATTTGAAAATAAATAAAAAGTGCCAATTCAAAGGTCATGTAAAAGCAATCCAGTCAACATCTGGTAAGCAATTACATTTAGGACACAATATAAGCTGTGAGGAGTTTAACAATAAACTTTATTGTGCTGTGGTTTGATAAATCAAAATAGAATGCACTAGGGATTTCCATCTTAGTCAGAGGCAGTATACAAATTTGAAATAGCGTTAGCATTTATGTGGTCAGTTGCTTGTTGCTTGTTATTCAATCAAACTTATATACTGAATATATAAAAAAGTTTAACTTTAACTGTATCCTTTGAGGTTCCCTTAAGTGCTCTGTCAGATTAATTGTAGTGATCACAAATGTGCAATTGCTGCTTTCAGTAGGGGTCAGTTTGCAGGACCCCTAATTAACCCTGAAATACAAGTAAAAAAAAAATATATATATATATATATATATATATATATATAAAAAGACACCGAGGAAGAAACAGGGCAACTATTTTTAGGTGAAATATTTTGGTCTTTCCTGGAAGTTGAAGAAAATGTAGACATTATGACGAAGAAACTGCACGAAAACAAACTCACTGAAATATATTGCTTCTATCTTATCCATTCAGGACATGATACAGTGTCCTAAATAAAGAGTGTTTTTTACTGGTGATAAATGTGGGGCGTCTTTCTCATTGACGCTGAATGTATGTAATGGATGGGTGTGTTAACGCATGAGGAAGCTACAGTGCATTATAATATGACATGTGCGCACACCCATAGCCTCCTGGGGAATGACATTTTAGAGCTGTGGCTGTGGATGATCCAAATAGAGTCACAAAACAAATTTACACAAGTTTATGTATATATTCACCCTAATAGACTAAAAAATTACATTGTTAACCCTTATTATTTTGAACAGAATTCATTTTAGTTAATGAAACAATGACACTCAAAGTTTAGTGTCCACCTCTGACTAACAACTTAAATCCCTCTTACGTGTGTGTGTGTGTGTGTGTGTGTGTGTGTGTGTGTGTGTGTGTGTGTGTGTGTGTGTGTGTGTGTGTGTGTGTGTGTGTGTGTGTGTGTGTGTGGAGAATGAGGTAGTCACAAGGTCACAGTTCTCACCAAAATGTTAATTGTTGCCATGGTGACAAGTGTGAGACTGAGCAAATGGAACGCTGACTCATTTACTGTCGCCATTACCATAGACATAAGTACACACAAAGACATTGTAGATCTTTTTTTTTATCCAAGTACAAACATTTAATTGCAATAACTACCTTTGACTGACCTGCTAAAGTCTATACATCCCATCCACACAATGGAGCGTAAAACTATGTGTACAAGCCTACCATTGGACTATTTCATTAGCATAGTGCATTCAGTGTACAAACACACGCACAGATCCAATACGTTATGCCTGCCTCTTACATCATATTTGTCCTTCCTGGTAAGGGCTAGCTTTTGTTTTGTGATATCGCTGCATGGGAATAAAACAAAACAGCAATATTTCAAATTCTAGATGCATATTATGATAAGACAACATATCACACTATTGTGCAATGATATTCCCTCAGTCAGAGTTCTCAGGGAAAACTTTGATTAATGGCTTGATTTGTCTGAAAAAAACCTGACACACCAAGACTAAGCGAGAGTTTATCAAAGCTTACTCTTTAGTACACAGTAGTCTTACTGCAAGGTCAATGAGCCTAAGTCAACAGAAGTAACAAGCTGAACATCGCTTATGTTTGTTCTGTGGTGGTCTTGACTTGACGTGATCATATTTCCGCAGGAGTGGGTGATGTTCCCGACATCCAGAAACATTTTTATCATTGTTATGTAAGAAATGTCCGAATACGAGATTCCCTGATAGGTTATCTAGGAACATTGTGTTTTTAGGAAGAACAGGAATCAGACTGCAGGGGTCAATGGCTTAGTCCTGTCTAATGTTAGAACAGTCTCAAATTATTAATGTTATTTTGTCAGGATGTCCGGATGCAGTTTTTCCTAGAATGAGCACCAGTACTTGTACCTAAAATAAAGTATTTACTGATACTGAGTGCAAATGTGAGTACTTGACTCAATTTCAAGGTGACACCTTTATACCTCTTACCTTAAGAGAGCATTACTTACTGTTTGCTCTTCTTTATTTACAGTAGTTACTGCTATTATACTCCTGACTACTGGTATTGAGTACTTGTATTTGGACCCAACTATTTAAATCGGATCAGTTTATATGAAACACGATGAAAAGACAACTAACTCTCAAAATTAAAGACAAGCTTCCAAGACTTTTTATAATAATTAAGACGTTTACTGTTGTTTTCATGAACCATTTGATTGTCTAAAATAGTTTTATAGTTTTAAATATTACTTTTATTGAGACATTTTTCCAATATTATTGCATGTTAGCAGATCCATTTGTCCAAGAGGAAGGGAGACCTTTGGACACTGAGTAAAAATAATGGGAACACTGTATCTCCAGACCAATGAGTGAGTGCCGTGACGTCTGATGAGGTCAAGAGCCAGAAAGAGCTGACGATGAACTTAAGGCTCACAGAAAAAAGATGTTAGTTTAATATTTTCTTCTGGATTCCCTGAAAACACAGAAGAATATGAAAAGGGGCATAGTATAGTATTTGAATGAGGATAACCGTAGGTCTCTGTTAAGCAATGTGGTGCCTACATAGACACTAATTGACAGTGTTTAATGAAAATAAATTTCTAAATCATTTATTGTTGTGAACAAAGTATAGATCATGTTAGACTAGAGCATTAAATGACTACTGGATGGGCTTTCTTTCATTATATGGGTCTCGGAATGATTCTATACTGCCTCCTAGTGGTTAGGTTTATTATTTTTAGGTTTTGTTCTTTTTTTGTTTTTTATTTAAGTACAGTATAAAAAAGTATAAGAGGTAATGTTTATTGATAAAAAATATTATAAAGTTGAAAAATCTATAGATAGGTTTATAGACTGAAGACAACCTGTTACATTCACAGCTAAGGCAAGTTGTTTTTACAGTTTACAATTTACCTTGTGATGCATGTCTCTGGACTGACAGAGGAAACATGCAAGCAAAGTGATGCCAAAACTAACTCTACACAGAAAGACCACATCCTTCCTATTTTAACTAAAGTTGTACTATGTCAAAAAAACAAACAAACATAAATACACTGTAGACAGATTTGTATGATCCTAAACGTAAGAAAAATAAAGCACATTCAGTTTAATATAGTTACAGTTTAATAGAGAAAATACTTCACAGACATATTTTTTGTCTTATATGTGTGCATGTGCCCTTAAATTTAGATTTGTATAAATACTAACTGTATTAAAATGATAGTATAGGTTGGCAAACTGTACTATCACTTGTGGTTTAGAATAAACCATTATCATTTCCCCCATCTTTTCAGAGCCCACTTTATATAAGTTTCCTTCTGAAACTTTCCACACCAACCACACCAATACAGGTATCAAGTTCCAGTCTAGCTTCATTTCCTTCCTTACCTACTTTAACCACAACCACACATTTACATTTTGACATTATTTAAGTATATCTATTGAATTCCAGTACCAAATTATTTTCATTAATTTTGCATTGTCTTCATTTGAGAATAAATTAGAAAGAGGATTAAGCAGTAAGTCAAGTAAAAGTATTTTCTTTTCATTCAATTCTGAGAAATTTCATATTTTGTATTGCCCTTTATGTTACATAATAAACCCTCACTTTTAAAATTAACCACAGGTTTCACTTTGAAAAAGGACATCAAATTCTAGGTAGTCAGCTAAGATTTTTTTTTAATCTGTCATCTAATATAAGCCACAGGTTGATATAAGTTATATACAACTTGAACTATCGATAACTTTGGTGTTTTGTAAATAGGTAGGTCTAGTAATAGTAGCGTATCATCGAATAGTATAGCATATAATTGTATAAATGTCCTAGCAGAGAAGCACTTACAAAATGTATCTTAACATTATTACTTATTTTTGATAACTAATATAGTACTGTAATTGTATAGAATAATATAGCATAGTAGGCGATAGTATAACTAACTATAGTATAGCATAGCATACATAGCAATATACGTAGCATCACATAACGCATAGCATTTTGAATAATTGTTCTAGCGAAGCTACACTTAGTGAAATATAAATAACTTTTTTTGGTGATTATATAGTAAAGTTTAACATAGTTTAGCATAGAATAGAATTGAATAATCTCCATAGCAATGCAACACAGTACAGTTAAATACCCTGGCAAAGCAACATTCACTATATTACTACGTTACTATATTCACCTTTAGTGACTCATCTAAAAGCTTGTGATATACATTTTTTATTAATTATCTTTAAAATAATTGTACTCTGTTCTGTAGACTATATTCAGCCGTATATTTTGGTCAATAAAGCCTCAATCTATCTTTCTGAGATAAACAAATATTCTTGTGAACCTATTGTGTTTTACAGGTGCATAAAAAAAAAAAAAAAGCATTTGAAACCACTGTGCATCTGCAATCTGCACATCTGCAGTTTCTTCTTAAACCACAATGTCCCTTACCCCTCATTTCTCCATCTCATTACTCAGAAGCATTGACCACATGACCGCACTGTTTGCAGACTGGGTAGTTTCAGACTTCATTTTGTCATGGAACCTGTTTTTCAACCCATGCACAATGCACTAGACGGGGCTTAATAAAAGGCAGGGGCTGCGAATGAGACGAGACAGACAGAGAGACAACAGAGACAGTCAAGACAAAGACCATGATGAAGAAGCAACTTATTTTGGTGTTGTGCATGGTGCTTTTCTCGTGCCTTGCTGTCTACGCATCTCAAAGTAAGCCTTACCTTAACTTCGTCATAAGTGTATTTTATTTTTTTTACTTTTTCCTCATGATTTTATTTATTTTAAATTTTCCACAGGCAGCTTTGGACCAGATGAATGCTGCTTTAACATTTACAACGAGAATCGGCCATTGCCTAGGAGAAGGGTGGTCAGCTACAGGTGGATAAATACAGCTTGTCCCAAACGAGCCATCATGTAAGTGTTGCTTAAAACTGTTAAAACATTACTGTTAATTCACTATGCACACAGTTTGAATAACATTATAAATAATTTTACATTTTTCAGCTTCAAAATGAAGAATAATGCAGAATTGTGTGTCAGTCCATCTAAAGAATGGGCCCAAAAAATCATCCAAAGTCTGGCTGTGGCGACGCCAAGCTCGAACTCAACAATATAGTGGCTCTGATTGATTCAATGTAAATGAATCAGCATATCTCAAATATTTTATGTAACTTTTAATAATATACTGTTAGTATATTGTCTTTCTTCTTGTGTTTTTTCTGATTGTGCTTCATTTCTGTCTGATTTATTGAATGTTAGCATTATAACTATATTACTTCATACATTCAAGCTAATATTCATTAAATAAATTATGTGAATAAATTAAAGGTGCAATGTGTAGTTTTTGGCAGCATCACTTCCACCCTCACCTTCCTTTCCTTCATTAACTTTGATTTAAGCCTTTGGTAACCTAACAGGGAAATTTTACTGTAACGATCTAGTATAAATGTGTCAGATGACCAGTTGCTTGAAATTTAGATTTGATGTTTTAGAAAATTAATGGAAAAATGTTGTTTGTCCTAACCTTTTATGCAAGATTGGGTTTTTTCGCTTTGGGCAGTTCGCCCAAAGCAATGCTGAGTTTGTCTTCTTTGAGCAGTTTAGGAACACAAACAGGATGTAATAGAGGCTCTAGTTTTGACCAGTATTTGGTAGTGAAGAAAAGGATAAAGCAAAAGACATTTCATCTCTTAATTCTGAATTTTGTTCAACTAATAAGAGAGCTAAGCTTATCAGTTCAATTGAAAAGTCTCTTGGAATTAAGAGATGAAACGTCTTCCCTTTGAAGATTAAGTCCAGATGCCTTCGCTTTAACCTTTTCTTTAAGATGACCTGAAACACTGAGAACCTTCACAGTCAGTATTAGGTCATACTCTTGTATAGGTTTAACAAAAAAAAATATGTACAATAAATTATGTTCAATTACATTTTGTTCTTAGAACAACAAAACATGAAAAGATAATGTGGTTTTCTTTCTGATGAATCCACTGGAAGGTACAGACCACAAAACACTGCTGAGCAATGTTCTGAGCTGACTTTTAAAGCTCTTGAAATGCAGCTTAAATCTCTCAAAGGTTTTTAATATTTATTTTTTAACTACTCTAAGGTCATTTTGTGTAGTTGTACCCTTGTGGCCAGCAGATGTCGCACAATGTTTCTCTTGTGCCAATAATTTTACTGCTCTGGGCAAATTGAAGAATTGTTTAATCCTTCATTTAAAGGCACTTATGAGCAAGTGTGCAATAAAAAGCACATGGTTCTGCTTTTTATCATCATAACTGCACTGTCAACACTTATGAAAGATTAAAACCATACCTATCCTGGAAGTAGATTTTAATGTGAAAATAATTAAACCAAACATTGAAATATCTGTGAAGGTTCTCAGTCCTTTGAAAGACAACTTTAAACTTTGAGAGTTACTACTCACAGACCTGAATATCTCGAGATCAACATCTGTATGGTTTTGTCACTGGCCTTTCTCAATTATTTTTAGACCTTTTATGTTCTGCCACACTGTTTCTTGTTAATGTTTGTGCTCCATATTTGATTCAATAAAAGCTTATGACAGGGCTACACTTGCACTCCCGGTGACCCATTAGGTTAAGATGGTCGGATTTCTGCAAGACCTCGTAGCATACATTTGCATATTAATTAGGTTGGAGATTTGGCGAGTGTTCCAGTCTGCAATTATATAATATATGTAACATTCAGTCAAGGGATTATTTGGGAGCTAATCACATTCTGGACTGCTTCAAGGAAGATAATCAACATGGTTGTTATTACCTTGTTGGTGTCTTCCTCCTTGTTGTTTTGGTAAGTGTCCATGCACAGGGCTAATTTAGGAATCTGGAGATGTTCTATTAAAGTTGCATACACCCTGGCTGTCAGTCAGTGTGACCTACCTGTAGCCTAGGAGAAATGAGGACACAGACAGAGAGGCAGGATGGAAGTCTGGGGTAAAGCAGCGAGGGGCTTGGAGTTGATCGCCTGCCACAGCACTGCTCTCATTGGCATTGGTGTGATTCTAAAAATGAGATTTGAAGGAAAAGTAAGTGATAGATGTTTAAATAAAATGCATCCTTATGTTAAAGCAGGCAGCACTGTTAGAAAGTCTTCAGTCAGTAATCTGGTTTCCTTAATGTCTCTGCTTTGCAACAAACTGAGAATACATTTTTCAGGTATCCTCTTCTCATTCACCCAATCAGAGGAGAGAACACAGAAAATAGGCTTTCTGAGTGTAGACATATGGACAAGACAAAACAAGATGGCAGGTAGGCCATTTTTATGTTAAAGTTAAGTTTTATTTATTTATTTTTTCCATACTTGTTTAAATGAGTGAACTCCCATCTATTACTGACAAAATCTAGTTAACATCAACAAATTTGTGTTAAAAATGTGTGGTACATATAACAAATGCAGAAATAAGTGAGTGACCTTGGCTCAAATGTTGCTAGGCAAAAAGCAGCAGGCTGAATTCTAACATAAAAAAAAAGACTTAGTTCAGAAACACTGCTGTCAGACTTGTTTTCGGGGAATTCACAAAGCATTATGGGGGATTGTGAGAAATAAAAAGACGGAACAAAGACGAACATAAAAGCTAGCCGGAGTCAGCCGAGCATCTGCACATAAAAGGTGAGAGGGTTAGAAAAAAACATGTGAAAGGTACAGTGATGTAGTCCAGGGCGAGGGACACAATGGGTTGCTATCATGAGCACACGCACTAAAAAAACACACGTAGGGTCTATAAATAACCAGTGTGTGATGTCGGCTTTTCCTGGCAGATGGGATCAACATAAATTAGACCTTAAAAGAATGAAGAAATGGAGCCAAGACATGGCTGCATGTGTGTGTGCAACTGTGCCACAGAACAGAAAGCAACTGGTGGGGTTTGGTAAAATATATCCTGCAAATGTAACAATGACAACTTTATATCTATATCTATATCTATAAAAGGAAGGGTCAAAGATACTTGACTGGAAGTATTCAAATGTTACAGAGAATACAGTATTATCTGGTTCACCTCACATCACCTGAAAGATATTCCATTTCAACAAGTTAAATTAAATCACAATGAATGTGTATAAGTGCTAAATGAAAGGAATAGTAATAATAGTAAACAGAGAAATAACGTTGATCCATCTATGTGGCTCATTTTGTTGAAAATTATATGGCAAGTTTTGGATCGTGAAGGCCTTGAGGGCTGGCAAAGCCTTTGGGTTTTGATGCAGAATATCATCTGCAGACTCAACTTCAACATCTTAAAATCTACAGGCTGCTGCAGGCAAATGTTGAAGGCATTTACCTCACAACAAATGAAGAAAAACAAGATGCACGGACCACATATGGGTATTAATGGCTTGTAAATTTGCACTTATGTACAATTAAGATTTTATTGGAGTTCTCATTAAAATTAACAAATTAAAAATCATTCTCCCAATGCATTTCTGTAATCACCCTATAACAGAGATTTATCTGCTCTATACAGTAGTAGAACTCTTCCAAAACTAAATGTCACTGGTGTGTGCCTTGTAACTTTTCCTATCACGTTGTCATGGTAATAAGCATTAGCACATTACACTGCAGGTCTAGAGCTGAACAATCCACTGATGATTGGATTAAGAGATTTCTCAGTGTCCCACACCTCTCATACGCACAAATACAGCTGTTTGGCATGACTTAAGGTCTTGCGCAGCAACCATATTGTGCATTTCAAAGGAGATTAGCAGGAAATTAAAACCGGCAAATGAACTGAAAGTGGGCAAGAGCAAATGATGGACAGATGAGAATGAGAAAGGAACGTGGGGAGGGACCCAAAACCTGAAGATCAATATCTACGGCATAATTACTTACAGCTTCCTGGGTTGCTAGGAGACCAACTAGAGATGAGAAAGCAGGAGGAGACGAAGAAAACGAGACACAAAGAGTGAGAACTATTTCAGGGTCGCACTGATTTCCACTGTGGTTTTGCCACTTGTGTTTAAATAGCTCTTGTGTTGACATTGTGTGTGGATGGGGAAAGATGGGGTAATGGAGAACACAGGGAACCCAGCTGGCCTTAATCATTTTGACTACCATTCATTGATTTTGTTGTCTTGGCATATTTTTTACTAATTCAAGCTGTCCTGTCACATATTTCCCAGCCCTGTCAATTCATACCGATACACCTCATTATACATTCACTGAGGACTCATCCGGAATCATGTGTGATTTACACTATTACATAATCACCAGGAGCTGTTAAAAATGGCAGGGGCACATCTAAATGTCTGCTCTGCTTACTCGATGCATGCGCTCATGCTCAGCAATCTCTCATGAATGAATATTGTGATAACATCATAACAATATTGTGATAACATCATACAGATGTTATCACTGAGAGAAACCAAGATTTTGACTAATTTAAAATATGACATGAAAGCATTTAATTATTTACAGAAATAGCGGACTAGACAAAACTGTAACATCATCAAAATACACCTACAGTGACATTCTAGTCTGCATAGCTCACATTTAGAGACAGAAATAATAATAATAATAACAAATAAATATTATTAATGCTTGGATCCTAGGACAGGACAGTGGGAGGGAGGCCAGGGCGCATGCAGGCTCCACACAGAAAGACCATTACCTTGCACGGGGATTGGTCTCTTGAACCTCTTGCGTCGAGGCAGAAAAACAAATACAAGAAACTGACTGAATCAACCCACTGTATTTCACTAAAACTGGTTTACAGTTTAGTGAATAGAGAATCAAAGAGCAACAAATGCTTGTGGTTTTATTAATTTAGGAACTGTAGATGTGTAAATTGAGTTAATGATGTTCGCTTCCTAACTACACTAATGGCGTAGAAAGCTCTGGAAGGACCCAAACCACAATTACGATTAAATTTGATGCCAATATACTTTATATTTTTAAATGGCCCTCCAAGTCCACAGAAGGTAAACACTGTCCCCTATGAATGTTTAATTGACTATTTCAACTCAAAATCTATAACTGTGGAAATAAATCTATGGACATATAATACTTCTCCATAGGAGTCAATAGGTCCTATAAGCCGCCAGTTCTAGTATTCATATTCAAAATTAAATCAAAATAATCCCCAAGCGTTGGTAGGTCTCTTCAAATTAGTTCAGTCAGACTTCATCTGTCTCAACTAATTTGAGACATTATGCTTCTTGATGCGTTCTCAGACCTCCACTGGTTGTTGTTCAAAAGCCCAATGCAGGGGATGGTCCATGTTGTTCAGTATAGCATCTGTCCTGTTATGTGTCCGTTGTTCCACTACTTCAACCTCCAAACTAATAGCTATAGTTGAACCAGCCCTCACTATTAGTTTATAGTATATTTACAATATACACAGTTTTATCCAGAGATTATATTTACCTACACTGTTGAATGTGATCCCAATTCATAACCGTAAGTCACGCTGTTTCTTTAAATGGAGGGAGACGAGGAGGGAGCGGCAGGACTGAAAGACAGTGGAGAAAAGGAGAGAGAGGGAGTAGTAGTAGAAAAAAGGGGGGTTGCCGAGTGCTATTTTTCTTCTGTGTCTTGGAGAGGTCTGCTTGGGATTGAGCGTGATTTAACTGAAGAAAAAGTCCCTCCTTTGTGACAAAATTTTAAGATTTTACAAAGAAGTACGATATAATTGAGATCGGTAAAAATGGAAGCAAACACTGGACACCACTGACCTCCGAGTGTAGTCACTTTAAGGAGCAAAAGCAAGAGTTTTGTGATGGAACAGTCTCTAACAGCTGTGAAGTGACACTCAGGAAAACATCACGGAAAGGTAGAGTCTGGAAGTTTGGATTCTGATGCTGTGAAAAGAAGCAGGAAGATTTCAATTGATTACATTAACTCCATCACAAATGTAAAAAGATGTTGACTCTTTAAAACCTGCATGTGCACAGCAGTGTTGTAACCGCTTTTAAGACTGCATTTTGAGGCTGATCGCTTGGGGACACTTTCAATCAGCAGCCGTTAACAAGAAAGAGGAAAAATAAATAAATCACTTGACCGACTACCTTCAAATACTTGACACAAAACGGAAAGCGATGGCGCAGAAAGAAGCAGGATTGGAGCAAAGTCGTGTGAAGACTGGGGACACCCTTGGGGCCAAAGCTGTGGTTGGGGCCCCTACACCAGGCGGAGGAGTGGTGGTGGAGGTCAGGGAGAAGAAGGGACCACTGAGGGCCGCAATACCCACAATGCCTTTCCCTTTGGCGGTTATCTGTTTGTTTCTTAATACGTTCATACCAGGACTAGGTGAGTACCTTTTTTTTTTGTTTGTTTTTGAAGTGAGTATGGTTTACACTGGCTTTAAAAGAATAGAAGGGTATTTAGTATTAGTATAAACAGACCAAACCACAAGAAATTAATTACTTTTTAATTAGTGGTTTCTCTGTCACTTTAGACCAACATTAAGTTTGAATTTGTAAAATGAATATTGAAGAAAAGGTTTCAACAAAAGGCATGTGGACATGGGTTTTAAGGTGAAGATATTTCATCCCTAAAGTGAATATTGCAATAGTGCTATGTTTACAATGGCATCAAAAGATAAGATTTATTTTTGGTGTTGATATGAACAAACCAAGCCACCATTCTTCCAAGCCCTTTTCAAACAGGATTAACTTATAGTTTCAAAAGGCAAGTCTTCTTCGGATGAATACTAACATATAAACAGCAAGAAAGATTTAAAGGCATTTAAATCTGGGGCACTTTTCCCTGCAGTGTGAACGTAACCCAACAAAGTGTCTAGTGTTTCTGCAAAAAACGTCAGGGAGGAATATAGTCGTATACCAAAAGCAGTTAGTAAACACAGAGCACATGTCAGAGGAAGTAAGCAGGCTCGGTTCAAAATAGCTATAGCAGAGTCTGTGTGGTCTTGAAACCAGAGAACCTCCATAAATAAGTCTGTGAAAGAGAGAGAGCAGACATGCTGGTAAAAAGTCCAAAAAGCATGTTGAGGCTTTATTACACTCGCATCGCTGTAGTTCAATAATGTTCACTCTCTCGTTACAGCAAAAATAGAATAGTAATTCCACACTGAGCCAGATGCTAACAGCTTGTCCAGATGTCACCACTGCAGATGAAAATGTAACTGTTTTGATTTAAAAATAAGCTACCAATCACACATTTTCATCATCACAGTGGGATCATCCTCGCAGGTCGAATCATTATCACTGTGAGAATGTGTGTCATTAACTCACAGAGACAGAAGGGTTTAATAATAAATAAATAAAAAAAGTGTGGCACCATAATCTGCAATGTGACTAATACCTGGATCACTGTGTGACTGTAACTGTTGTGGCTAGTTCTGACATTTCAGCTTTTCTTGACTTGTGCTATGATACCTTGACTTGAGACTTGTATGATGTAACAATGGCACTTAATGACACTTGTTATTAATACGTACCAGTAAAGGTAGAAAGAGGACTTTTTGGAGGCATCCAGTGGTGAAATTGTAGATTATAATTGCATTTTTCACACACCCTTTTCCAGCGGAGAAGATTTAGAAGCAACATTTACTTATGACATTTCCTGTGAAGGTTATCAGTGTTTCAGGTCATGTGTGAGACATAAATGCGCTTCTTCTCCACTATTTGTCCTCTCTGGGCAGCTGTACAAGAAGAGGGACCTCTACTACTTCTCGTTAGCGCTGAGAATGTCTATTTTTTCAGTCTTGACAAATTCCAAAGCTGTTATTATATTCTATTGACACTTTATTTAACTGTGTACTACATTACAGAATATAACACAATGCACCTTTAAGTGAAATGCAATTGCCCACACTTTTTTGTGCATCCTAGCTAATATTAGCTACTAGTTTTGCAAAGATGGGGAGTGCAATGGAGGAAAGCAACAATAAGAACATATTAGTTTTAGTAGTTTTATGGACTATACACTGGATTCTGCATTGTACTTAAAGTAAATGTTAAATTGTTTCTATTTGATGATTGAATTAGCCCCAAATATCTACAGTAAACCTGTAAAAATTACCCTGCTAGAGAGAAGAGAATGACTTGTAAATTGTTCTAAATCCTATTCTTGTGATTCTCTAGTCATTTCCTGCAGTTGAACAATGTTTAGTAAGGTTACATAACAACATCTGTCTGCTAATGACACCCTTGAAGCAGAATCCGCTTCATTGATGTCGATTCTGTGGAGCCAGTTGAGTGTGCGTACATACAGACGGCATATCCAGTGTCAGTATGCTTACTATGGCATATCAAATGGCAGTGACATAAAAAAATTGAGTCAAGAGAAGCCAGACAAATAGAACTGGAGAAAAGAAAAAGCACTCCCAATATAACATGGTGTCCCCTCATGGCTCTCCTTAAGAGGGACTCTGAGTGTTTGTTCAGTCTGTTCTTCTCACCCTTCTCGAATTTTTGTTATCGTTCACCAGGTTTTAGATCCCAAATCCTTTGCCTTTTGGTTCCTTTATTCTTTAGACACCAGCTCAGTGTATTCCAACCTTTCATAAAAACCAAGTGTGAAATGAATACACCTTTTAAAAACGTGTACAAAAACATGTATTCACGCATTAATTCTCAAGTATTAACATTTTTATTCTAAAACCTAGTCAAGACTGTTTGTAAACCTGAGTATTTGCAATCTAGGGCGTGCGTACTGTAGGGTTGTCTGAATGCCTTGACATTTCATTGAATAGCTGCGGCTAGTTGCCATGACTACACCGACCAAAATGAACACAATGCATGTGTGTTAGTGGCAGCGCCGCTTGGATCTAATTGACTCCGACTGCAAACCGTATCTTTCTATTCAACCTCAAGTAAAATTTAAAAATGTGCAATTGAATTTAAACAAGAGTCTGCTGAGACTTAACGAGAGGCAGAAATATGCATAAATGTATACTTTGAACATTCTGAAGCATAATTATTTTTAGAAGAGTCTACAAAGTCAGCTGAGGACAAATGCTTATATAACGGACTGGAATAATTGTTATTGTCGCTGTTATTACAATTGATAGTAAAAAATTCAATAAAAAAGCATTCATTATGAAAAGCCATTTCACAATAAATGTCTTGTGTGTATTTATACAGTAATAATATGTTGAAAATCTTATTAAAGAATTTGAAATATATATATAATTTCACATTGATTTACAACATGTTAAAAAAAGAAAGTCAATGTAGCTGGGGCAGACTTAATGAAAACTCAACTCAATAAACAGCTAGGGGCAAAAGGACACAGGCACATAGACGCCTGTCAATCAAAGTTACCACATGCACAGAGCGTAAACAGTAAGATAGTCAAAAGTTCACCCCCTGGGCAGTTTTTATAAAGAGAACATAGCCCTGGAGACAACGGCGGTCTTTTTTCCTGAGACGTGAATATGTTAATTTTAATTAGAAAGTCACCACTGGGCTCTACACCCCCCCTGGCAAAAGGCAACATTAGGGTGGCACTGCACTTAAACCAAAATTTCATGGTTGCTCCTTGATAAAAAATAACATTTATTGAAATATATACAGTACAGTGGTGGCCAAAATTATTAAAACACCTGACAGATCTGAAAATATTGACCTTCGTTACCTCCAAAACATGATTTGATTTAATAATGTTCTTGAAGCATCTGAGGAGCACAAGTATGAGATGAAGTGAGTCCTACTGTGTCTAGCCCCTTTTAACTTTAATATTTTGGTCTGTCCACCTTTTGCAGCAGTTAAATCAGCCCATCTCTCTGGCATCAGGTCAGTATATTTCTTTTGTGAAGAGTCATGATTATGTGACAGACTGTGAAATAGGCCTAGTTTGTTTTTTGTGGAACATGACCTAAATATCCTTATGACGGCTCTAGTCTATATTTTTGTAGAGTAGAGTGACTGTGTAGATATTTCATTTGTTTTAAGTGTATTTTAATGTCCAATCCAACAAAAACTACTGAAACCTCTTAAATAATCTAAGTCTTCTAATAATATTGGCCACCACTGTTAATATACTGTATACTCCTGCAAATGCAACAAAGTGTATTCTTGGAGACAAAATTTACTTTTGACTTTGAATTAACTATCCCCAAAATTTCAACGCAGACTAGGCATACAACATGAGGTAAGGTAATATGACGTGACAAAGTTTTGTCCTGTTGAACTGATTTTCCAAAAAAAGGCTCGAGTGCTGCAGCTCCCAACTCCATCTAGTGGTACAAGGTGGTATAACGGGCATGTCTGCTGTCACCGAGATAATATTTTAATACATTTCGGAACATTGCCTCAGTCTGTATTTTAAGGCAGAATTTAAATACGCCTCAAATGTAGATGTGTATCTTCACTCTGTATACTGAGGATTCGACCTGACATCTCCCCTCTCACAGGCCCACTTTACTTTAACTTAACATGACCTGACATATACGCGGCCAGACCCCTGCAATGCAATGAGGTTTGCGAGCTGTTGAACTTGATTAAAGCTCTGTCAGTGAGTAAATACTTATTGTGATGCAAGGCGTAACATGCACCTTGTTTACCGTATGAGAAATGATGTGTATGAGTGTGAGTATGAGCGACTGGGTGTTGCGGTCACCTGTGTGTCTGTGCGTACATAAATGTGTGTGATTGATGGTGTATGTATGATACCGGAGACACTGAATAAGTTGGCTGGGTCATGTGAGCATCCTCCCTCGAGGCTTTTGTGTGAGTGTGGCTCTGCATGCGGACTTTTATCCTGATGACTCATAGATCTTGAAGACACAAAAGCTTAAGTAAAGGATAAAACATAGTGGACATAAGAAAAGACATTCACAGGCTACATAAGCAAATAGTTTACCAAAGGTTAAAGATACTGAAGTCTCTGAAGCACATGTCATGTGAAAGGTACAAGTTACAATATACTCACGACACATGAACAAAAAAGTGTTACAATTCTTCTTAAACAGCCTGATAAAAGTATTATTTTGCTGGTTTAAATGCACCAGAGAACAGAAAAATGTAATTACTTATTTTGATTTTAGAGGAAGGCTTTCCTAGATTGTCCCCTCCAAATTTTGAAAGCATCCTAAACATTTGCTGCAATCCCTGTACATAAATTAAATACAAATTAGAGGGATTTATAGCTTAATGCATAAAAAGGTTTGGTAAACGATTCCATTTTTTCAGATAACAATGGTTCCCAAAACTTTCTACATTTCTATAGCAATGTTAAAAAATGTTATGTTAAACAATACAAAAGAATCCTAGAGTAAGGAGTTGTTGTTATTGTTTTTTTGGTTTTTTGGTTTTTGGGGGGGATGTCTGATTCTTTGCTTGTCTAGTGTATTGCTGTCCCACTGATTCTCACCCCCATTTTTTACCATTTCCTCCTTCTTCTGTTCCTTTCTTCTTCTTTCACACTCCATCATTAACCTCCTACTCTGGCCGTGGGTGCTTGCTCTACACAGAGTTCCCTGTGTAATTATAGTCATTAGTCTGGGTAATATCAAGCCACACAATCACACAGTCACACACACTCAGTCAGTCTCCCACGTGCAACTAAGAGGTTCTGTGTTTTTCACTTTTATATTCTATTATACTACACTATTATATTATTTTCCTCCATGTGACAATTGCTGAAGTTGTGCAATATTTTAGCAAATAATTTTATTCACAAAGTTTCACTATGTTTTTCTTTGTTCTTAACAATTGGCCTATTTAACAGCTGCCAGTGCACAACAGTTTTATATTTCCTGTGTGGAGAATCAATCAAACATTACAAAGGTTTCATGTTGTGGCTGGGATTGGCTCAATTCCCAGCAGCTGGCATTTCCCAAATCATCATTAAATGAAGAGGCGTAAGCAATATAAGGAGGAAAGCCAAGGAACATAGATGTGATGCCAAAATGGTAACCAATGGCCTGTTATCTGTCAGCTTGCTGTTGTATTGTGTAACTCTTTAAATGATCAGATTGATGTTAAATTCAAATGGATATGACATTTAAGCTTGAGCTTATTTTGTTTAGCATTATAGCATTATATATTGGAAGCAAACCTTGCAACTAGTAGTTAAAATCATTTTGTCAGTTGCAGTTTAACAGCCTTTAAAGGAGCAACATAGTAAGTTGAAGTACCTACATTCTTTAAATTTGTGTAAATAACAAGCTTTTACAAATAATATTTGAAGATAGCCATGGTGATCTAAATTCTGTGAGTCTGTGTTTATTACTGTGGCCTAAAACATTTTTATGTCCTCTACTTTAAAAAGACATGTGTCTATCAAATTCTAGTAGTGTTGTCACGATACTGGAATTTCTAACTTCGATACGATACCTTCAAAAATATCGATATTCGATACCATTTTCGATACCAAAGGGAAAACAACTGTCACAATATTATTATTTAAAAATTTTTTATTTAAAGATAAATATGTCTGATTCTTTGCTTGTCTAATTGCTGTCCACTGATTCTCACCCCCATTTTTAATAAAGGATATTTCCTCCTTCTTCTTTTATTCTTTAAACAATATGGAGATGAATGTTGATAATCCACTGTTTTTACAGAGTTCCTGTGTAATTATAGTCATTAGTCTGGGTAATATCAAGCCACACAATCACACAGTCACACACACTCAGTCAGTCTCCCACGTGCAACTAAGAGGTTCTGTGTTTTTCACTTTTATATTCTATTATACTACACTATTATATTATTTTCTTCCATGTGACAATTGCTGAAGTTGTGCAATATTTTAGCAAATAATTTTATTCACAAAGTTTCACTATGTTTTTCTTTGTTCTTAACAATTGGCCTATTTAACAGCTGCTAGTGCACAGCAGTTTTATATTTCCTGTGTGGAGAATCAATCAAACATTACAAAGGTTTCATGTTGTGGCTGGGATTGGCTCAATTCCCAGCAGCTGGCATTTCCCAAATCATCATTAAATGAAGAGGCGTAAGCAATATAAGGAGGAAAGCCAAGGAACATAGATGTGATGCCAAAATGGTAACCAATGGCCTGTTATCTGTCAGCTTGCTGTTGTATTGTGTAACTCTTTAAATGATCAGATTGATGTTAAATTCAAATGGATATGACATTTAAGCTTGAGCTTATTTTGTTTAGCATTATAGCATTATATATTGGAAGCAAACCTTGCAACTAGTAGTTAAAATCATTTAGTCAGTTGCAGTTTAACAGCCTTTAAAGGAGCAACATAGTAAGTTGAAGTACCTACATTCTTTAAACTTGTGTAAATAACAAGCTTTTACAAATAATATTTGAAGATAGCCATGGTGATCTAAATTCTGTGAGTCTGTGTTTATTACTGTGGCCTAAAACATTTTTATGTCCTCTACTTTAAAAAGACATGTGTCTATCAAATTCTAGTATCACTTTATATATTTTAGTAGAATTTTACCACTAACAAAAAATTAAAAATATGTCTCCAGAAGCATTAAGGGTTGCCTACAGCCTACACCATGTGATGAAGAATCTTTGAGTCTTTTAAAACATGAGTTTCATTATTCTAAACAAATTAACAAATTTTCGTACAATGTTTCTTACATGTTTGTGTACTGAGCTAAATGTTGTGTTTATTCCAATGTATTTTTTTCTGGTACCTGATAACTCAAAAAAAAAAAACGTGGCAGACTGTGGCAGAATGTACAGTATATGTTCTGCTTGATATGCCGAACATTCATCTTCCTGTCAATCACAGCTCATCTGTGGAGGTGGGCTGCTCTGCTCACTGCCAGAGCATCTGCTGGTGGGCGGGGCCTCTTCGACCTGATAATTTCTCTCCAATCAGGCCATATCGTTTGTGGATGGAGTGTGCTATAGCCTCTGTCTGTTGCTCTTTCTGCTTGGTAATGAGCATTGAAAAAAGATTTAGAACTTTAAGCTTTGTTGGACTTTTAGAAGTGACACCAGACAAGGCCACAGCAGGCCATGTGAAAGTAAATATTATGCTTAATTCAGAGAAAGCGCATATCTGGGGCGAGCATGTTTCTGTAGAGAATTTCAAGTTGGCAGAGCTCCTGTCATTAATCTAGTTTTAAATAAATGAGATACAGATATAAATTTGACCCAAAATAAAACAAGCAAAAGAGACGAGGCCATGGCAGTGATGCACACAACGCCCACTGGGTATTTCTTGTGTCACATTAAGTTTCTGTCTACGCTTTAGTATTCTCAAAAGCCTGTGAAACCAGCATGAGTGAGGTTAACTGACCGAGATAATGACAACTTTAGAATAAAAAAAGACTGATGATAACGCTACTCATAGTCCCTGTGACAGGTTGTTATTATAAAAGCTAATCTGTGAATGAACGCTTGTGCTAAGGTGAGCGAAGTCCAAATTTTATGATGATCTAAGCTTCTTCAGAACATGTTGTCATAGAAACATGTAGCGTAATGAGATAAATGTGATATATGTGCGCTGACACATGGTGCACTTACAATAAATGGTACTAGGGAAGGCCCTCGAGGTGGGATAAAGAGATTGGATTGAGACTGGGACCCTCCACAAACACAAGCCAGTTTTCTCTTTAATAATAACATGTGAGCATTCATTTATCTGTGTGTTTTCAATCTGGTACAAACACAGACGCTCTGACACCTTATAGCCTCTCGTTTAACAAATGCCACCACTTAAACGCTGAGTCACTGATGCTACGAGGACTGCCTGAAGCAATGCCTTGTAAAATAGTCTCCTTCATCTTTTAATATGATGTTCTTTTCTGTCACTATTTTCTGACTGAGGACATGTTGGCTTTGAGACAATTCTATATCACATACACCATCTATCTTTGCTACATCAAATATTGACATCACGATATGAGGTTATGGTTTTACTCAATTTAATAAACCTAAGAATCAGAATCCCATGACTCAGATCCTTTCAATACTGTAGTCTTGTAATGAATTTTTGTGTCATTTCTGGTGCACATTTAAAGGAAAAAGAGTTGGCATGGCTTATAAATATAAGAAGCCAATGCCTAGTATATTTCATTAAAACTTGCACAGACTCATTAAATGGATGTTGTTAATGACTTACATTCTTGTTATGGCGGCTTTTGTCTTCCAGGTACTTTCATCTCAGCGTTCACAGTGCTGTGCGGTGCTCATAGTGAACTGATTTCCGAGCGGGGGAAGTGCTGTGTGTTCTGGCTCAACGTGGCAGCGGCACTCATCCAGATTGTGACGGCCGTTATCATGGTCGGCTGGATCATGAGCATCTTCTGGGGAATGGACATGGTCATTTTAGCAAGTCAGTATTAGTAATGAGTATTAGTCATTTTTTGTCTCACCTTTTCTTTACATGATCAAAAAAAAGCTGAGAAGTAAGCCACTTAGTTTATAATCCAACTGTTAGTTGTAAAGCAGAGGGAACATAGAACACCTTAACCTTTCTGCTTCTCCTTTAAGCAGCTTTAGAATATATATAGAGTACCTTCTTGAATAAAATTTTGCTTTCAGTTTGCATTAATACCACATGACTCCAGCACTTTACAGAAATGAACAAATAAACATTGTGCTGCTTCCCTAGGATCTGGGACATGTAGTGTTATGTCACAAATGATATTGCCACCAGCAGATGACTCAGATGATAATGATTACAACCTCCAGCTGTAACATTGAATTAATTGCAACGGGAAACTGAAAAATCAACCACAGTTGTTGATTTGTCAGTTTCCTTGTTGCAATAAAGAGCCAAAGTAATTCATCGCCTTCTCTTTTAGAAATTGGGGGCTGCTCCTTCGCCACTTATGCATGAACAAGTGGACACACACTAATCCTTCACAACAGGACAGCCTTTGCACAGCTTTGTCCCTGTGTGTCTGTGAGAGTGTGAGCTAATTGCCGCCTCTTTGCATATACGCGTGCAAGAAATCTGCGTGTGTGTGTGGGAGTGAGTGTAAAAACAACCCCCTGGTGTGTTTTTGTTCACTTCTCTCTGCTGTTTTTCCAGGCCTTGGGCACGTGTCTGATTCAACTGTTGCTACTCAGATCTATACTCCTGTTAGCGCTCGCAGCTTATTGAAAATGTATGCTATAAAATACAGTTTCTTGTTATGTCTTAGGGTTGGTTTCTCAAGCGGCTGATGCTCAAATTATGCAAAGTTTGGTTTATGAATAAGTTATGATTCAAGTATTCAGCACCACATTAGGTTTACGGCAGTAATATTTGTTACTTTTATTCAGATTTTCACTTACTATTCTTCTTTGGTTCATGATGATTTTTGTAAATATATTTAATCATATCTACTATCTGCAATAATTTAAACTTGGTGATATGCACAAAGTAAAGTGATTGTTTAGCCTAGATGGCTTTTCATTCTTGAGTAACAGCACTACAGACTTATGGCACCCTAGCTATCTGTGCAACATCTCCCTTATACCCCAGCGTCACTCTCAAATTAGCCTCTGTTGCATATGATCAATGAATTCCTTGCCTCCATACCTTCTTTCTCTATTTCAAACAATATTCCTCCTACTCTCTTTTCTGCCCCCCGCCTCCCTCTCAGCCATCAGTTTTTAGCAATAGTGCTCCCGTCTCTCTGTGTATTGATCCTGAAAACCAGGCTTGTGTTACTGTGTTTGTCTTTTTCTTGATCATGTAATTGAGCCTGATCAAAGTGAGATCAGAGCATGGAGTTGATATTTTTCATATACTGTAGGTCATTGGTTGATTTTGTGGTCCTAAAGCTGGGTTTATGTGACAATGGTATAAATAGCAGTTATATATTTTGTCATAAACAGTATTCTTTTTTTTTTCTTCTCTTCTCCCTCTGCTGCTCTTCATCACCACCATAGTTTCCGATGGTAAGTATTTTAAACAGCATCTAAAAACATGTGTAGTATTCTCACACAGTATTCCCTGTAGTCTTTGTCTACGCTTTTAAATATGTCCCAACTCAATGGCATTTGCTTTGGGTTTATTCAAAGGTTTCACTTTATGAGCAAATAGAAGAGATGTGGTTGTCATGGACACACAATCTCAGCTGTTGTACTCAAAGAGCAGGTGTTGCTTATAACATTATGCCAATCCCAATAACATTATTCCCAATTGAACCTATAATAGGCTTCTCTATTTTGTCTCATAAACTGTAATAACCAGCTGTTGGCTTCTGCCTCTTACAGCGGATTACAACATAAAAAAAAGTCATAACTAAAACTGAAAATATAATGTGCCTGTTTGGTTGGCAGCTAGTTGCAGCAGCTTCCTTTGATGTGTGCAAAATGCAACTGAAGATACAGTTGAAGGCGGGTGAGGCTAGCAGACAGGAAGGCAAAATCCGTTGTTAGACTGAAACTGGACGAAGGATGGTGGAGAAAATCAATCCCAACCACCTCCAAATGAAACACTGTGGCAAATGTAAAAGCTTTTTTCAGTGGAACACTTCAGGAAGGTAAATATATACAGTATATAGTATAGTATATAAGAAAAGGTTACAGCAAAAGCATCTAGACTCAGTTTTCAAGGTGAAGGTGAGAATATATATAAGATGATCTTATCTATAATCAATAGTAAATTTATATAATTTATAATATTCAGATTGTTTGTCTATTAATGGTATGCAGTTAAAGCAAGTCCAGCATATTGTAAACATTTTAGTAGCTACACAAATTTTACAGAAAATTTACAAAAATACAGCAATTGTATTTAAAGGTTAACCAATAACCCTGCCACTGTTTGGCAGATTGGATCCTTGCTCCATTTAGTGCTTTCAACCTTTTCTAGTGCTCTACGCAAACCCTTTCACTTAATGCTTTTTCTGCCCTTCATTACAAGAAAGGCAATTATTGTCAAATGTTCACACTAAATGTTAGGTAATTTCTTGTCACTCTCCAGAAACCTTGTATCAGTGGCCATAAAAGCCAGCAAATTTCATTTAATATGAGTATTTCTGCCAGCAATCAAAACTGTTTGCCTTCTCTCTTGTTCTCCTCGTCCTTGGTCAGGTTGCAGAGACCAGGGCATTCCTCAAGACGTCTGAGAGGGAGCCATCTCCGGTCGGCTCATCGATCACATGGACACTTTGACCCCTTCTACTGCCTGAAGCCTAATGGAGACACAGAGATAGGACCAGTCTGTATACAACAGGAAAAAGAAAGACACAGTGATGTGAGATATGCAGCTCATTGGCCACATTTACATTGACTTGGCAATGATAAAATATTGGTCTTGCTTTGTCATGTAACAGTCATTTTTCAACATGTCTTGTGTATTTTATTTTTTGTTATTGAATTGGGCATCTGGACGTAGGTTTAAAGGTGAAGACATTTTGTCCCTCATCCAAAGGACTCCAAGTTCAACTGATGAGAGAGCTGAGTTTTATATCCCTCAGAGGGAGGGGTTTAGCCTGCAACTACTGTGATTGGATTGGACAAATCTGTTCTTAAGAGTTGAATTGGCAGTGTGAGTGCTGGTGGGGGAGCTGTTATGCTCCTGTGGACCCTTAGAATGACTGCTCCCTTCAAGTGTTAATGTCTTTCTAGAGAGAAACTGTTCTGATTTTGGTTTCATTCCATTTAGAGAGGGCTTTTTCTATTTTAACAACGATGTTGTCCTTTAATCCTGTTTTAAACCACCAGGCCAACAAAACGACTTCACCTTCAAACCTAGGTCTACATACCTTCTGTGAAACCTTTTCTTGACAATGTCATGGATGCCTAAGGACTTACACAGACATATGGAATAAGGATTATATTTTAAGTATTTCTGAAAGCACTACGAGATAGGTAGGCTCTCACCAATGTTTTCCACTGCCATTATATCTAACTTGAAACAATGGTAACCTTTAACATTACAGTTTAAAGTGAACTAAAACACTTAATAATACCAAAATGTAGTGAGATGATAATATTGCTAAAAAGACCAGACCATGTGTCTATGGGTAATAAATATGAAGGGCTGCATAATGCTAAATTATCAGCAGTAATGCAAAGTGTTACCAAATCAGTTTGGGTGTTTTGGCTGTAGGTATATAAACTAGACACATATGTAACCTTTGTGTTGTTGCAGTAGACTTTCCAGACTACATACTACATACATACACAAACATTACTGGTGACCACTACAATAGATACTTTTCTTTTATTTCTCGATGTTACATGAAATAATAGTAAAACTATTGTCTTTAAGAAGGCTTTGGCTCATAATTGATCTGACAATCACTCAGAGTCAGGAATATACAAAGCAGCAACGTGTCTTCCTTTGAAACATGTCATAACCTCTCACTTTTGGTACATGACTCAGATTATTAATTAACGTGAATTTAAACAATGGTGCACCAAATCCCATGTCGTCAAATGACAAAGACTTGATGAACGTGTCTCATCCTTCTTGATAATTAGCATGTCTTATGGAGGAGACATTTTTGGTGAGGCATCTGATTAACAGCCCTCAGAGTATTGGAACTCATTATTATCGATGTGACATAAATGGCATAAATGAATACATGCCGCTTGCTTTACAGTTGTGCGTGTTGAATAGGAATAGTTAAAATTGTATAGTAATTCATAATTTGCGTTAAATACAGTCAAAAAGTATACATTATGTTTATATATTCATGTGTGTGTGTTTGACAGTGAGCAATATTGGAAGCAGCAGAGAATAAAACATGCTATAGTTCCTGTATGTGTGTGTGTGTGTGTGTGTGTGTGTGTGTGTGTGTGTGTGTGTGTGTGTGTGTGTGTGTGTGTGTGTGTGTGTGTGTGTGTGTGTGTGTGTGTGTGTGTGTGTGTGTGTGTGTGTTTGTATGTGTGTGTGTGTGTGTGTGTGTGTGTGTGTGTGTGTGTGTGTATGTGTGTGTGTGTGTGTGTGTGTGTGTGTGTGTGTGTGTGTGTATGTGTGTGTGTGTGTGTGTGTGTGTGTGTGTGTGTGTGTGTGTGCGTGTGTATGTGTGTGTGTGTGTGTGTGTGTGTGTGTGTGTGTGTGTGTGTGTGTGTGTGTTTGTATGTGGGTGGGTGTGGGTGTATTGTGACAATAGGTATTACTGTGGTGAATAGAAGTGGATGTATTGTATCCAAAAGCCACATTTGAATTAAAATGTGGATTTGAGCAGAGTTAGCAGATGCAAAAGCTGGAGGATTTATCACAGCCACCATAAAAGTGTTTCCTGTGAGATCATTAACATGTCCTTATTTTATCACTGGCTTGTTTTTCACAGAAACATCCACGTGTCAAAGTCAAAGCTTAGAGTCAAAGTCAAAGCCTTAAATATTAATGGAAACCAATGGGAATCTGATTCATTGTTAGGATACTATATTTTAATGGATAGACAAGATACAACTGCAGTCCCAAACCTTGTATTAACTGTGCCTGTACACATTTCCTTATGTTTTTTTTATGTACATCTATCTTAATTGTATTTGACAAAAGCCTTTTTAAGATTACTACTGTGTGTTGAGATAAAATGTTAAACTGTTTGGTTTAGGCCTATTCTGTGTGTATGTTGTACAGTGTTTGTGTTTAAGATTATAACTTGTGTAATAGTACTATTTTAAGCCTTATAAAAACTTTTCATTTTTGGAAAGTTATTTTTATTTTATTTTTATTTGTCTTATTTTGGAAATGCAATTTATTCATTTCTATTATCTACAGTGCATATACAGTTACTTTTTAGAAGGGGTTATATATTATTTCTGATGATGTGATAACTTTTTGAGTTGTTTACAGTACAGTAATCTGCATGTTTATATGTTTCATGTTCATTGGAAGACTTTCCTTTAAAGCATTTATTGTAAAAAATAAAATAAAATAAAACAGAAAATATTAAAATTTGTTTTAACTAGTTCTAGTTGAATGATTTTGTCAGGTATCAAAAACTATTCTATCAACTACATACTTCAAAGCCCAAAACAATTGTGCTGCTGGTTTGAGAAGCGTGAAATATTTAATCTTTACTAGCCATGGACAAGGTAAATTTTCTACATGTTTTCAACTACAAAGCAGGAGTGTGAGGGTTATCACAGGCTATCCACACTACTTTGCTCAAGAGTTATATGTGTCTGTTTTAAATGACCAACATGTTTTAGGAACACTGACTGAACCAGACACGCTGCAGTTTGAAAACCCGGAGGTAGTGTTTTAGTCACAGTGGCTGTCTTTTCTGATTAATTCCACCTTTATCACATGACGGGGGAGAAACAAAATACATCCTTGCCTAAATGTTAATTGCAGATAATGTGACATGTTTACAAAAGAATATGACAAAATTTAGTGTTGACAGAAAAACTAGTGTGGGCAGAGATTGTTTTAATTCTATATTAAAAAACATCAGTGTGGACATGTTACAAAATGTAACCTGAAATGGGTCACTGCTAAAAGGATATACACATGTGGATGTGACCAAAATCCACTGTAAGGAAAGATAGAATTCTAAAGTAACAAACACTGATATGAGACACTTCAGAATGCCTTGTCATGCTTGTGTCCTGTTTTTATTTTCTCATTAGCAGAAGACATGCTGGACCCAATAAAACAGTGTAGCGCAATCATTTAATAGGGAGCTCTAAAGTGGATTGAATGTTAAAGAGTATCAAAATAAATCTGGTGACAAAATTGCAGGTGAAAGTGTATTTTGTATAAATTTTTTTTTTACAAACTGCAGCCACCTACTTTAGTTTTCTCACAGTTAGAAACAGTGACTTTTTTTTTAGAGTGAGTAAAACAGTCTCCATGGTAATGATAAAAATAGTCTCATTAACCATGTCTTGGGCTGCACAGGTAATAAAGAAAGAATGATATAAGCGACACTGAGAGGTAGTGTTATTGTTAAACTGAGCTGAGTCTGTTCAAACTCACCAAATAAGGCTTCATTGCCACAACTCTGTGCACACTGTCGTCCTTCTCCACCGGCATCTCAGTAGTGTAAACACCACCACAGCAGAGATTTTTCCGTTGCAGCTGACTGTCCAAACACATTCAGGTTTCTGCAATGTAAAGCAGTGTCTGTCAGCACAGGTTAGAAAACTATTGTAATCCTATTACACGTGTTTTGAGATGTCATTAAAGTAATCTGTATTCGGTGCATCACAAACTGTCTTGGTATGTGACCTCAACTTTAAGTTAGGATACTTTTTCACAGAGCTGGCAAGGAGTCAGTAGGATATGGTTTTGCTTCAATAGTTTGGAAAAACTGCTTTTTTATTTTTATTACTCAAATAGCATTATGTTTTACTGGCAATAACTTTGGTGCTTTGAGCCCTTTGCTGTCATAATTCAGCACATCAAAACATAGGTTAGGTTAAAAGGAAAAAGAAAGAAAGAAATACTAAGTGGAATAACAAGACCACAAAACAAAAAATCTACAATATAAGCAAAATAACACTAAAAGGGGAGAAAAAAATAAAAACAAAGAACATTTAGCGATAGGCTAAATGTCATTTATCGAATATGTCTGTTACTGTAAAAAGCCAAACCATTTTCTACAAATAAACTCTTGTGTTAGCTTGTATTAGCGTGGCTGCCTTCTTTTTTCCTTCCTATCCACACAATATAATCTAATAAGCTGAGACATCTCCCAACGATCTGACTTTAACCCACCTTACAGGCCTTAGGCAGACTTTGTTTTGCTTGAATTTGATTAATGCTAAATTTCTTTATTTGTGTGGCCGCTCTGTTAGCTTCACGTTTAGAAGAACACAGTGCCACCTGCTGGTTGCTAACGTGAATTACAAAATATAAGTTATGGTTTTGAGGAAATAGATTCTCAAAGTTTGACCCAGAAACGCGAAACGTGTACACTTACATGTATTGCTCAGATTTTGCATGGGGAACAGTCTCAATCCATTCGTGCATACATTTGAGTCCAGGTGTATTTTTTTGTATAGTAAGCTATTTTCTACTTATCCAGGCTCTGTTTGACAGAACATCCAATCTCTCCAAAGCTCAAAGTGCAGAGAGTTTTGAAAAATGAATGTGCCACACACAGAAAACCACAGTGTGAAAGTATAGCTTAACAGTTACTCATTTTAATTTGTATCAGGAAAAATTGCATTTGTTGAAAAATTTACATAATCTTTTTACTGATAAAAATAGAAACAAGAAATGTGCCCCAAGAATCATTAAAGCACAGGCACTGCATTTTAAATTAATGTCTAAAAACTGTTCACTGAAAACTACAGACACCCATTTTCCAAATTCACACCATTCGCAGAAGAGAAGTTTCACATGAGCCAGATGACGGAGGAACTCACACTCGTGGAGACGATTATTCAAGGGTGCCCAGCAGTGACACATCAGGATGAGGCTCTTCCATTGTGGCAGATCATTAACATTCGTGAGTAAACATGATCCCAGTGCTCTCTTGGGATCTGCTCACTTTCTCTGGCAGGCTTTGTCTTCTTTCAAAAAGAGTTCATTTTAAATTTTACAACATATTCAAATGTCAAAATAGAGAAAAATATTACTTTGGTATTAAAATAGAGCCATTCAACAAGCAAAGCGCTATGGTAAGTTACACTGATTGCATTTTCTAATGAGAAAAAAAAATCATTGGTGCTGTAATTGTGACCAATATGGACACAATATAGATTAAAACAAATGACAAAAAGGCTGTACAAAGAGATCTATAGGCAGCATCTTAAAACACTGTTCAAACAGAATCATTAACAGTGTGAAATAACCAAAATATAAACAGCTACCTGAAAATGATACGGATAACATATGCGTTTAGTCAGAACTGGTATGTAATTACTGGAAATTCATCATATGACATTGACTTCAATACAGAAAACGTTTTACAGCACATGGTGTAAGTATACGACACAGCAACGCAAATGCACCTTCAGGTTATAATATTAAACATTATACAATAAAATTCTCAAATGAACAGGATCAAATCTCTTTCCCAGTTTCCTTGTTATAATAGCAAACTCCAAAATATATGATCCATTTTTAAAACCAAGAAATACAGGTTATGCTACATTTACTATTGTCTTTTTAATGTCATTGTAGTGAGATGCCCCAAAAGGTATATTTAAGCTGATGCTAAGTGACCAGCCAAGGGCAGGAATCATAACTACTGTCCCAGAAGTTGCTTCCATGGCTTTACGTTTGGCCCCAGGATATGTGCGTCTTCTCACTTGGTCTTATACTGAAGAAGAAGGCTTCTTTCGTCCTTCCCAGTACTTGTCATAGGCTTTTAGAAACATCTCCTTGCACTGCAGCTTGGCGTTTAGACGGGAGCAGATGAGGAAAGAGCCGCCCATCTTCCTGTGCAGTGAGTATGTCTCCTCAGGAGGTGGCATGAGCCTGTGCTTGAGCATCACAGGAATCAGGTTGTGGATTCGTTCAGTGGTGGACTGGCAGCCAAAGTCAAAAGTCTCACTCGAAGCAAAGGCTTCCCCAAGGATCATTACAGCATCGACGTGGGCGTTCACCATAGCCTGAATAGAAAGAGAGCAACACACATGCTCAGAACTATTCGGTAGTATGAGTCACCTTTAACAGAGTTTTTTCTAAAAATACTAAGATTTAATTTTTAAAAAACATAACATAATCTAGGGTTAAATTTTAGCATGTCTACATTTATTAATTATTTAATGTTAACCATTACAAAATCTTTCTAAGATGTACATACCTTGGACTCATACCCAGTCAAGAACTTCATCTCAATAGATTTCTTCAGAACTCCCTCTTTATTACCTTCAGCAGCTGCACAGATTATCTACAACCACAAACAGACAGAAATGTTACATACCAGCCATTCTTGTATTCCGATCTAATTCTGGACCTTATAGGTTTTGGCGAATTTACCTCAATGTACAGGTCAGTAAAACTCAGCTCAAATCCACGTGTGGCTCCAAAGTCCAACAGTGCCACCTAGAGACACAATTGTTGCTCTTAATTTTACTCATTATTTAAAACGGATAGTAAAAAATGGATGGATACAGTGAAGCCTTACCCTGTGTGTCTGTGGGTCATAAAGAAAGTTGGACCAGTTTGGGTCTGTTTGCATGTATCGAAACTCAAACAGCTCTCTCAGGCATAACGACAAGATATTCAGACAGATCTAGAAAACAAAGATGTTATTTTTCAGTATGTATACAAGAACATATTTTGCTTCCATTTTCAGCATTTACCCTACCATGAAAGGACTTTGTGTAAAAGAACATAGTTGTAGACAGCAGATACATTTATGCCCACTAGAGGGTGTTCAATCTAACAGATTAATATCACACATTGTATTGACCCTCCCATTTGCCCGTCTAGTGCAGCATACCTCATTTTTCAGATCTTGTGATAGAGATTCAGCTTTGTCAAGGGGGAAACCGGGGACAAGCTCAGTGGTCAGGACATGGCCGCCACATAACTCATCGATCACCTCCGGCACATAAAAGAACGGGTCGTCCTTTAACAGCTCCCTGTGTCAAACAAACACATCCATTTACAGATTGATTAGGCAAATCTTCCCCTTGGGATTTTAATATTAATAGCTCAGAGTAGTGACCTGAACTTCTTTGCACATTGAGCCTCTCTGATGTAGTCACACTCTAGTGCAAGCTCTTTCCTCATTACATCTATAAGGTGTTCTGGAAACAGACCTAAGCAAAGAAGAGAAAATGTTGTGAAGAGGGTTTCTTTGTTTGTATAGCCCAATATCAAAACAACAGTCGCCTCAAAGGGCTTAACAGACTGCACTAGACAACATCCCCTGTCCTTAGACCCTCCATCAGGGTACGGAAAAACTCCCAAAAAACAAATACAAATCCCAGCCAAAAAAAACTCAGGGAGAACCACAGGAGGAGGGATCCACTCCCAGGACGGACAAGTCAAAGTTGAGAAGAAATGTCATGATCATATCATTATATCATATTCGTGACAGTGTGTATTGTTTGTACCTTCAGGCAGGGCATTGCTCATTTTCAGCACAGTCATCAGGTTGTTGACATCACTGTTGATACTCTGAGCCACACCGGGGTACTGAGGACATGCACAAATATTTTATATATAATAAGAATAAAAATAAAAAATTTAAATATTTTGATTTTATTAAAAAATTCTTAAGTACACATGTGATAACATTTTAAGAATACTCAGATTAAGTGTCTTGTAAGAGTTATATTGCCTAAAGTAGACTCTGCTGTGAGCTGAGCTATGGCAGGTGTGAGAGCACATAGTTTTCTGCCAAGAGGCTGAAATATTATTTACGTTTTTTCTGATTAAATGGACTAAACCGTGGTCGGTTACATGTGGTCGTCTTTTGAAACCCTTTTCAAACCTTTTGCACCTGTAGCTCATTGTGACTTTTTAAACTCAAAGACAAAGAAATTCCCACTACATATACACTGACACATTTATTAGGTACACCTCTTCAATTGCTTGGCAACACAAATTTTCATTAAATTAATCACATGGCAGGAACTCAATGCATTTAGGCATCTAGATGTGTTGTAGTCGACTTGCTGAAGTTCAAACCGAGCATCAGAATGGGGAAGAAAGGGAAAGAAAGGGTATTTAACTGACTTTGAACGGGGAATGATTGTTGGTTCCAGACGGGCTGGATTGAGTAGTTCAAAAACTGCTGATCTACTGGGATTTTCACACACAACCCTCTCTAGAGTTTACAGAGAATGGTCCGAAAAAGAGAAAGTATCCAGTGAACAGCAGTTGTGTGGACAAAAATGCCTTGTTGATGTCAGAGGAGAATGGGCTGACTGTTAGAGATGATTGAAAGACCCCAGGCAGAACCACCTTGGTACAACCAAGGTCTGCAGAATACCATCTCTGAACGCACAACACGTCAATCTCTGAGGAATGTTTCCAACACCTTGTTGAATCTATGCCACGAAGAACTAAAGATCCTGTAGCAAACTTGTTTTTTTTGTATTTGAGTAAAAAAAAAATTAAAGTATGTTGTAAAATCAGTTATTTATGTAAAGATCAAATTTCTATATGCTGTGGAAGCCTTTAAAGAGTGCTTTTTATTTTAGCAAAACCTGGAAGCAAAAGGAGGAGTGGGAGGAGGGGCTAAGAGTTCCATCTGAGCCAACTGCCTCCATCAAGGTTTAGCAAAGGCTGGAATCAGGTAAAGCACCTTTAAGGCAGTTCTTTAGGCAAAAGAGGGTCCAACCTGGTACTAGCAAGGTGTACCTAATAAAGTGGCCGGTGAGTGTATGTTGTGCGATACAGAACATAAACCAACCTGAAAGCGGCCCTCCTGTCACTGTATTGACATTAGCAACATGGCAGGTTTGTACACACACACGAACACCAAGTACCTGTATTTTCATGGCCACCTCTCTGCCATCCTTCATCCTCGCCAAGTGAACCTGGCCAATGGAAGCTGCTGCAAAGGGACGCTCCTCGAATGACTCCAGTTTGTCTCTCCAGTTGGGACCCAAGTCACTGTTTAATGCTTTCTGTGAATTAACACAAAAAGTCTCAGGTAATGATTTTTTTTTTAGTAACAATTACACAGTCCATACAGTTCCTTGCTTGCTAGAAACAATTTACTTAAAAAAGGACAAGTAAAGGCCAATTTACATTTTATTATTGAATTGTTATTATGCAACCTTAAATTAATATAAAGATTAAAAAGGGATTTTACCATCATTTGCTTGATAGGCATGAAGTCAGCACTTTGTCTCACACGCTCAAAGATCTTAGCAAGTTGTGGATTGATAAAAGCATCATCTGAAAGGGAATGTGAACTCATTAAATCGGTGACTCCACAGTTATGTACAGACAATTATGTCGATCTGTTTGGGTGTCTGAAGGTAAGGGTTTATAGAATAAGAAAATAAATGAAACCCTTTATTCACAGAAGTTTTTGCAAATTAATAATAAATCCAACAAGTCAGACTTTTGCTGCGTGTTGTGCCCCTCAAGGTTAACATTGTTTTGGACTAATGCTGGTCACATGGCTACAATGGGTCATACACAGTTTTCAAAATTATTAGAGAATGGGGCTTGTCATCACAAAGACAATAAGTCTGTGGCGGTCCTGCAAATAACCACACTCCAGTACAATGGATCATTTCGGTGGGATGAAACCTGATGAGCAAATACCAGGCAGCTAGCGTCCTTTTCTATTTTTTTACTATGAATAAAATCTGAAGCATGCTCCATGCACTACTTGGCTGTGAACTCGGGACATAAATGCCAAAAAGACCAAAGGTCTATATCCAAGGTCAGGCAGCAGGGCAAACAGAGGTAAACAAATATACTGGTCTGTTACTGATGTTATCCGACTCAACAGTCCTGCCACAGCCCGTACAGTCTTTTGCTTTGCCTTTATCTAATCTGGACCTTGTGCATAATCACTAACAGCAACTTGCTATGTGCTTTCTGGGCAGCTAAAAGACTAAATACTTTAGTTGCTGCCAAGTAGGAACTGCTAACATTGGTTGTGTGCTTGCATTTGTTATCGGTCTTCTCTTTAACTTGTATACCCATGTTCCTACTGCTCACCTTGAATGCTAAGCATTTGTCCAAGCTTCAATGCAGCCCCTCTGACTTTACAAAGTGTTCGAACAATACGCTCAGCATTGGCTTCAGATAGAAAAGGACTGGAGTCCAAAACGGCTTTCTTGTGTTCACCTTCTGCACCTTTAAGAGAAAGTTTACAGTGACACCTAGGTCTCAAATATTCTTTATTTAGTCCAATGTTTAAAGCATGAGCAGGTTTTTAGTGTGATTCACAGAATTCATAAACAATATCTTGTATGTAGTGTTGTACGAGTGTGTATCCAAAATGTGTGTCAGTAGGTCGTCAGGTTGGCTGGCTGTTTTGTTCTGTCTCGGGTCGACTTCAGTCGCATTAACAGATTTAAACAAGCAGGCAGGTGCAAGCACACACAGTCATGCGTCTCTGATGGGCTTAAAAAGCATAAACACCAGACTCAGGCACAAATACCAGAGTCTGTCTGTAAACTGAGTTTGTAGATTACAAATCCACCAGCAGAAACATTTCTCTAGGTAGTGGTGTGAATGAAGTTTAAGCAAAAATCATGTGTCAACCTGTAACAATGTGCATTAATCCTGGGTAGAGCAAACAAACCAGGTTTACATTTACAATGGTTGACACAATGGTAGTTTCAGCTGTTAATACTTGTGAGCCCTTAGCATTTATAATAAGCCAACAAATATTTTGTCTTGAACTACAGCTTTGCTCTGTGTGTCACTACAATAATTAAAATCTTAAATCTGCATCTGATCCAGATGCAGATACCAATGCTGATAATACATATTACATGCTGCCTCGTGTTTGCGTAGTTTACCTGCAGCATTATTTTGCCTAATGGTCTTCTTGGCCACCTCTGCTAGTGCTCCAATACCCAAACCAAGGGCTAGCCCTGAAAGAAACAAAGCAAATAAACATTGACAAAAAAAGCAGACTGTATACACAAAAAACAGTGTATAAGAAAATCTCGTAGCCATCTCAGAATATAGTGCAATGTTGTAGATAACAACATTGACTAAATCATAACTACAGTCAGGCCAACAGAGAGACACTATAATCCAGTCAGTGTAACAGCTGCCAGACAAAACATGGCTGTGCTTTTCAGTGGCGTCTCTGTGTTTCCATAAAATACCAAGTTCAAAATTGACCATAAAACAAAGCAAACGCACATAAAAGCAGTTTAATGTGGCCTGTATTACTGCAAGACTTAACTGGGTTTATTTAACTGGGAATATCTTAGTCATTTAATCTCTAATTAAGTAGTTGCAAAAATCTGCGTTATAGTTCACTGAAATCAAAAGGGATATTTTCATAGAGACTGAAAGAGGAATAGGACTGTTTTGGGGTTAAGAGTTCCTCCAAGTCCACTCTCTGTCTTATATAACCTGGTGTTACATAATCACTTAGCTGATGGACAGAAACAAAGTACAAATGCAACAACAGTCAAACTAAATTAAGCCATCAGCTTGTGGCTATACTGGGGATTTCTCTATCCACCATAGAACAACAGTGACAGATTTGGCTAGTATTTGCATTCCTGCATCTTCTTATGTGTAGTGCAAATATATATCCCTTAGTGGTAACCTCCCCAAATGTGTTAATCTTCTTATTTCTGTGGGATTAGCAAATACAACCTCCTATGAGCAGAGGTGTCTAAAGCAACAGCTCAGTATTTACCTCAGAGATTGACAGAAAGATACTTTACACTGACCAAGCACATGTGTCTGTCAATCATTGGCTATAAAAGCTGTGTTTACAAAAAAGGTACAACACCTTAATGGTTATGCCTTTATGAGTTACTGGTTAACCCACAATTCCACTAATGATTATGTAAGAAAAATACTTCACAAGGTGGCAACATGTGAAAAAAAAAAAAAAGGTTCTAAACCAATTAATAAAAATGAAAGCTGCTGTTGACAGTGGCTCCGTCACATTTGCCGACCACCTTCTCTGACCCACTTGACACCTTCTATGTTACAGCCATCAACACAGTGAATTTACTGAGCCTCAGAATCTGCTGAATGCAAACCTCAACAAATTATTGCTGCGTACTCAGAGTTGGCACTTTGGTCCTACAAATTCAAGATGCTGTTCTAGGTTTACGTTACTCCTTTGCAATGTGTTTGTAACTTTTTCCGAGTCACTTCCTTACACCTGCTAACTTGTCATTCTTTCTGCATCGAAGACACAAGTCACGGATCTATTTGGACATTTAGGAATGAAGTTACATAGGTCATGTGTTTTTCACTTACTGCACACGGAATGACTCGAATTAGCTTAATACTGAAGAGAGATCTGTCATGGTCACTTGAGGAGCACATACTTTGTCTTTTAGATGCTGTTCCAGACTTTGTCAATTCTGATTTCAGCTCTCTTATCAGTTGAACTCAGAATTCAAGTCCCTTGGATGGGGGATGAAACGTCTTCAGCGTCAAACCTACATCCAGTCTTTGTTGAAAGTTTTTTTCTTGATTATGTTCTGGATGACTGAGAACCTACAGACATTAAATGTATATTCCTCAACACAGACCGGGACTTTGATAAATGTGCTTTTTCTTCTTATTGCTCGTTCTACAACCATTGTTTAAGTTATATATAAAAGTTACATATAAAAACACTGTTCCTTCTCTAAGGCATTTCACAGAAAGTTGTTTTAAAGAGGGAAGTTTAAACTGCAAAAACTGACAGAACGTGCCAAAATGACTCCCTAACGGCAGATAAATATGGCAAAAATGTAGCGCAAGACTAGAGCTGATAAGATAAAGACAGAATTGCTGGTGTTTTACTGTACCTCC
The DNA here is from genome assembly GCA_024416835.2 of Perccottus glenii. Taxonomy (NCBI): domain Eukaryota; kingdom Metazoa; phylum Chordata; class Actinopteri; order Gobiiformes; family Odontobutidae; genus Perccottus; species Perccottus glenii. The sequence continues at coordinate 14,205,404 of CM044564.2, forward strand.
AAAATTGGCCAATCTGCCAAGTCGGGTCACTGGCACTTTCCTCTCTCTGGCTCTGTCACTCAACTAAAACAAAAATAGTAATAATTATGATAAAATTTACTATTTATTGTCATTTTCAAGTTGTGCATAATAGAAAGTGAGAAAGAGACTTACTGCCTGTTTGTGTGGTTTAATCTCATTCCTTTTGCTCTGCCTGGCTTTCTCGATGTCTTCAGCGGTCAGTCCCCCAACTGTGGACGGATCCTGATGATAGCTCCTTAGCTGCCTGAACGAACTCTGACAAAATGTTTGTCCCCACAGATGTCTTTTCAAATGACTGTAGAAATGATGGTTTGGCAAAAAGGATCTCCTGCAAAGCAAATGTAATTATCATTTAATAAAAAATAAAAAAGTAAATTGTACAATTAACTAATTGATAAGAATTTATACCCTGAGTCGTGATGATAAGATCTGGTCTGTCCAGTGAACTGTTTATATCCCTCGTATATTGACTGTTTTCCACCAACATGGCTCTCTCCGGTTGCTGTGCCGTGATTGGATGATCCCTCCTCACTACTTCCTGGCCGATCTGCCACAAATTCCCCACCTTCTTCCCTAAACTCTGAAGCCTGGACAGTCCATCATCCTGAGAAAAGTTGGATTCAGACTCGGAGAAAGAGGTCTGCTGGCCTGAAATCTCCTGGTTGAGCGAGAACAAAAACTTGAGTAATATATTTTAATTGACAGAAAATCAAAGTAATATTTTCTTTTAGTTTTCAGCACACCTGGATTTTCATCATGGCAACAGAGAGACCTTGTTCGGCAACAGACTGGACACTTTGCATTGCTGTACCAACTGCAGGGACTGTTAATGGAAAGTTAACCTGTAACTTACACACTAGTGTATTGTCAGTTTGGGTTAAGCAACTTTCTCAGATGGTGTGACAAAACATACCTGTCCCGCTGCGTATAGCACTGTTCTGAGTCTCTATTACCGCTTGGCTTAATTTAGCCAAGCCTCGCATCAACAGTATCATGTCGCTTGCCATGATGGACTAAAAAGACAAAAAAAAAAAAAAAAAAAAGGAAGACAATACAATTTTAGACAAATATATGGCCAACATTGTTTATCATCACCAGGTACATAAAAAAAATTAAAATTAAAAATTGCTTGGTGTGATATTATGAAATGAAAGCATATTTTCCATCACCTTGCCTGACACCATCAAGGACAGTAGATTGTTGACACGACTTCAATATTTTGGTCTTAAATTATACTCATGTTCACACACAGGAACATAAAAACAGCAGAGAATACCGGGCATTAGCGCTGGCTGTGGAGGCGTGTGAATGTGGTCCAGGACAGATCCAGTAATGTCACTGGAAACTCATGGAAGGAGCACGGCTATTTCTGGGCACGTGTTTGGTTCATGTAACAGCTTTGGCATCATAATGTACCCATACTCTAATTCTGATATATTTAATTTCCCCAGGTTCCCAGAAATGTGTTTGATCATCTAAAGCAAAAGACTATGCCTGTGGTGTACAGTGCAAGGTAACAGTATTGTCTGTCTCAGTTCACCATTGTGTGGCCAGTTCACCTCGCTCGTCAGGAAAAGATCCAAACTGCACACTCCTACTACATTCCTTTTTGCTAGAATTTTTAGTGATGTTCTTTTGTTATCGTTTGTGGGTGTGACAGCATGCTTCGACATGCTCAGAGTTGGGCCAGAAAAAAAAACCCTGCCCAAAAACGATGTGCTAAAATGCACAGTGAGTCACTAAGTGGGTCATCCGTCCACTTTCAGAGCATTGCTTTCAAAGGGTGGATTACAGGGCATTATATTTTACATCAGATTCCAGAAATGAATAAAAAACATACATGTTGTGCTAAATGATTGAAGTTAAAAGTAGCCTTGTATTCTGAAAGTGCATGTTACTGCTAAGGAGCATTCTACATTTGCACACGTAGGTCTCCAATGTGAACATTTGATTTAAAAAAAAAAATAAATAAATAAAAACACTGCTTGCAAAGTCTGCAATTCAGGAACATGTTAGTTGATTACAAAAAAAGAATTGAGCAACTTCCCATTTGTCTGTCAGTGTGGGTGTGGACTGTGATTACTCCACACAGACAGCACCTGTAATTCATTTAACATAAGCTGTAGCTGCAGATTGTAACAGAGTGGAGTGTAAATAAACTTTAGAGATAAACAGTGAAATTAAAAATTACGTCATTCTATTAGTAAAATAGAATAGTCAGTTTGTATTTGCAACACCTGATAATAGTATAGGAAAAGTGTTTTTATATATTGTGACATGTAGAGTGAATGAACAAACACACCTAAGCGTCAGCTGTTGTCTGAGATCTACAGCTTCACAAGCTGTTGACTCACGCCTTTGAAAATAGACACACACTGCACTGACCATTTGCTTGTGCTCTAAGTATATCTGTGTATGTTAGCGGTAAGTACAACTCATCGCTTACTGTTGAACTTAAATCACCAACCCCCTTTCAATTTCTATCTACTGGCTAGTGGACAAAACACTTCTCAAAACATGATTGTGTCACGAGCAGAGTCTTTCCTTTAAACTGTTGCAGTGCTTTTATAACACTTCCCTTTACAGCCAAGCATTTAACACATCACCTATACTTAGATATGCAAGCTACTTATGAAGCAAACAATGAAGCAATATAAAATGTCATGTTTATGTCGAAACTGCGCAGGCGCTAAATCTTGATAAGATCCGATGCTGCCACATGGAAAAACATCCTGTCGGACAAGAAGTCTGTTTGTACTGGTAAAAAACACACATCCCTGCAAGAATAAAATGCACTTTAAACGTGACCTATCGTTTTTCAAAACTTGTTTTATGTTTACTTTAAGTGAATTTTTCCGTCGCATCACAGTGAAAATGTATGTGTTATAATAGCCTTAGCAGCAGAGTTATAGGACTATAAACTTGACTTTCTTGAGACTGACATGTTGTTAACCATATTATTGATATGGCTCAAAGTGAATAATAGTTACTTCTCGATGAAGTCAGAGTATTGACAGGTCCATGAAGTTTACACGAACTGTGCTCGCAGCCATAAGCAACACGCTGCACAGGGCGGGTACGAAGAGTCTGTGGTCGAGCTAACGCTGTATTAAAGCTCCAAAGAAGAGCAAGTAGATTCTTATCGGTGCTGTAAAAGTGTTGTATACAAAGTGCATGCCTCTCTTTTAGATACTCACCAGCAGCTGTGGTACAGAGTCTGCAATTTTTGTGTCCCACCGTTAATGTCAGCGAGGCCACTGTGAAGGCGACTTGAACCCACACCACTTTGTTAAAAACACAAACACTTGGGCGTTTCTTGTTGTGGGGATAGTAAGCCAGCAGAAAGCGGTTTGATGGTCACACTCCTCCTGCGGCTGTAGACAGCCCTTAATCCCGTTTGCCTCCGTCCTCCACGAGGTCAGCTTTATTTACCAACTCCACAGTTCAGGCAGCCTACAGCTACAGCCCTGCGCAGACGCGACGCGCTCCTGACCTTGCTGCGCACATCAGGCACGCGCTGCAAAATATTGCGTCGATGGCTAATTTGTTCACTGGATTATAAAGCCTTGTTTGAAAAACTCAAATTAATAGAGCTGCAAATTACCCTCGTTTAAACTCTCCTGACTTAATTGTGGTTGTGAAACAATACGAAGCCTTTAGTTTTTCCGCGTGCACATATTTACTCATGGCTCATTTTGCTCACGTGTCGTCCCTGCTTGCCTTCTATTGCTCTATATCTTGTGATGACAGGAGGTCGGGTCTGGAAAAGGGATCCTCATTGGTTTACCAGTTGTTTGCGCTTCCTACCATCGTTTGCGATTATAAAAACTCGTCACTTATTTTCACAACACACCTGAGTTAAATAGCACTGATGCATGTACGGGCAGAATTTCACATAATAAATCAAAGTAAATAAATAAAGTATTTGTCACCTCGAAATATAATAGTGCCATCTGCTGGTGTGATCGAGAACGCACACTATCTTAGATATGACCATTTGAAAAGTTTCTGAAATGGTCATAATTAGGACATAATAATAATAAGACTATTTATGCCTCATTATTATCATCGTTGAACTGTTACATATATTTATATGCATAAAAACCCAGTCTTTAAAACTAATGTGACTTTTGTGTCAGTGTCAGAGAAGTGACAGCAGAGTGCGCTACTCTTCTACTTTAGCCCCCCCACTAAATGCGTCATGCCTAACCAAGATTCAACAAGCTCTAGTTATGTATTTTTTTTCTTCTTTTTTTTTTTTTTTGGACTCTAAGGACCAGAATTTTAAATTTTAAACTTGCAATACCATTCCCAATTATATTCAATACATTGCTAGTGAGGAGCAAAAACCCTGCATGTTGTCTGTTGGTGTCTGTCAAAGATAAAGATCAGGCAAAAAGTTAAATATACTTTGGAACTTTACTTCCAAACCCAGGCTTAAAGTTCCCAATGCTTTTCCTCACCACAGCTCTATTCCGGATGCTGGTTGATGTTGTGGGCAGGTGTGATTTGAATGGTAAATAACCTCTCCATGCAAATAAAACAATTAGCGTAGCCAAGAAGCAAGATAAAGTTCAGCCTGGGATTTCTTGGCTCTGCGCTCAAGGTTTTATAAGGAAGTGAATTGTAAAGTCCTGTACATGTGTCTTTAAACAATATCTAAGTTCAAGTTTTTTTGTACACTAAACAGTAAAGCATTAGAAAGCATTAAAGCACACTCTCAGTGAAGGACTATTTTACTGTCAATGCAGAAAAAACATGCTAAAAGACAACCCACACTGTAACATTCCGGAACAATCAAATGTCACGAAAAGACGTTTGACTAAAACACAATATATGTTATAAATAAAACTCTTTTAACTACAAGTTTAAAACATATTTTCAGATATAATAAACATGCACCCATTGAAGACTAAACAAAAAAAAAAACTTTCTAAAAATAGGAGAATATTTTCAGTTCTCCAACTTGGCTTTGTAAGAACAAGGCACTGTATAGCTTAAATACTATAGTTCATGGCTGTAAGTGTTCCACAGGATTCGAGAACTCGGAAATTATGTTACAAAAATAAACTACATGAAACAGATAAACCCTAATGTACATTGTGAACAGTTCAAACACAGTGTGCCAACGAGTGTTCGTCCAGGTGGGACAAAATGGCAATTGCTAATATGTAACATACAAAAGGAGGACTCCATAATTAACTGTAACCAGCCCATGTTTACTTTAGCTTCAGTTCATTACTGTGGAGCAGCCGGTGTAGACCTACAATTTGAAAAGTCTGGTTGTAAACTCGTGCCAATGTGGAAAGAGATAAAAGTTTTCCATATTAAAAACAAACATGAAATATTCTGTCTAAAAAACTCAACCTTTACCAGAGGCAATGTTTGTGTAATGTAATGTTTTTTTAAGCTCGTGGGACAATGTGCTTGTGAAGTTGAAGACTTATTTATATCAAATCAGGTAAAAAGAGCAATGTATTGTAAATAACATTGAGTTGTTTCTGTGAATAATTGTCAGTATGGATTAAACCTAAAGGAATGTGGACTTGTATATTGTATAATGTATATTTTTAAAAGCCATTGTGGATTTCTGGTTTGTGTGACTTGAACAGAGTAATAGTCTTTCTTAGTCCATGCTCCCTGCCATGACAAGCATCAAGTCTGCTTTCTGGGCACCATGTGATTTCACATTCAGTCCAAACCATCCCAGGAGACGTGAGGAATTAATGGAAGAGGTTGTATATGTGAGTGTTTCAAAAAACAAAACAAAACAAAAACTAAACCTCACACTTCAGGTCTCAGAGCCCACCATTGATAAAATAATGTCCACCAAACTATCAAGTCCAAACAGGTAGCCGTCTTCTCTGTTCCCCTCCACCCATGCTGCTCTATGGGTAAGTTCGTCCCCATCAGGAAGAGGCGTAGTTTTGCCAAAATCAATCATCCAGACTTTGGCCCTTCCCTTACTGTCATGGACAAATAACAAGGAGCTGCCAATTACCTGCAGGGAAACATGACAAGATATTAATATGGAGTAATAATTGAATGTGTTTACTCGACACTGAGTGCATATTTTCTTTATCTTTAACACCATAACCTAACTTCCTGTTTTGGTTTAACTGTTGAGACTACTGGGCTGTTTGTGTAAGTGTGAAACTAGGAGTGTGGTCAGGGCTGCTCCTGTCCAGTTTCCATGACGTAATAAGTCTCAGTACATCATGTACCTGGGTCACAACTATATTTAAGTGTAGTCATTGGAGGTTAATGTTACAATTTTAAATGTATGTAAGTATAACGCCTTTTTTTTTTTGTTTTAAGCGCACCTCACACATGCTTGAGTAGGGTTAAAAGTTGTCCTTACCTCGTGTGTCTTAAAAAATGGGGAGCTCTCTAAAGTGCCTCGGATTTCTTTGAGCCTTGCAAGATAAAGGTTCTGTAAAAAAGAAAACAACAACAAACAATGAGATACATTTTTAATATATGTGTTAAAATGTGTTTTGGAAAGTAAAAAGATTTAGGGAGTTCCCAAGGACTTCCCTTTTCTTCTGTCACAGTTTGTCTATCAGTGAGTAAATGTAAATTGACTTTTTTTCCCATCATTCAGCAGATTTGTTACAAAGCTGTCACTGTCACATACTTGACTATAAACACACTCACCAGAATCTCTTTATTTCCTTTCACAAAGTCGTGGAAGGCGACAGTCACTTGCTCTATCGTCTTGGTCTTCTTAAAGTCTCTGTTTACCGTGCCGTCTTCCTTCTGTAGAAAAGATCAGACCATCACCATGAGAAGTTCCTTTATGTTAGCGAACCAGAGGTAAACTTTATTACTATACAGCACAGTGTGTGTGTGTGTGTGTGTGGGGGGATGTGTAGGGATCTTTATGTATAGTCTTTGTAAAGAAGCGGAGATAGGAATGAGAGAAAAAAAATAAGGGAGGATGACGGGGCAAAGCAGAACACCCATGTGGTGGAAGGAAATACATTTTTACATTTTTGGCCAAGTCATCTAACCATGAAGAGCATTGTATTCACTTGCATTAAACACATCTAAAGCACTAAAAAAAAGTATTTCATTAATTTCTAAAGCAGTAGTAGCTGCTGCTATCTGATACTTAAAGTCCATGGAATACAGGAATACACCCAACGAGCTTCAGAGTGGATACAATTAATACATGTTCATAATGTGCAAGCTGCCAGGCAACAAGATTTGGAGACATAACCATTTCTCCCTTTATGGCGCAGGTCTGAGTCCAGAGAAGACACTTTCCATTTTACCCATATAAAATGTGCACACAAACACATACTTTTAAACACATACAAACTATAAATCCAAATCCTCTTTTCCTGTAAGTCTGAATGAATGCACAGTGATAGATATTTATACATAAAGACTAACTGAATCTTATTTCATGAAGACAGACACAGACACACACACACACACACACACACACACACACACACACACACACACACACACACTTCTGTTTCTGGGGATAACCTTCAGCGCCATGGCAACAGACCAACGGGAGTATGTGAATGTCCTTATTTGGCCATGACCCTTAAATTAAGCCAGAGACAGTGTGTGTGTGTGTGTGTGTGTGTGTGTGTGTGTGTGTGTGTGTGTGTGTGTGTGTGTGTGTGTGTGTGTGTGTGTGTGTGTGTGTGTGTGTGTGTGTGTGTGTGTGTGTGTGTGTGTGTGTGTGAGTGTGTGTGCGCAGTGTCAGTGCCAGATGCTGAGGCCTATAGAGCTGCCATGGACAGGCCTCTTGTGCCACAAGGGAAATCATGGACAAACATATACTTCAGAGGAAGTTTCTGTTCAAAATAGGAAGTTAGTTCATGCCCCGTGAAGGACATACTACGCCCACGCACACAATGTCAGAAGAAAAGAGGGAAGGAAGCACCTTTGTCCTTGTTAACTCTTACCTTGACTCCTTCTATCCTGAAACCCAAAGTGGCTGTTGAGCTTATGGTCTCTCTCCATTGCATGTATCTAGGCTTGGTCACTGCTTTCTGGTCATTTTCTTGTAACGTAGGCGCACCAGGATCTACCTCCACCATTTTCTGATACATGTCGGGTCTTGGAGAAGGCTTCTTACGAGCCTTGGTTAATTCTTCCTCAAGGTATGTCCTAAAATGTAAGAAAAGGTGGAGGACAGTGAGGAAAAACATAGGTTTGAGCGAGGTAAGTGAACAGAAATGCATGACCGTCAAAGTTCCTCAACATTTCTTGTTGGTGACATTTCTCAAGTGACTCTTAAAAAGTCGACTAAATGGATGAGCCAGCATTTGGGGCAAAAACCCTGGCCAGGCTTTTTTCTCACCTCACTCCCATCTTACAGTCCATGACACATGGGAAGTCAAATTCAGCCAACAAATCCTCCATCTGGTTGTACTTCTGACCGTCCTTTTCTACATCTCCATGGTAACCAGGCACGTAAGGCCGAAGCACGTCCTTCATCAGGAGGGATAAACAGCGCTGCTCACATTCACAGTGTTTCTAGGGAGAATAATAAAAGTTACTTTTTTTTTAAGTATTAGATTTAAGCAGAAAAAAGCAGAGTTTGTCATGGCATTTTTTTTATATCTATCTATATCTAACTGTTTCAATTATGCAACCAGAGATGGAAATAAACTCAGTAGGCCTGGTTTATCAGTAAAACTGGAAGCAAATGGATGATCAGTATTCATTTTCACTTTATTAATCATACATTTATTAATGGAGTTGCTCTGCTGCATCTCTGTTGGTGCAAAGTTGACCTGCTGAATACTTATTATATAGCAGCTACTGAGAAAGTCTCTTACTTTTAGTATGCGACCGTTGGCTCCTGCCTTGAAGCTCCCTGAAAAAGACACAACCCATAAATACCCAAAGCAGGCGTAGTTTAGAATGTTATAACTTATTCCTGTTAGTAGTTATGAGGAAGCTTAAGGCTATTCCTTCCAGTTAAACAAGTTTTAGAAGGAAAGCCACATTCAGATCTCCTCCACTTGTTGAGTGTTACCATGCTTTTTAACAATTAATAACAAGTAAAACCTCTTTAATGTGTGTTAGCTTCATATATTAACTGCTTGCTTCATGTGTCTGCATAGGCCCATGTATATAGGTATGTGAGGGTAGTGTTTTTATAGCTATGAAGAATGTAATTTGTGCTTCTGCATAACCATGTACCTGCATGCCCCGCCAGCTGTATCCAGGGATACTTCTTCTTAAAAGACATAACAAATGGCGACCAGTGGACCATGTTCTTGATTTTCCTCCAGGACTTGTACTACACAGGGAAACAAAGACACAACCACCATGATCATTTTTTCATGACATAGTGAATAAATCTGCTAAATGCATACAACATGGTTCCAAGCAAAGTCTACAAAGGGGTTTGTCCTTGATTACAATATGCAGCTGGCTTAAAAATCACCAAGGAAACCAGTACCTGTAATTTAAGTTCCCCACTAAAGCTTTTCACTGAGCTAGCATTTTCCGACTGCTTTGTTTGACAGCCTTGAGCAAAACAAGTCTTTAAACACACACCTAACAACGCACACTCACACACAGATGGGCATCCATGACTCAATGGAAAGCTCTCCTCAATCAGCGTCAAACTCTCCTACTTTAAGCCTCTTTATTTTTGCACAGTCTAATTCATCTTGGGAGCGCTGTAATGTGGGGTTTCCCTTGGTAACACACACACACACACACACACACATATATATAGAGACTGTTTTTCCAAGGGCTCTCCCTGTTTTCTGGCAAGGACACATTGAACTGTGGGACTCCAGCCACACACAGACACAAACAAAACACAAAGTCATTTAAAAAGGGAAACATGTTTTTGTTCACATCTTCATCAATATTTAACGTTTGCTAACGCTGACGTTAATGGATATTTAATTGGGTTAAACTTCCTGGTTGCATCTGTTGTAGATCAGTTGTGACTCAAAGGTGATCATTAAGTGTTACAATCTGTTCAGATGCTATATAAAAAAAAACTTGATAAATGTAAATGCTAGAGCTCCACATTATAAATCTTTGCCATAGCAATCAACACATGCGATATACTACATACTAGGGTTGTCCAGAAACTAATACCAGAAGGCTACTCGGTACTCACTGCATTAAACAACCCACTAATGAACTAAAGACAAATGCAGCTGTAAATGTCTATCAGGGTCTGCTACTCGTAATTACAAAGTTGAATGTATATAGAATAAATTTACATTACATACAATTTTTTTCCCATTGTTTCTATATAGCACTGTTTGTACTTGTAGCACTATCCCTCATACATATCTGGTTAAACTATAATAAATGCTGTATCATTCCATGCCCCATGCACACAATTTGCATGTCATCAGAAAAACAAAACAAAGCAGAAAGACAGTGATGGCAACAATAATGCACTTTAATAACAGATAACAAATTATCTAGACCATGTGTTTGAAAAAAGGCTTTGGAAAAACAGTGAAAACTAAAATCCGAGGAATTTAATCTGCATCACATAAACAAGTTTATGCAATCACATAAACAAATATCACATCTAATGCCAAAGGTTCCTTTTGGAAAAATAAATATACAGTCAAAAAGTCAAATGTCTGAGTCAAGCCACAGCTTTGGTTCAAACCTGACAAACCACATTACATCAGATGGAAAAATTCCAGCCGACTTACAATGTGGGTTCAGCCAATACTTGGCTGTGCAACAATGTGACAGTGCTTAGAGTTCATGCGGAACCAATAAAAAGTAATTCCTCCAGCAGCCTTAGACTTGTTTTTTAAGCCTTTAAATATTTTCAAAGGGGTTTCCCTTTTGGAAAACCGACTTCCTTGACCGAGTAAGCTCACAAACACTGTATTTGCATTGCACTCAATCCACTTTTAGCTTCTTTATTTGATCACGCGAACAATGTGATCTCATCCCCAAAGGATCCCCCCCCCCCGTCTGCTAAAACGAATAGGCATAATATTATGTCTGCAAATAAGACAAAAAAGTGAGGAGGAGAGGGTGAAGAAGAAGAGCGACAGGAGAAAAGGGTCTGATAAGAGGCTGAGAAGACCATAGAAGGCCATATATAAGCCGTGTCATGTAATTTGGACCTGATGAAATCTCGTCAGCTGATAGCATGACTATCTATGGTTAGATGCACACAAACAGATTTTCTTTGTAGGGTCACATGATGAGGTTTTGCCTGCACCAATGAAGGAGAGAGGGGAAAATACTGTGGCTAGAAAAAAAGGAAAACACACGTGTACAGGTCACATGGTGGAAACTAAAAGGTAGGTCAGCCAAAGAGAAGCATGGACTGACCCTCGGACTTTGTAAGGTTAAAAACACAGACAGAGTGGACGACTTGATGGTATTCCCCTTCTCATTTTTTCCATCAGCTTAAAGATATATAAAAAAAAAAAAGACCTCACATTAAACTTTGGGCAGTTGCCAAGATCTGGACTTTCTCTGTCGTCCATCTTTGCATGTTGCCCACTTACTGTGATTGTGTGTGAGAAAGTCTGGTCTGTGTCAAGAGTGCTAATAAGAGTAATAATAATAATAATAATACCGTCTCCCAGTGTGTAGACGTTCAAAAGCAAGCAAAGCAATGTGATATAGAAAAAAAAAGATAACCCAAAAAACAGCACTGTTAAAGCAAGATTATCACTCAATAAATTGTCACTTTAAAAGACAAGCTGTCAAACAATGGTAAGCAAGAGATAAATCCTCTTCTGAGTAGGACTGGGTAATATTAAGCGGTGCCTGGAGGTGACAGTACCTGAGTGTGACTGGTGCGAAGGTGGACCATGGCAACAATAAAGACAGCGCAGACCGATACAACAACACTCCATGCCACACACAGCCATGAAGACCACATCACGAAACATGGGCTCCAGGACTATTTGTGCAGCTCTTCGGTAAACACAGCCAACCCGTGTATGTCTGCTTAACCAGGACCTCAAGCCTGTAAGTTCACCCGTCTTTGCCCCGCAAGAATACACGTGAGGGAGATAATAAACAATCAGGGGTGATTTGGTTGGCAAAACAGAGGACAAACACAATCTGGACATGCAAATCTCCATTTTGGTCGGACAGAGAAGGAGGCACATCTTCGAGGTTGGATGCATGTAGGATATGAAGTGTTTATGAGCAATGCAAACGCTAGGTTTACATTTAATGCTATGTTTGAACACGTGTTAGGCTGTGTTAACTTTGCAAAAGCCGTAGTGCTGGTGTTTGTTATAAGGTTTTGTCTAACACCAGTGTGCGAGCCGCAGAGAGATGGTGACAGGAGTTGCAACACAAGCTAAAAAAAATAAACATATGGAAACATCATAAACAGCAGCTTTCAAACGAGCTACCCATTGTGTTATAAGTACTGTCTACTAAATGTCAACAAATATTATGTACGTCAATACAGCATGATTAAAAGCCATATTGTGTCAGAGTAACCACGCCAAGAGACTTTGCATAGCTCTGCCTTAATGCATGACATGAAAATATCCAATGCGAGTGCAATTGCACATCAACTTTGTGCAATAAAAAACTTCCTCAAATCATTATGAATTCTAAAGCTGAACCCTTCTGGTGCTTCACAAAATAGCACCCATACTGAATGAACTCAAGTCTTTCACATAGATTAATTTAATAACCTCATTTCTTGTATGTCTAGTTTCTCTGTGAATAAAAGGTAAAAATGCACCAGAATCAAAAAGGTAAAATGAAGCTGATCTAAAATCACAAATATAGTTTTCAATATCCCTACCTCCATTGAAAGTCACTGGATGGTTTTAGAAAATGTAAGAAAAAAATTCAGTAAAAAACATGGTTAAACATGTGTCTAATAACGTGAACAGAACTTCTAATAAAAGGCACAGTGCTATATGTCAGTCATAAGATACCCACAGGAAAAGAAGAAAAATATCCTGTCAATCAAATGAAGCGAGCGTTCTATGTGTGAGTTTTAATTAAATAATAATAATAAAAAAGCTAAGCAGGGCCAGCTCCATATTTTTTTCAAACGTCTCCACAATGTCCTTCTAATTCATTACTATTACTTCTACTACATTTTATTCAATATATATATATATATATATATTTACTGGCACAATTTAGTTAATGCATCCCTATATCTTTAAGCCCAGAGCAGCTGTATGACAAGCAGAGCAGTAAAGTTTCCACTGAGAGAGAGAGCGAGAGACATAAAGCAAAAGAGAGAGAGAGAGAGAGAGAGAGAGAGAGAGAAAGAGAGAGAGGAAATGGTAAGTGAAGGAACTTCTTGCAGACAGGAAGTGGAGAAGGGGGGGTTGCCGCTTGCCTCAGCGACAGTATTTTCCATTTCCGATGCTGACTACAAACAAAAGAAACACACTAAAAAAACGAGGCCCTGCCCTTCGTAAACAACATAGTTTTCAGTGGCCTTTTCATCAACAGCATGAAAGCCGTTAGATCTTAATTTGAATAATAACCTTAAATGCACGTTTTTTTTAAGGAGAAATATGTGACTCAGCTATTAGCCACAAGTTTTTGCAGCGACCACAGCATTGATCTCAAATTAGCCACTGACACAAGTCCTACTTGGCTTACCTGGTCTGCCCTTAGTCCTTCAAATTCACAGCCAATTTGGCCAGTTCATTGTTCTGATTGGATATTGTGGAACAGGATACCAGAAAAAACATATTCTTTATTTGTTGCAAAGCAGAAGAACTGAGCTGTCCATGCTTTTGTCTGAACACTCTATGTCTGTGTGCATATTTAACACTTTCAAAAATTACATATTTTTTTAAAAAACATATTATTTACTTCTCCTTTAAGAGATTGATGAGTGCAACTAAGGGCAAGGGGTAACACTGAGGTACAGATGTGTAATGTGAAAGCAGAGGAAACACTGATGATGTTTTCAACTTTCATGCACAAGGGAACCACCAACAAACCTGATATGCATACCACAAGGTCTCCACTGCAAATACAAATATTACCAGTGTGCAAAGCTAAAACAGACATGCTCTGCAAACTCACACTAAGCAAAAAAGGTGTCTGGAAAGTGGTGTGGTTAGTGGTGCAGCAAGTGCTATCATGATTGTCCAGTGGAAAATACACTTTCGCAAAACAAGATACTACTAGACTGAGGCTATCTTAGATAATATTTTGTTTAATGTTATGCTTTAAAAATGCTGCAGTGAGATAAGGAGGAATAAATTCCAAGTCAAGGTCATTGTGGAACATTAAGAAGCATATCCGAGATAGGATCTAGCCTCCATTTGACATGGTATAAAAATTAAAAGGTTTAGTAGGCAGAGACAACAAAAAATAAAAAGAGTTCTAAAATGAGCGAAAAGTTCATTTCCCACAGGCTAAGGTGTTCCACAGTGTTACAGCAGTAAGAAATAAAAGTGCAATCTCAAACTTCCATCCCAGCTGCAAGGGGGATGGAAGGTCCCAGGATGGTCCATGTTGTTGAATATAGCATCTATCCTGTTACACAGGCATGACTCGAATAACTCTAACCTAAAAACTGAAGGTGATAATATTGTGCGATAGTGTAGACCCTAAAATGTCTTCTAACCTATGCACTGGGCAAATGAATGTTGCACAAAAAATGCCTAGCCTTTCTTTAAACCAAACTAAAATTAATCTAGCTATCTTTTTTTGTTGTTTGTCCAAACCAAATGTGGTGAATTCTTCTCTGTTTAGAAGTGAAAGCCACATATCGGTGTTACTACACATCTTTTTTTTGGTGCCAAAACTTGCATTCACATTCAGCAGGGTTTCCCCAATGTGTCTTTGTCAGCTCTGAAACTATGCAAGATCACACTTGTGGATCTGATCTGATACTAAAGCTAACCTTTGAGCAAAATATCACCTCCGCTCTGTGTCGGGCCATCCTGACCCTCACGTGTTTGGAGTGCACACATTCTACGAGGCTAACACCAAATACAGAGTTGACCGGTGATTCCCCTCTCACGCCAAAGCAAGTAGGCACACATAAACTAACTTACTCTGTCACACAGCTGTGAGAGGGAAACTCAGTTTGACGTCACAGGGTTGCTAAGTAACCCGTCCGCCGTGGTAGTGAACATTTTCCACTGTAGTGCAAACTGTGTGTGTATGTGCAGCGCTGATATTTTGTCTAGAACCACTTGAGTTACAGTTCTGGGCAAAAGAGTTCTTGAATGTATTGAAGATCAGAATAGACTCAAGGTTGAATTAGCAAATAAATGGTTGGTCTGTATGTGTAACAAGTGAAAGATGATAAAAAGATGTTGAAGTGCCTGAAGTCAGCTCTGTGGGAAAGAAAATCCAACTGTGTGTTTACAGTGTTAAGTAAAGTGCAACTGGCTAATACTAATTTGTATTGTGGGTGCGTCCTTGTGAGTTAGTGAGTAATGCAATTGTGAGAAAAGTGGGTGCAGTCTTTTGATTATGTAAAAATAAATCAATCTTTTTAAGTAGTGTGTGTCCAAATGTTTAACAGATCCTTATTTACTGTTGTTACACACACTGACAATATGGCGCCTTCTGCATCATTTAAAAACATACTGCTGTGCATGTACATCCTGCCCCCTGCCCCACTAAGCTTCTTTCATCAATCTTTCCTAAAGGGGAAACATGACACTGGGGTTTTCTATACAACCTAAACTCATCTGCAAAGCTCAAATCCAATCAAGTCTATGAACACTAGAGCCACTTTTTAGTGTTTTTTAGGGTTTTAATGTAAATACTGTATTAAATGTACTGCAGTGCATACAAAACATGTATGTTTTAATGTGTTGTAAGACTGTTTCACTATTTGTCACTGTCTGTTGTGCGTTAGGGACTAGGTCTACAAGTTAGCTCTCAGCTAGATGGCTCTTTGCTATTGAGTCAGAGACTTGGAAACTCTTAGTAGACTAAATAATAACATACCTTTCGTCATTTTAGGGACTTCACAGTGAAAGCAATGATTCATATATATTCGTATGACCAGTGCTTGATTTGAGGTTTGAGTTGGAGAACTCGTTTTTATTTTGATTTTATTATTTAGTTCCTTTAACTGTTTGCTTGAAGCCGGTAACCGTAGGTGAAAACTTATGCCGTGTGGATAAAGTAAAAGAATATCTGGTTGTTAATAATCTTAAAGTACTCATGTATAAGCTAATATATTAATGAGGTGTAGCTGAGTAATAGCTTGGTATTTGGGTATTTGCATGTGTCTGAGCATTGTGTTGTGTGTGTTCTGGTTCCTGTTTTGTTTACAGATGCACTTTTTGTTCTAGTAACTGTTGATCTGTTTTCAAAGATAAAAATTACAAAATTAAACAAAAGCTTACTGTGTATAGCCAACTCTACCTAAAACCAAAATTTAGTTCATTGGACAGAATATCAGACAATGTGTGCAGACTTTCACAATATTTGTTTTTACTTTTCAGTTTAGAGAATGGAACTTTCTGCAAAGAGATAAAAATAGCAAACAAAAGCTTACATTGATCGAAAGGCTGTAGGCCAAAGTCTAAGACTTATTGTTGCAAGAGAATTTAGTTCATTGGACAGAATATCAGACAATGTGTGCAATTAGGACTATTATACTTTTCAGGACTTACATACATGCACACATGCTCTACCTGAATTGTCTTATAGTTACCTGTGTTTTCTATTTTAAGACCCATTGGCTCCTCTTCAAAGGAAAAGGCCTTACCAATCACTAAGAATGCTCAACCATATTGCAGATTAAAGCAGTAGCCAGTCTGCAATCTATACTTTCAAAATAAAAATTTCAGGAAAATTACAAAATCAATTTTAACTTTTATGGTGGAACTAACTATTTATCTAGATTATTGTTGTTAAGCAGGGTTTGTATGAATGTCTTCTGTTTTGGATTGTAAAATTATACCACCAATATAGAGCAATCAAGAAATATATCGATAGTCTTTGATGGGTAGATTTCTTTTTTCTGCAACACTTACTAAAAAGTGATCATTGGTAGAGAGCATTCTTCAGAAAAGCAGGTACCAAAAAAAATATTAGGTACGGAGACTTGTCAAAACTCAACTGACAAACTGTGATACCTATCTTTCTGCAGGTGTCCCTTTACAAAACGCTGGCAGTACATGCCTTCCAACGCTGGAGAAATGCCCAACAATGAGAAGACCTGCCAAACACTGTCTATATATGGCTCTGTTCACAACCTACCGTGTGCACCCAGAGAGAATAAGGTGATATCATCTTTAAGTTAATGACCGTAGCCGAGCAGATGGCTTTAAATATGTAGCACCTGGGTTAAGATGGGAAAAAAAAATAGTTTAAATGACATGTTTTTTTTGGAGAATATTATGAAGCCTTGAGTCAACCTAAGACCACAATCCTTAGAGGCAGAGGGACTATGCTTAAACATGTCTTTGTGGATATTTTCAAAAAGACGGCAGCTATTGAGTGTTTTAATGCATATTTTTCAGCCCTTCTTAATCCCAAGTCTGTTATGTTTCGATGTTCCACCTTCACGCTGTCTCCCTCTTCTCTCCCCTGCATACCTCCCACACAATCAAGCATACTTTATGTGTTTCTGCCTGTTTTGTGCACAGGTTTTCTTAACCAGCAGATCTTGAGCTGCAGATAAGAGTATACATATATTCTTCATTTCACATGGTATTGCAAAAACAGACAATAAATCCTGACTTCTATTTATCTGCATGTCTTTAGTGTCATTGAATTGTTTTTGTAAGACAAAAGCATTTGTTCCTATCTGGAGAAAGGAAATAAAATGCAGGAAATATGCAAACAGGAAAACAAACACTATTCAAATTTTTCAGCCAAATTCATTTAAACAAATTAAGTCTGCAATCCAGGACACCTGCAAGAACTCAGACACTGGTTTAGCAAAGAAAAAAAAGAAACACAATTCCAGGCAAATTATTTTATGTGTTAAATTGAACTTTTATCTCATGTTTAAAGCTAATACTCAACCCTTTTTAAAATTATTCAGTGAGAAGAACAACTAGACACTGGCGTAATGTGTTAGGAGTACAATTGTGTAATAAACTGCATTTCAAAGCAGAAGGGGATTGCTTTGTGAACTTCTTGCTGGCTACAAACATAATCATATCCATCCACCTACAGACACACACACAGCCAAACAGCCTCCTCTTTGAACCCAATCCAAACGCAGCCGAAGCCTAAGTGTCTGTGACTTTTCCCTCGCTTTCCCTTTAGTTCCCTATTGCCTGCAACACAACACACTCCTTCGCAAACCCACGCCGCTTAAAAACACCTACACACACTCCGACACACACAGGTCGAGGCACAGAGCTGGCTTTGTTACAGTGAATGTCAGGGAGGGGAGCGCAGGCCAATTTGACACAGGAGCAGCCAGCAGCAACATGCACAGGCACATTGACGCACAAGTGAGGCGCACCAAAATATAAATACACACATCGACACGGCAGCCTTCAAAGACCTGATGAGGACGGTGCAAAATCAGGCCCCCAGATTGGCTCACAGTAGATACGACAGGTTGAGCCACGTGTAACTGCAAATCATTTTCCGTGTCAACCATGCTTTATGTATAGTATTTGCATAGATATACACACAGACATACAATTGCTTCACTAAAACTAATTTAAACTTTTATAAATGTGATAAAAGACATAAAGGGATATTTCAGTCTTTTAAATGTGGTTCTATTAGATACTTCTGGCAGCACACTTCCATTTAGGAGAAGCACCACCACAGAAACTAAAACGTGTACTGTGTGAGTCAGTAAAAGTTTGATATGTAACACTTAACTTTATACCTCCCAGTCTTTATTGGGTTAACAGTGGCTCTCTGTGATGCAGCTTTGTAAACACCAGTCATTATGTCAATGGTGAACTGTGCTCCGTGAACAGAGCCTTCGGTAACACACCACCGCCATCTTCATCACCTCCCACACGCTTTGAGTGAATGTCATTTCAGATCACTTTTACTCTGAACGTAGTGAAAGTGAAGCTGTTTAAAACCAATAGTCAGTGCTCTGAAATGAGCACTTTCTCACTGTGAGCAGAGCCAGACACAAGCACACTCTTTTTTACCCATTTACGTTCAAATTGAAAGTTTTGAATAAATGTAACTAGTTACTTTGCACCTAGGACCAGGGCTGAAGCAGGTCTGAACCAAACAGGAGTGAGCTAGGACTAAAAACAAAATCAAGAGCAAACCATGATTTAACCACAAGCAAACAGAAAAAGAAAGGTCTGGCTAGGCCTAAAACAGCCCACCAGCATCTAAACATCATCCTTGGTTAGAAAATATTTGCGGTTAAAGATAATTATGGTAAATTATATCCACTATGCCTTCAGTTGCAAAAGACCAAACCACGTTATCACTTGTAAACATCTAACAATGTAACACAATGCAATAGTTTTTGTCTTCTCCATAGCATATGGTAATTATTACTATTGCTTTTGAATGTTGTATACACAAAAAATTTGAAATTAATTCTTACAAGCCAGGTATTTATTGATTGGGCCTACTTACAGCTTTCTGTTGAGAACTGAGCGTGGTCGGATTTAGGAGCTGTTCCCCTTTCTCTGTATCACTGGAAATGTCCTCCTCCGACTCTTCCCACGACGAGGAAAACCCAGCGGAGGAGGCCGAGGACGACGACAGTTTTCTTAGGGAGCGATTGGAGAAGTTGTGTCCGGGAACGGGGCTAGAGCCTGGGCTGGGCGAGCAGGACATCGTCTGGTCCGAGTTGAGGCCTTCAGAATCGGGAGGCGCGCTCTCGTGGTCAGTAATTATAACCGAGGGGATTGAAGGGATAATGGACAGAGAGTGGTTTTGATATGTGGTGCTTTCACTGTTTTCTTTTGGTGTTATTTCTGTGTTAAATTGTGTCTGTGGAATCACTTCCATTTTTTCTATCTTTGTCCGTTCATCTTGCAGTCCTTGCCATTTGTCTTCTGCCTCCCCACCAGCCCTATCTCCCAATCTTTCTCTATTCTCTCCACCTGCATCACCTGTCGCACAAGATTTCTGAACAATAAAGTCTAAGCACGGGCTCTGCATTGCTGTATCCAAATGGCGTCTGTTTTGATTGTCCGTGTTTGATTTAGCAGAACAATTGTCTTCTTCTCGCCTTCCTCCTTCCTTTCTTTCCTCCTCTCTCTCTCTTCCATTGTGGACGACACAGGGAACCTTACTCTCCTGTAGGTGGGTCATTGGGCACTGGGGTGCTGGGTTTTGCGTCTGGGCTTGACTGAAAAATCGCCGTGGAGACCGAGGGCTGCGCTGCAGTTCGCTGTTAAGAACCTGGTCACGGATCACGGAAATGTGGGCCTCGAAAATACCGACTTTTCCTCTGACCTAGAACACAAACAAAGAGGAAATGTATTAAAGGAGGTTTAACTGTTGTCTTTGATATATAACACCACAGATGTTTACTTTACTTAGATGTTGTTATTCATGTTTTTAAGCTACTAGATTTGTTCTGTAAATGTGAAATTGTTGCTGACTTGTTGGCTAAATGACATTACAGACATAGGCTTGAAAGAAAGTCAATAATCTCTGTCTAGCATAATTGTATTAAAGATAAATGAGGGTATTTGACAGCATTCCAAAGCTAAAGTCACATGTAGTGAATGAGGATTACCTTCACGTTCTGCAGCTCTCGGTGGAGCTGCAGCAGCTGAGCTTGGCGTCTCTGGTCCTCTCTCTTCTCCGGCCAGCCCAACTCTCCCAGCCCGTCCTCCTCCCCCTCCGCCTCACCTCGGTCCTCGCAGCCAGTTGAGCTCAGGCGTCGCACCCGCTGGCCCACATTGACTCCCAGCAGCTCCGGACTCCGCGGTGAAGGGGAGCGAGCGCGGCTCGGGGTGGGACTTGGGCAAAGGGAGGTGGAAGTGGGGAAAACAAAAGCTGGACTTGTCTGGCAACCAAAACAGACACACAGAGGAAAAAAAGGAGGGTAGAGGTGAAGGATTGAATCATACCAAGTAAGGTAAATATGAAGGTGGCTCGACAAAGTACTGGCATGTGTTTTTAAACAAGGCTCATACTACTGGCAGTAAATTAAAACATCAATGCCCAAAGCATTACTCATAAATTTATAAACAGCAATTCCTCTTTTCCTGGCTTAAAAAGAAATGTAAAACCTTTGTCAGTGATAAACAGCAGAAAAAGGAAAAAAAAAACACAGAAGAGAGTTACCTTAGGACTGGTTGGGCTGTAGAGACCGCCGAGTAAATGACAGTAGGTGCTTCGATCTGGAACCGGCAGCACAGGTCGGCCAACAGGACTGGTCCTCGCTGGGGAGCCGTTAGTGGAGGAGCCTGACTGTGCGTGAAACTGATTACTGCTGTGGAAAGACAGTGTGACAGAGAATATAAAACTGAACTAAACATGACGTATGGAAAAAAACTGCGCGAGCTAAGGATTATTTGATTACCACAAACTACATTTAGAAAATACAAAAGGTCAAATTACAGATCAAACGAAGAGTTCAATTAACAGATGTCGTGTTTCACAGAAAGTGGAGTAGATTACTTGAGCAGTGATGGTTAGTGTATGACTGTTGAACTTAAATGAGACCTGATCCGAACTTTCAGGTTTAACAGGCTGTCAGCCATGACTAAACTGACCAAACATGTCTCAAATGTGCTTCCAGGTAAAACTCCATCTTCAGTAGATGCAGGAGTAAAAGTAAATAAAATGACCTGTTCATGACTCTGAGGTTTAGGGCAGAGGCTGCCATTCCCGCAGCCTGGCCATGGGCTTCAAGTGCTGGACACACATACGGGGATCTAGTGACTGGTCTCAGTGTTTCCTCTGCATTCAGTCAGCAGCCAGCACATGAATACGTCAGGAAAATCTGCAACATAGCAACAGGAAAAGCTATAGGAAATTGACTGAAATTTGGTTTTTAATCTAATACAATAAAAACAGACAGACAGAGCAAATATTGACGTTAATTTGCCTGGTTCCATAAAAATTATTATGACACTCATTTGAATTAAACTAATGTTTTTTTTTTCACTGGCATTTATTTTAGTCTTTGTGGAAGTTTCACATATTTAGGAGTTTACATATTAACTATATGAATGTTTTATCCTTATCCTGTGGTAGAGCTCTACGGGTCTCTTCAAAAATCGACACAAGGAGCAAAGTTCACTGTGGCCAAATGCTAACAGTCCTACTCTCCAAATAAATGGATAAATCATAAAACTCTGATGAGGGTCACACAAAATAGAAGCAGGATGTAAGGCAGACATCCTCCAGCTTAGCTTTGAACACTTAAAGTTTTTTTTGAAGTGGCTTTATATCTTGTAAGATCAGCTTCCATTAAAGCTATTTTTGTGGAGATTGAGAGTAAATAGTGCTATCCGATGACTTCATAAGGTAAATACAAAACTGTCACAACATGATAAAGAGGGTTTTATCAGGCACTGCTAGAATGGAAAGTGTCAAACTAAACTATGCAAATAAACTTGAGTGAACAATGACATTTGACACACAACGCTTACTGAATAAGCTGTGGAGTTTTCAGAGGTTTGCAGCAGTGCACTTGGATTCAGAGTCCAAATTTTCAAAGACAACTTCAACCCTATCTCATACAGCAACTGGGACTGCCTTTATCACACTGGCATTTGTGTCCTGCGCCTGACCGGCCTCCTCTACAAATGGCCCTGGGATATGTTTTGACTGGAAGATAAGTTAAGACGGCGGGTCATGAACTATGTGGTAAACATGGGGTTTCCTTGATGGCTGGTGACGCACTTGGGAGAGAGGCAGGACACAACATCCAGTGTTTTCTATGTGGTGACAAGTCCCGCTTTTTCAAACTAAATAAATAAACCAGACTTCTCCAAACTGGGGCACTGTGATTGATTACGTATTAGGGACGGTGAAGCCCAGAATGAGAAAAACACTGTTGGAAAGAGATTCAAAGAAAAGAGGAAATGAACAACTTTTTATGGAAATAGTGGGCATATTCTGTTGGAAGACACTTTGTTAGCTTATTAGTGTTTAATTCCACTAATAAGCTTAACTAACCATATACAAGGAACATGTTGACATTTGTGATAAGACATTATTTAGAGTGAAGCATCATCTTGTTAGTGGCCTAAGCTTAGCAAACAAAAAACATAAATTATAATGGACAGAAGAGAACATTTCCATCAGTACTGAGAAATCATAATGCGAGTATGTGCATGGCTCAGAATAAAGTCGGCTGTCAAAGTGAGTGGGACTGTGAAAATATTAAAACTGCCCACATGCCAACACAAGTGGGCAATACAAGCACAAACAGCAAAAGAGAAAAATCAGTGTCTTCAAAATGAAATGTGGCCGATTATGTAGTAGTAATTGAATCTTGTTTGTGCATTAATGTTGTACCGGAGTGGCATGCAATTAATACAAACTAATGACAGGGGTTAACTTAAATGCAAAATGTTTAATGTAACATCACAGTTGTTAATACAATTACATAAATGCTTTATCTCCTTCCCTGCATGTCTTCAAGCATAAAGCAAGTTCAAGTACCACACCTACAACTCAGTGGCTCCTCAAAGAGAGAAAATGGCATCGGGGTGTTTAAGGAACAGAACAACCTTTAACCCCAAACTCTGTATTCAATGTCCTTCTGTTTAATGTACCCAACAGTCCAGTAGCAGTCTAGTCCAGCAGCAGTCCAGTCCTCAAGTGAACAATAGTCCAGCTTGAGTTGATTAGAAAAATATGCCAACAATTTACACTGCGCTTAATTGTGAGTGGATGTGGATTTAGCCCTCACATAGCCATGGCTAAAAATCCAGAATGTGCCATTATTTTGATTAAAAGACAATGCCCTCACTTGAAAAGTAGTTCAGTGGGTAAGTATCGCTATTATATAAGTCGATAAAAGATTGCACAGACATAGAGCAGGGCAGATCTTACTGTTACCAAACTCTAAGTATAGTCAAGTTAAGTGATGGCTGCTCAAGTGTTATATATGTGTAACAATGGTGCTCTCTCTGTGTTATCTTACCTCAGCCTCTCCAAACCACGTCCAGGACACTTTTACTGCTCAGACAAACGTTCACACTGTCTACTGTCAACAGCATTAAACCGGGGGATGATTCCTTTTCCTCTGTGAATCACTCGAAACAGAAACATCCACCAAAACTCCCAAAAAGGCGTTTTCTAGTGTTTACTAAGAGATAGCAACCTTCTCTCTTCTGTTTTTTTTTTTTTTTTTTTGCGGTTGCTCCCAGTAACGAACCGCTTCGACGCTCTCTTCTCTCTTTCTGCTTCTTTATGCCAAAAAGTTTTTCCACAGGAGGATTAAAAAGAGCATTTTCTCCAAGAATAATGTTTGCGTCATCCGTGCTCTGGCCTTTAAAAGCGCGTAGGGGCTGCAATAAAGGTTCTGTTGAAAGCCCTCACGGCGAATAGTTTTCTAGCTAGGTTTGTGTTGACATGCTGCTCGTAGTAAAAGCTCCGTCTGACTGACTGAGTGAACGAACGAGTGAAGCCGGAAGCGCCCATGCAGTGCCTCTTTCTCTCTTCCACTGCCTCCCTCTCATTGTGTCGTATGTGTATTCGCTTCAGATTTTTTTAAATCAAAATATACTTGATGTAATAGATAGTAGCCTACTGGTTCCCTTTCCCAACACATGCTCAGCTATGTGGAAATGTATTCAGTGATGGCTATTAGTGATGGTGTATTTGAACTGATACTTGCTCTTCAATATCCTTCTTATACTTACGTTTTGTTACGTGGCAGTTTATATAAATTAATATAATTCGAAAAGGCATGGGATGGTATGAGATTCTGACGGTATGATAACCTTATGGAACAATTTCACGGTATGACGATGCTTAAAATGCTTTAAATCGTCTGAGAAATTGGACATAATCAAAATTTGGGGTTGTCATAATAGGCCTAGGTCAATACTGTAGTATAATAGAATATCCAATTACAATTGTTCCAAATACAGTCTTGTTTCTCATTCTTATTTTAGAATGGTCTGCCATGGTGTTTTTTTTTTTTTTTTTTGGTGATTAATTGCGACTATTATGTCACTTTGAAACCGTGATATAGCTTGAAAGTGGTTATTGTCCCATGTCTACATGCAATAGAACTCTTTCAGGCAGGTAATATTTATAATATCAAATGTAATTGTGTAGAATAATACAGGCGATACTACTGCTGCAGTAGGCAACCTTAACAAAGGCAGTTATTTTTATATTAAACAGTTTTAACATGAAGTTCCTCATTCATCTTGGTAGTGTTATATAAAGAGTTGGGAATTGAGGATAGCAACAAAGTAATGTAACTTTTTCAAATAAATGCAAAACCCAGAAATACTTTAGATAATTAGTCTCACGGTAATTCCAATGTTTTTTTGAAAAATAATTAAAATTAAAAAAATAGGGAGAATAACCCCTAGTGATCGCCATACTCTACATACGCCTAATGATGAGGCATGTTACCATCTTGTGAAAGTAACATTTACAAGATACATAATGAGACATAACAGTCCCACGTGTGTTTGCTGGAGTATAATGTTGCTGTGTCTCAATAATGTAATGTTATATTTTTACAGAACAGTATTAGATATTTTTTTAACAAACTCATATTTTTTATTATATGTTTACTTTCTATAATTTTCTTGCCCTTTAATACCTTACCAGTCAGTGTGCTGCTGTTACAGGGGAATTTCCCTACTGTGGAAACAATAAAGTCCTATCTTATGTCTTATTTTAATAATATGTAAGTCATTGGCACAAAAAGTGATAGTGATCTGTTTATCTTCATAACATGTGTGATTTTACACATAAACAAATGTTTTGTCTGCAGTGTACAGAGCAGTAGGCTCACTGGAAATTGTTGATTTGACTGTGACTACTAGTGGAACAGTAGTAAAATTAATTCTCCATATAGACAAGGCAATAGGAAGGAAAATGACACAAAAAATGACCACTCATCCCACTAATGAAATCTGATGAGAGTATTGAGTTAAAACATTGCCGCCCCATGACAACAATTAACATAGGGGTTGTTGTCCAGCATTTTGTTTGAGTAACTCTCTTTTGAGGAGATTCACTTTGAGATTAGAGTATTTTAATGCACCAATATTTTTAGACAATAGAGTTTACTTGGAGATGCAACAATTAAGATATTGCTTGTAACACCCTCTGAATTAGGATTTAACAATTCTGAAATAGCAATGAATGGTTTTCTTGGTTACAGGCTGGACCCAGAAAACTTCCAACCAACATTAAATACACCAGCATGATTTAGAGTAGGCCTGTATAATGACTCTTATAAAGTTGTGAGATGGGCATGCTGAAAATGTGTATAGAGGATTCCCAATTTTACTTTTGGCTCAAATTAAATTATGTATTTATTATTGTACTATTTCATTAATTTATTCAATTAATTTGGCTGGATTACCTTGTTCTAGGCACAGGTCAATGCTGCCCTCTAGTGGTCGGTCAGTCAAATGCAAAATACAAACACTATATTGATGATCATGAGATAATAAATATTGTTGCTTCTCTAAAGGAAAAACCCTTGATGCTTAAATACAATATAATTTAGATAATTTGTTAACTGATTACTAAAAATTAAAGATAATGTATTATGAAAAAACATGCTCTGACTAAGAATAGACTACATAGGCCTACACCAGCATTACACACTTTATTAAAGACAGTAATTGTGGGACTCAATATGAACACTGTGTATTCTTTACTTTGGTCAGCCCTAAAACCAACACACACAAAGATAAGGCTACACTTGTACAATTGTACACTGAAAGAAACAGATTCTGAGAAAACATTCTGAAGGCAAGGCTGACAGTTCAATTATCCATCCCCCTTTCTTGCTGTCCATCAGGTTTTTCACCCTCTCCTTCCTGTCCACCTTATACGACACCTGATCCAAAAGTGTAAAGTTACGGCACTCACAAAGAAGATAAGGGAGGGCAAGAAAAAGATACAGCTGCAGCTTGACATAAAACAAACAGGTGGGATACAGCTATTTGTTGAGTGTCTTGAAATTTGTTAGACACGCATAGAGAAAGATAGAGAGCATAACAAAGAGCGCTGGTTTTAGCTATTTGGTGCACCTCGGGGTCCACTGGTGGTCAGGTAAAGTATAGCTTCATATGTGTGTTCCATGTTGAGACATTATTCTTGTGCCAAAGGCTACATATGCTGGTGTTTTAAGTTAATCCTTATTAGTCTACAATTAAATAGGCCTTTTTAAATTCAAGTGCATCTTTAGCATGTCTTTAAAAACAATAGTCTTGTGTTTTGCCTACACAGTGATATTTTCTTTAGCATCCTTATGTATTTACAACATAGAGTAATTAGCACGCTCCAAATCTTGTTCAAGCTCCAGGTGAGTGGTGGCTTATGTTTTGTGTGATGATGGGTTTCCCCAGATCAGGGCCGGACTTGGCTGGACTTTAGTAGGACTAGTGAGCAGTGTTGTGCTGTCCAGATGGCCGTGTCAGGGTAATTCTCTTCAGTAGAGCTCGTCCCTAATCCCCCGGAGAATCTGCACTGGCTTGATCTCATGACTGCATGGCAGAACCCAACAGCCACACTACTTTGGTTGCATGTTAACACAGAACAGCGTTAGCTTATTGACACAACAGCAATCTGTTGGTGTTCTGCTTGGACGCTGCCAGTCACGCAGGTCAGCATTTGCATAAGGGAGAACATTTTTGTTAGTTTTTTTTAGGATGTGGTAAATTGAGACTTTCTGTAGCAAAACTGGAATAGAAAGAAGATGTAGAAACAAGGCAGGTATACAGAAGATCATAGAAAATAGGACAACAACACTGATATTTAAGAGTATTTGTGTGGTAACTGCTTGTGTAAAATGAGGGCTTTAACTACCCCACTAAGGTTTTGACTTGCTCATATCACATTATTTAAATAAGTAGATGTAGCCTATTGATCTATGTAATATTGTCTTTGTAATGTTTTGAACCCTGCTACAAATATTGTGTTTGTGGTCAGATAGTTTCATCTACCTTCTTCTTGCATCTATAAACGTGCAGCAGAGACATTCTCACTAATACCTGTAACACTGTTTACCAGGTCAATTTGTTTATATTATGCTTTAAATTGAGGCTAAATAAGGTCAGGTTGTATTGTGTTCATCTCCGGCTGGTGGCAATCAGGTCAAAATTTAATTTAAGCACTAATGGCCCAGAAATATATGACTTCAGGGGCGGAGGGAGGCGACATTAATTCACTAAGCCCTGTATTATTTGTGGGATTAAATGCACCCATGTGGGTGTGCTTCCTGTCACTGCTCAGGTGCATATTGTGTTGATAAAATGAATATGAACAAGATGCTGCTGCTGTTGTGCCATGACTTGTAAGATTATATTTTTACTCCAAATAGTTTGTAGAATCTCAGTTTCTATTTAATTTAGGGAGGCTATACATTGGTTGTGGATAAGCATGACACTAAATTATCTAGTTTTTTATGTATTTCTTTTTTTACATGCATTTCACCTGGATGTGTGCACTGCTAATGGTGAGTCAAACAAATCCATACTAATTTTGCTCTTTTATGATTTGCTGTGGGTAGCTATCTCTTCGTGTGTGATATAAATACCATAATATATCAGATCAAGTATATTACATTTTTATCATAATTTGTATTGTTATAATTTTTTGCTGACATTTTATGTATGCTGCTGTTTATCTTTTGTGGATGTCAAGCTCATACACTCAAATGCTCTGTAAGCCAATTATGTGAACTTTTGTAATTGGCTTGTGAGTCGAGTCAAAGTATATATATGTAAGAATGAAATAATAGAGTACTTTCCATTACGTAAGACGTGGGTGAGTTCATTGTGTATAAACTGTAGGCGTATGTTAATTGCAAATTACTGTATGCCAAACCAATAATTATAGACATAATACACTGGACTGGGCAGTTGCATTTAAACAAAGAATTATCCCATATCCGTCATTTTTGGTGCTCATGATTTCAGGTTTGTTCTGGCTTTTGAATAATTGCTAGCCCTTTGTGTTATAGTTTTGAAATTTCTATTTTAATTTGAAGTGACTGGCTGAGAGTTACACATTGAGAAATCATTCCTCCCATGTAAACAAATAAAACAATGTTGCCAGTTGATACATTCATGTCCATTCCACGTGACAATAAAACAGATTTCCTTTTCTAAGAAGATTAGATTTATTTATTAATTAATTATAACTAGAGAAATAAAAACATGGGGTAACGTTATCAACAGGTTGTAGTTACTTATATTGTCCTGTAGAGGGCACTGCCACGTCACACAGCGCTACCATGTCAGAATCGACCATCCCACCAAAGTGAATGGATTGTTGAGGTGACCAATCACATCGCAGAATATAATACAGTAAAAAGTAGGAGCCAATGGGAAACCACGAGATGATTTTTTTTTTACTGTAACGGGCGGGTCCCGTGGATGATGGACACGTCAGTTTGAGCCCAGGCCAGATTTTCAGTGTGTGGACTGTAGTTGTAATTTTTGGAGGCTGTGATACTGGGGCCAGCGTTTTTCTTTGAAGGAGAACCGCTTGTGAGGTTGCGTTTAGAAAAAGATACGCAGTAACACAAGGTAAGGTTTAATTTTGCCTCCCTTAAAAATCACGTGATTTGTGCATAACCGACTGCAAGTGATACAATCGTTTCTTATGTTTTGTGGTGTAAGTAATGTTGAATGAAATAAATGTGGAACTGCTGAAGCTCCACCAACATATGCACTTACAACAAGCGATATTGCAGAAGAAAACTTACAAATGGCTTCTTAAAAGTCCGTTATTTGGAGTCATGCCTTAGATGTGAGCGCTTCATGGCGCCTATCTATCTTCCATGTTATCCCTGTTATCATCACCTCAGTTGCGTACTTCCAAATGTCCTGGTGCGCTGTGTTCAGATATTTTTCATGAGGGTAGTATGATTCAACTGTTAAAACGTAAATTAAAACGTGGTTTACGAAGCCAACGTCATTTTAAACAAAAAGCGCCTACTGTGGAGGTGGATGTCGTATTTCCTGGTGTAGTGTTACGTTCACGGTGAATTAATGCTGGCGGTAGGTTCAGAGAAACATGCTAACATCAGAGCTAACGTGCATGCAACACTCGGTGTGTTTTTTGGGGGGGGCTGCTTGTAACTTGTTAGCACCAAAGTGCAACTCTGAGCCGTAGCTGCTATCTGGAAATTCGTTAGATAATTGTTTGTAATGTTTTTTATTTAGTTTTCTTAGTGGTTTTGAAAGACATATCGGATAAAACGTCTTTCTAGCAGATTGTCAAACTTACCAGCGTGTACTTTTTGGAGCTGCTAAAATAGTGTCTGATAAAACCATTGACGGTATTACAAAGTCATTTATTATTTACCACTGAAGTAATCTATTACAATTTTGTCATAGTGTTTTGTGGGCGACGCATTTAAATATTGGGATCTAGAAACGTAACGACCCTGTAAATTGCAGCTCTAAGCCAGCTATAAACTGAATATTTTAATTTACTCATGCCCACCTAAAAGAGAAAATAAAACTAGCCCCCAATAACAAGATATCAATATAAAGAGGAGTCCTTTACTTTACCTGTAGGCCTATAACTTTGGGCAAATGTTATCCAGTCTTTCTCACATGTCATATATTGACATATGGCCAGGGCTCAGCAACTTCACAGACAGGCGAGATCTAGAGTGCACTGAACTTCGTTTGTGCTGACTTTTCAAAGGTTTCTGGCAAACAAATAGTCAGTTTTAATCCAGTTCACTTACATTTTGTGGTGTAATATTGCCAGGTCTGTTAGTATCCACCAAGTAGCCAAATTTTATTTTTTTCTCAATTTGGTGCTAGATTACATGACTGAGTACAACACACAGACCACATATTGTCATTGTAGAAATCCTCCTTAAGTCCAACCCGTAACCTGTGTTTGTGTCTTACTGACTAGTCATCACCTTAATCAACACAATTTGGTGCCTCTTGCTTTCACTTGTTCTGCATTTTGCAGGGAAGGCAGGAGGTTAAAGAAAAAGTGGAGGATAAAGGGACAGGGCAGCAGATTGTACAATACAGTGCAACTGGATACAACACCACAGACTATGGGCTCCTAAATGACAATGGAGTTGATTTAACACCTATTTTCTATGTTCTCATTGCATCAATTGAACATTACAGTGATCACAAAGGCTTTTGTATTGTATTACGTTACAAGAACTGGGATTATTCAGGTGCACTGTGGGAAATGGACTTGGTTGTTACGCGGCTAAGAAAAGTCTTTAGTGTTATGTTTAAGCCTAATGATTTCTCCCTGTGTGTAAATCCAGAAGGGAAAGCGTTTGTCAGACCCTTTCCTTTGCCCTCGCCTCACCTTGTGCGTATTTTATCAATGATCATCCGTGTCATGCTGATTCTCAGAACCTCATGGAACGTGTAGAACAGTAGCATCTCTGTCCATCCCACTAATGAGAAGCTTAATTGGTTGCTCTGGTGGGAGAATCGGCTCATTGAAGTGAGCTGAAACTGACAGTCGGCCAGCTAGAGTGGATACAGGTTTACGTTTATCCGTCACTGTATTCCCAATAAATATAAAATATAAAAACTGACACAGAGGAATGTACTTTAGATGGAACTATCCTGAACTATCCTGGCCTAGAGCCTTAAAATCCAGCAAACCAGGTTTGCAGATGATTACATATCATATGGCACATCATTTTTTTGCCTATAGACAACTTGAGGAGGCCATGAGGACAAAAATAGGCAATCGACAAAGGTAGAAGGAGTGAGTAGATGTTAGAGCGAAGACGGAAGACTGGACACAGAGGCTGAGTGAGAGTGACAGAGAGGGAGAGATATTGCCTAACCATTCGGAAAGGCTATGGGAACATCCCTGTGTTTGTGTGTTTTCACTGTGGCCTGGTCGGTCTAACACAAGCAAAACACGTCACATCACATTGTCCCAGATTTCTCAAGCATATTTTTTCCCCTTTTGAGTTTTGTGAAGGTAGGTTTTTATGACATTCCAATCCAGACGGTCTCAGCACCTCTTCCCTCTGTGACATTGCACCAGCCCCGACAATTATTAAGGTGGACATAGTCTACAGCACAGCAGTCAGCCTTGACCGAAGAGCATTAGCCTCTAGCTTTCAGCACTGCACACCCAGCGGGCACTGCATGACATTTGGTTCGAGCAGAAAACATCAGAGGGGCACGGATGAATGGAAACTGTAATGCAGCGTTCAGCTTATTACCCCAACAAAGAGGTTGAAACCAGGAGGGTGGGGCAACAAAGTGAAAGAGGGCTTGAGATGTAGAGGAAGTGTCAAAGAGAAAGGTTGTTGGTGTTGAAGAGTAAGATCACAGTGTTTTTGAATTGTAGACAGTGGGTACATATGTTTTTGTTGAACAAGGGTCTATTAGAGTAGAAAAGAAAATCCTTGTTGTACATCCAAAGGGGCAAGCTGCCTTTTTTTCCAGCTTTGAAAGAAACGATACAATAAAAAGGCAGAAAAAGAGTGAGGGGGAGTACGAGAAGAGTGGGCCTGTGGCTTGGCTGTGGTCCAGACATGGTTAAAAACAGATTAATCAGCATAGGGTCACATTCTCACAGAGAGAGGCTGGACAGCGCAGGGCAGGACATGGCAGAGGCTACATCTTTGAAAGGCCACATCCCAGTGCATATTATTGTGTTACAAAAAAGCACACCTAATCCAAATGTTTGATACACTGATAATGTTCTGGATGTTGCTTTCTGGATATAGAGATTAGGCTAAATTGTTTGTCATTCATTTATGTATTTATTTCCATGGATTATTTATCTAATTAGTAATTTAGGAATGTTTGAGAAAAGCCAGCCTAGAGGAGTTAATTTAGAAAGTATTCCTGGCAAAAAGGTGGAAAGGAAGCGCAGACCAGATAGCCTTGTCTTAATTAGTAGCTTTAAGGACAAATAAAGACATTGAGCCCGAGTTGAAAGAATCCAGTGAAGTGTTTGCTTGTGCGAGAGTAACTGATATAAAGCCGGGTCAAGAAAAAGCCTTTCCCACTGAGGTTAGGTTAGTTCAGAGGGTCTTATTTCTTGGAACACACAAAAACATTCAACCAGTGTAAGTCTAGCCATTTGATGTTAAGAGTTATGTGGTCCAATCCAAAGTTTGGAAAATGTCACTACTTATTAATAGTCATTTAATTGGTAATGTCATTTTGGGAAGAAGCAATGTCATGTCAAGTAGGCTTTTCAGATATGTTTGTCTCAAGGAAATGGGCCGTGTTTGCTATTTAAACAGTTGGCTGCGGTGTTGGAATGAATAAGGATCCTTCCTGTGAAACCTGTTACGTTACACTTAGTTAAACAGAGCAGAGGAGGTTGTGGTAAAACCATTTCGGTCATATCTATTTCCACTTTCCTTATCGGTAAGAAAATAAAATAAAATAATCCAATGAAAAAGTAGTTTACGGAAAGTTTGTCATTCCTGGACACATCTGAAAACATACTGTCGATGGAAAGATGACGTTGTTTTTTTGAACACTGACCCATTGCCACACTTCCTGCTTCCTGTACAGGGTTCAAAAAGGTCAGGGGCCCGGGATTAGCTGATACTAGACATCTGAATAATCTGTCTGGTCATGCCATTGACCCAACTCCGCAGCCTGAGTCAACATCTGGTTGCTCATGGTATCTTCTCTGTAAATAAGCTTGTGTTACAACCTTGCACATTCTCAGTGTAATTGGGAAAATGTTTCTTAAAAGACATCTTACAGTGGTCACATGGAGCCCTCTAATTTTAGCGCTACGGGTTGAGGTTAGTCCTTGGTAGGGAGCTCTGTTTGAGTGCTTTATATTCTCACTCTTGCCTGTACTAAAAAGCTTTTTGCATTATACATGACACACCAGAGACTTTTCTGAAATGTTATTCTTGATATTAATGGAGACAGATTTGAAAGCTCTTAATCAAATCACCTGCTCTAATTTTTGTGAACTTCCTGTGCTAATAATGAGACCTGATGCTCATTTTGTTTTGCCTATGCACCTGTCGTCTCTGAGTCTCTATGGGGATGTATGCCTCCATTAGCAACACCACACCCATTATTACTCGAGAGTCTGCGGTTTTACTGTCATTCTTTTTGCGTTCACCTTTCTGGCTCAACCACACAGGGAATTTTAACAGCGTCTCTCTTGGTGTGCACTTGTGTGACCCGCTCATGCCTGTGCTGGGGCACTTGCGCCTGACTGCTTTTTGCTGAAAAGGGGAGTTAAGACAGAGGCAGTTATGAGCTGAGCCACTATTCTTTCACATACCCAAAGGACAGCCACATACATTTTATTTGTAACTAAAATACAATTTAGTTAATGATTTAGACCTGACAATAGTTTAGAGCTAATAGTTAGGAGCCAGGAGCGCAGTAATGACAGGCTTACAGTGGTAATGACATAGCATTGGTCATTGACACATCACTTAGGAGCTAACCGTACATTTGCTCAGACGCCAGCCGACGAGACACTGGGGAGCAGTCTTGAGCGCTGGCAGAAGACAAAGAGATGGACAGAGATACGTAGGGATGAATGGAGAGATAGACAGACAGACGGACACAAAAACATACAGAGGGATTATCCTCGATTTAATCCGTTGTTTGGGGGTTAGAGTGCAGGGACAGGCAGGTTCAGAATTTTCACACCAGCGGCACACGTGTTTAAAAGACATCTATGTTTATTACTTGCTTTGCCTGTATTTTACAGTGTCACTAAGTTTTTATGCATGCCTCTGTCTGTCTGTACACGCTTTTGTCTTTTGTCTTTGTGAATCTGTGAGAACTTGCGTGACAGATGGACAGATCATACAAGAGTACATCGCAGATTATAGCAATGTGTATTCCCAAACTGGGCCTTGGTAACCGCCAGCTATTGGGCAGTGGAGAAAGAGTTAAAACAATGTTGTTGCATCATTGCTGAGCAGATACATCGGGGATGGGGGTGTCCCAGTGTAATCAGCAGGATCACAATTAGGCATCAAGAGTGTTTATTATTCTACTGCTTAAAAGCCACAGAGTATACCCTGCACAATTTATCCCAAAATGTGTTATCGCTGTTTAAACAATTACAACATCCATATAACAAAGACCTGCTGCAAATGCATTATTATGGTATCACGTGACAGACAACAAAGATTTTGCACTTAGATGTTAAAATCTTAGTCCACTCTAATAAACCATTATCCAGAGTTTTCTTGATTGTTTTGGGAGTGTCTTGGCTGTGATTTTGGCCCAACCTTGTAAACACAGGCAAACCTTATACCAACAGTCAGTTTTTGGACTCTTCACAATTTTACAACCCAAATATGCCTGCTGACTGCGTTCTTTGTCTAAATCTGGATATATTAGTCAAACCTAATTTTTAACTATAATTGGTAAAAAAGAATTAAAAAAAGTATGAATTTCAATTATATTTATAAACAGACCTAGGTTTCTGAGAAAAGTTTTATGCCTCCTGGTACTTTTTCTTGATTCCTGGGACATCAGTCTAGGCTGGTGGCTATCGTGTTGACAGCCTTTCCTTTGGGTTTGTTAGTGTGCATGACAATGAAAAGTGGCTGCTGCCTGACTGTAGCCCCACCATGTAACGGCAGCTGTGGTCACTCTGAAATGGGTTTTAGCCACGGTAATAATCTCCATTGTCACTTCCACGCTCGTACACTAATCTGTATTTTTGCTGTGGTAATCTCTTGTCTCCATGGGGCTTTATTGAAGCAGACTCGACTATGAACGCTGTTACTGTGAAAACTCTTTCCTGCGCTTTTGTTCCCCTGTGAACCTCCCACTTCATATGAAAAGAGAACAGAAGAATGCCATTTTGAATCTAGTTGTTTTGCCCATTATGACTTTTGCAGTCAGACCTGTAACTATCATAAAATTTTAATGGTCAGCCACAAGCCATGTCAGGAAATAGTGTTGCTATGACAACAAGTCTTTTTAACCTAGATGACAGCTATAAAGTGTAAGTGGCCGAGCTGTAACAGCATATGTGACCTGTTCACACTGGAGGAAAAAGTGTCCCAGATATGAAGATCACTTTTTCTATTTATTTTTATTTACTGTGTTTAAATTGGACTCAACTGTAGTGACAATCAGATGTGGCACATTAAAAAGAAATACTAGTTTAAAATCCCAACACACCTCTTTCTGGATCACCATATGTTTTAATTAAATACTATAATAAATGGGAACTTTCAGCAAAAGATACCTTTTTATTACTGTCGGCAGCCCCCACAAGGGAGCGCCCAGCATGTTTTTATGTTCTTTTATCAAAGATGGTGCATTCAGTGCTGCCAACCTTGTTTCTTGCTGCACTTTAAAGCACTCTGTGACATACAATTGTCCATCTGTGTTGTTCATTAGAGTTGTTTTAGTCACGGAGAACAGTAAACAGTCGGTAAAAGTTGTCAGCAGTGTTGGTCATCTTACTTCAAAAAAGTAATTAGTTACATTTACAAATTACTTAAATTATTGCACAATAAACAAAACACAATCCAACTCTGTCTGTAGATTAACATGTTCATTCTCAAAGAAAATGAATAATACATTATTCTATTATAAAATACTTCTCTCGTCTAACAACTAAACAGTGGTTGTTGCTGACACGTAAAATCGAGCGTTGCTTGTTTTAACAGTGGCTCTGTCTCCTTCACTGGAACTCACGCTAGCTGCCTTTGGGGTTAGCAGCAGCAACAAGTGTCGTGTTAGCTAGGGGTGTGACGGTTAGTATATAACCGTGTGATTGGCGGTTATAATTGAACACCGTCATTAGAACTCTATAACCGCCAAAACCGTGTCATTAAAATATTTTTGACAAACATTATTTACCACTTCATTAAATTTTGCTTTGTAGAAAACCTTTCTTAAAAACGAATTTCGTTTTGTACAAATTTTATCTTAATTTTAATAAATATTTCATCAACCAATTGAATGTATTTTAATAAATAAATGCAAATATAGCAGACAATGATAACCGTGACATGGAAGCGCCAGCGCGCCGCGTTCACTTGCACTGCACTGTGAACTAGAGCGCATCTCATCGTAAATGAAACTCAGCGTAGGCCTATGCCTCATACATTAGCATAAATACAGTGCCAGCCACTCAGGAGCTTTTGGCAAAGTCATCTTTCCTTGACCCACGATACAGAGGCAATGGGGGGGATGGATTGGAGGAGACAAAAGATGCACTTCGGGGGGAAATTGTATCAGCTGACGAGGGAAACGGAGGCGGAGTTAGTGGTGCTTCGGAGGCTGCTGCTGCAGGAGATGATTCGGGAGAGGTCTGTGCACCACCCCCTCCCAAGAAGAGAAATCTTGGAGATCTCCTTAATAAACGGAGGTCTGAAATCTCTGCCCCTTTACCGATCAGAGCGCGCTGACACGGAGTTAACCCGCTATCTCCAAGAACAACCAATTGACTCTACGGCAGATCCACTAGCATGGTGGCGAGACAATGAAACACGCTATCCGCTCTTAGCAAAATTGGCACGTAAATACATGTGTATTTGTGCTACAAGCACAGCATCAGAGCGAGTTTTTAGCACTGCGGGGAACATAGCTACCCCTGTCAGATCGTCACTAAAACCGAGTAAAGTGAACATGTTGGTGTTCCTGTCACGGAACTTGGTTTTGTTTACTGTGTGTGATTCATTTAATGAGCACATTCACTGCTAGTTGGCTTGCTGTTAATTTTAAATAAACGTGGAGCAAGTAGCTAACCCCCCCGTCACATTTGACTCACGTCATAACCGTCATCACCAATTCTATAACCGGCACACCCCTAGTGTTAGCATGTGTTGATGTGAGGTGCTTCATAAGATTTGAGTTACTTTAGACAGACGTGGATAAAGTCTTTTTTCCTGGACATAGCATGTTACAGAAACATTCTTGCCTTTAATTTCAATTAACGAGAAGTAGTGCCGGTACTTCCAGTTTGAGAACGCCACCTTTGAATTTCCCCGGCTCCATTGTCGCTGATGCTGTCTTGTGTTTAGTGGAAGTCAGAGCGCGCAGTGAGACCGCGTCAGCCAATCATCGCTTTTGCAAAGGTGTCATCATCCCCACCCCTGCTCTCTCTAGCAGCAGCTGATGTGTAGCCAAAGCCTTACACCTCGCGCTTTATTTAGCCGATAACGACGTTACAATGGGGAAAAGTAATTAATTAGATTACTCCGTTACTGAAAAATTAACGCCGTTAGTAACGCCGTTATACTCTAACGCCGTTACTTCCAACACTGGTTGTCAGTGATAGACACCAAGTCTGTTCTGTGTGTGGTGTGTGTGTGTGGTGTGGGGGTGGTGTGGGGGGGTGGTGTGTGGGGTGTATGTGTGTTTGGTGTGTGTCTCTAAATGTTAGCACTGCGACTAACTGGCCACTGTTCAGGGTGTACCCTGCCTCAGGCCCAAAGCTGCTGGGATAGGCTCCAGTTACCTGCGACCCCTAAGGGGACTAAGCGGTAGAGAATAAATATTGGATTGACACATTAGGGCTCTAAATCTTATCAGCTCTGCTCTAGAAAACGTTTTATAAAGGTGTCTGTTTTGTAGTTTATCTTTGCCACTACTGCGGTGGCAGGTTTCACAGCTCCCCTACTGGCCTGAGCTGAGTAAATCTGTTCAAATGGTAATGATTCAAAAAGATCAGAATCATAAAGTCTGTTTTTATGAATGTCTTTTTATAACACTCTCCTTGGCTTTTCTCTTGCCTGTCACACATGCCTTTTCTCCAGCATCATCTCCACCCCCTGCCTCTGTTTTTTTTTTTTTTTTTGGCTCTCATTTTCTGCCCTGGTTTCTCAAAGCGTTAGTCCCATGGGGTGGAAGAGCGGTCGCATGGCACCGAAAGACTAGGAAGAGGAGGATGGAGGAGGGAAAAAAAACCCAGCAATGACAGTTTGTAGGACAGATTTTTGCTGAGAGGTGAAAAGTAAATGTAAAGCGAGAAATAGGAGAATGCTTGTCAAGAGGCAAAAGCAAGTTGAAGCAAGCAGCAAGTGATAGAAAGTAGAGAGAAGAGACAAAAGAAAGCAGCGACTGTAGGTAAGACAATTAGTTGCCTGTTTTATATAATTTAATTGTGTAAAGTGATGTGAGCTACTTCTACACTGCTAATGTTAAATGATTAATAGCTAGGGTAAACCAAAGCAGCTGTTGGTTGTACTTGGTGTAAATGTGAAAACTGAGTAACAGCAGGTGAATTAGAATAAATAAGCATGTGACCGATGTAGGACATTGTGTATTTGAGCTTATGTCTCTATCAAAGAGTTTTCATGCCAAAAGCCTATCACAGTGTATATGTGCAGAGTAATAACGTCCTTGCTATTGTCTCTGCTGACTGTGGGAAGAGGAGAGAAAGAGGAGGGGTCTGAGGGCAGATAATACAAGTGGGCGATTGGAGGGGATTGAAGGGGCCCGGAAGAAACGGATTGAGAGAGGGGGATGATGAGTTTGAGGGAAGAGAAAGAGGCACCATGGGCCGGGGAGCAAATGAAGAGGAGGATGAACAGATCTGAGAGAAGAATGCGTGCTAGGAAGTTGTGAGAGCGGTAGCATAAGGTCCCGGTATTGAACAGTCGTAGAAAGAGGGCCAGTTTTAAGCAGGCCAAAGCAGCCGTGACCAACATCTTGTAAGAAGCTCTAGACTGATGCCAGCTCACACTCAAACAGTGAAGCATGCCAGAGTGCCTCAAAGGAAAGTGGGAACAGGAGTAAGAAGTGTGCAACACCAATGTATGGCTATTATAGGTCTGTATTTATTATATTACTAAATATACAATAATTATAAAACAGTAATATGTCATTTGTGAGGCAAGATGTGTTCTCACAACAATAAAATAAAACAGCTATTACAGTTGTAAAACATTTGAATGGATTTATTTATTCATTTTTACTTTTATTGCAATCTCTGCAAACATGATTCAGGTGCTCATTTTAAAGTCCACATAAGGGATTTACCTACATCCACACCTCTGTCAGCCCCTGCTCCCCTCACCTCATTAGCCCATCATACGTAAGAAGACCTGTGCTATTTTTATTCCCGGCCCCCTCCCTTGTCCCTCCACGTACATTCACCACACTCTGGGCGTGGGTGTACATGCATGTGTCCTCTTTACTCAAGGTGGCGGGGCGGATAGAGGAGAAATTCAAAGAACCAGTCAGATGGTCCAAGAGTAAAATTCAAAAGGCACAATAAGTAATGCATTTTTTAAAATTATGTGCTATTGTATTTTACTATCGTTGTGTGGCCACCTTGAGTGTCCAGAAAGGCGTGTTATAAATAAAATGGATTATTATTTATTATTATCAAAAGATATATCCTTAGAACAGTGTGATTTTTATTTATTTTTATATTTTATTTAACCTTTTATTTAACCACTGAGATTACAGGAGTCCTGGCCCCATGTGGGGGAGTCAGATGGGGCTGTTGTACATGTTTTTGGTTGTAGGGGAAACTGGAGTACCCGGAGGAAACCTACGCAGACACAGTGAGAACATGCAAACTCCACACAGAAAGACCCTGCCCTGGATGGGAATCGAACCCAGGATCTTCTTGCTGTGAGGCAGCAGAGTGCTAACCACTTTGCCACTGTGCTGCCAAAAAACTTTTAAAACATTATTTAAAACAAGTTGAGCAAAAAAAAGGATTTCTGTCATTGATTGACATATCTTAATGCTTACAACCAGAGCTGTCTGCATGCAGGTAAAACGCGTTTACCCATGACATGACCCTTCAGAGTAACGGTTGTCTAACGTCATCAACAAATTAGTGTCAGGGTGTATGTACGTGTACTGCAGTATTAGGGAGTATGTGTGGACAGCGCTGCCAAAGCTATTTGGGTTGAAGAGTGTGTAGTTGACCACAGCTGCAGGCTAAAAACAATGACTCAGATATTAAGAATGGGGTAATTTGCTTTCCCTCCAGCAACG
This sequence comes from Perccottus glenii, assembly GCA_024416835.2. NCBI lineage: Eukaryota > Metazoa > Chordata > Actinopteri > Gobiiformes > Odontobutidae > Perccottus > Perccottus glenii. The sequence continues at coordinate 14,246,326 of CM044564.2, forward strand.
TCTTTGTGTAAGAATGCGTGTGTCTGTTTGTAACCAGCCAAATGAGGCTTGTTGGATTACATCATGACATACTAAAGTGATGTGTTTTTGTTTTCTGGTGTAAAAGAAGCAAGATGGAAACTAATAGAAATGGCTTTTAAGAAATGAGCTCATGCAATAAGAAAACAAATATAAGATCCAGATTTACGAGTCACTCAGTCATATTTCCCTATTTTGTAAGACTTGATCTAATATCTTCATCAGATCTTTTCTTTGTCCCTGTTTTATATTGGCCATGTGGCTCATTTATAAAAGATACTGCAGGCTAAAATTCCCGATGCATGCTATGAAAAATTTATGTGTGCCAAAGTCAGTGAAATTTGTGTGAATTTTCTATTTAAATATTTTTTTACTGTGAAATTAACTATTCAGTGTATTTTTGTTGTATTTGGTTCTCCCCTACCTGTATTTGGCTGTAGGCATTCTTATCCTTTTTAGAAATAGGTCTTTTATAATGCCTATCCCTATCGTCACTCTGCAGGTTGACGTGTCACCATGACGACAGAAGTAGGCACTGAGACGGAGGTGAAGGAGAAAACGGAGGAGTCAGCTGCACAGTCGGACCAATCAGAGAAGCCGACCGAAGAGACCGAGGAGGTAGGCACCGCTGAGAAAGAGAAGGAGGGCAAAGGGATATCTCGATACCTCCCATGGCTCAAGAAGCAGAAGTCTCAAAGCCAGGTATGTCTGCATTTCTGTGTGCATGCTGCTTCATGTTAAGGTTTCGGCATTTTAAATTGGACATCCCCGGTGTATTGTGAAAGCCATTAACGTTTAGTTGTTTATATATAAACAACTAAACGTTAATGGCTTTCACAATCAACCTACAGCAACGTTTGGGGTTTACACTACAGTATATAGAAAAATGCATATATAATATATATATAATATATAATATATTCCTCACCAACTAAGGACGCCCCACCATCAGAGGAGGCTGTTAGCAAGGTGACACAGGCAGAGGAGGGGCCAGCTCCAGAAGTGAATGGACACGCAGAGGAAGTAGAAGAGAAGGAGGTGGTGAAGTCGGCACAAGGGAAGGAAAAAGAATTGCAACAAACAGACGCTAGTGCAAAAGAGGTACTTCTCCAACACCTTTTTAATCTTATACATGTATAATCTAAAGATAGGGTTCCCAAACATTGGGGTGGGCTTAAAAAGGGGTTTGCGGAGATTTTATCTGGGTCGGCAAAAAAAAAAACAAGCTGTAATTTCAAAATTTCCCAAAAAATTGTCAAAGTTTAATGTAGATGGAGAAACAGGCTGTATATGGATTTGAACAGTTTTTTTTTTTATCAGGATTTGAACAGGTTTTAGATGGATTTATAAATTGTCAGTAGCAATACTAAACAAAGAATAATTGAAACACACTAAAAAAAGGAAGTATTCTATATAAAAATGTTTTAAATCAATAAAATGCCACTTAGAAAATTAAGACAAAAATATCCTAAACACAAAATGACCAAAATTGCTAAAACAAATCGGGAGTTGAGCCATGAATTATTTGGACTTTTGAAAAATGGGTTCCCTGAAAAGTTTTAAAACACTGATCTAACAAGTATTGTGTGTCTGTCAAAATCTGTATAAACATTTATTGCAAGAACTGTTGTATTGCTGTTGGTCCTTCTGCACAACATAGAAAGCCACTCGCTTTTCAAACCAGTGATCACATTAGGACCCTGCCCAGTGATATCACCATTTTAGTCATAGCCAAAAGAAACGCCTTAATTTTTGAAGCATTGTATTTTCTTGTAGTGGAACTGACTAAGACGTACTTTAAAACAGAAAGCAATGGTGAGAAGGACTGATATCATAGAGAGTTCTAACCCTCACTAGAAAAGTTTTATGTCATACAGACTTGATTACATGTTTTTCTGTGAGAATTGCAGTGTGTAGCCTTTTAATTGTCACACTGTGGTCATTTTTTTTTTAGCCTGCAAAAGAAGAGAAGGTGGAGGAGAGTGCTGAGAAAAGTCCAGAAGACACCAAGATTGCCACAGAGGGAGAAGGAGCAGAGGAGCAGAAGGAGCAGGGGCAAGAGACTGAGACCCAAGCTGAAGGAGAGCCAGGAGAAGCCCAGACCTCACTGTTCCAGTCCCCCCTTCGCCTGGTGAGGAAGAACAAGATGAAGCTGGTGGTGTGTCACGTGACCCTGCTGGATGGGACAGACTTCACATGTGAAGTGGAGGTGAGGCACAAAACTCAAAATGTACAATCAATAATGAACAAATTTCAGTTTAGACGTGGTTGGCGGTGAAATCTGTCTTTTCTGTGCGCAAGACACTGAATAAACATATCAATGAAGTATCAACAGGTACAATGTCCTGCAGATTGCTTGACAATGTGGACTGACTCATTGTCTTATGTTCTTTGGCCGATCATGTAGGCCACACGTGAGCTACTACTCTGTCAGTGATGTAATGACTAATAGGATCAGCCTTAGTGTGCATATGCGTCTCTAGTAGCACTATTTAACTTTCTGACTCAAAGTGCAGTTATGCATGGGCAGCAGCTCGTACATTGTGGTTTGGGCGGGTTTAGGGGATAAATGCAGAGCAAAGCGGAGCTCGCTGCAGGGGCTTGTCTGGTGCCTACCACACACACATACACAAATGTGGCAGATTATAGGGGTCCCACCAGATTAGTGGCCTGCATCTGCTACTACCTAACAAGCACGTGGCTGAGTAGGACCTCCCCCACTGACATGCAAACAGAAACTCAGAAGCAGAAATGATCACTTATTTAGCAAAAAAAAAAAAACTTTTTTAATATAGACCATCTATGAATGCAGGCATGTTCATTTTACTCTTTTTATTAGAGGTGGAGTATATTGTATTTTGAGTGCGCTGGAGGCCTGTCTCTTCCCTGTGTTCGCAGGATTCATTTTCAACTTTGCTGCTAGCGTTGCTTAGTTTACTTATGGCGGCAAATCAGGAAGTGAGAACCAGGTAAACAAGCACGCTCGCCTGCTGAAACAGCGCAGGAGTTTCGATTCTAAAACCTTCTCATTTAATTGACTGGACAGGCTTACAGAGGCAACCGCGGCTCATTCTGCACAGCAGGCTGTTGCTGATGCCTGTATGGGTTAAAAAAATGTTATTTGAACCATTGAAACATTCACTAATGCACCTTAAAGTTCATACTCGCGTTTCATGGGACACAGGTTAGAAAAGATACAATGCAAGTTTATGAGTAATGTAGGCAAGTAAACTAGATTATTATTATTTATAATTTTTAGGGGGCTCCTGTGACAAAGCCTAACCCTAATTTACAGTATGCCAACGCCCCTCAGTGTGCCCATGTGTCTGTGGCAGTTTAAACAGTAGCTGCTTTGTCTCTCAACAGATAACGCTGAATACAGCAGATAACTGCTATTGTCGAGGACTCATACACATCCAGCTAACCCTCCCGCCGCTGTGGCATAGTGGGCCGCAAGGGAGAGATCCACAATGCATTCCAGAGATTAAAATTTCTGTTTTGTCCAGCAGGCTTTCAAAGCACAAACCAACCATGGGCAAACTCACACACGCTCCAGTTTGCAATCTGTCTTTTTTAACACGTAAAAATAATATATATATTTTTTGGTAAAACGTTTTAACACTTGTACATTTTGGTGTCAAAAGACAGACTTATTGTCACATGGTCTTAAATCTGTTTCTCAGAATTTCATTAGATTGGTTATAGGAGGATTTGAGTGTCACACGGCTTAAGTAGCATTTCATAGAATTTCATTAGGCTTTACCTAGATGTGATTGAGTAGTATTTACAAATTTTAAACACTGTTTATTTTGGGGTTAAACCTATAACACAAGCCATATGTCACAGCGGAAAATGTGACAACTAAATGTCTGAATAATGTTCTAAGTAATAGAATGTTGCTGTTTGCAAATATCAATAGTATTTATGATACAATTTTAAAAACAACACAGTCAAGCAACATGGCAAATTATATTCTTTTGCAATATGTTATGTTACATTACACAATTTTTGACTCACGCTTGATTATCTGCTTGGTTATCAACTACCATTTTGGAGTGGTATTGATACAATAATTATCATTAATGTATTTTCTACCACTTAGTCCCGTTAGGGGTCGCGGGTGACTGGAACCTATCCCAGCAGCTTTGGGCCTGAGGCGGGGTACACCCTTTACAATGGCCAGTTAGTCCCAGGGCTGACATTTTAGACATAGACAATGACAAACAACCGGTGGGAGGGAGCCGGCATACCCAGAGAGAACCCACGGTAACACGTGGAGAACATGCAGACTACTTACAGAAAGACCGGAGTCGGCCGGGTTTTGACCTTCTTGCTGTGAGGCAGGGGTGCTATCCACTCTCCCACATGCACTCCTGATACAATAATAAAATATTTCAATCTACAGTAGAAGTTTTTGGCCATTTCGTTAACGGAGACATTTAAAGGTCACATTTTTTCAAGGGTTCAAAATGTAACTGTCTGTATGTTTGCGTGTGCATCTGACCAAGTATAGGAAAATACCACAGATGTTTCCAGCTATCCCAGGACCAGAAGAAAAATGCATTCTTTCATCCTATTTTTTCCTGTACTTCCACAACACTCCCAGGCCTGTCTGTGCGTCTGTCTGTGTTACTGCCACTCGCTGCAAAAAAAGAAATAAAATGCAATCACTTCATTCTTTCAATTTCTTTCCCAGCCTCCATTCTGTCTGGCCCCCTGTCCGTCTAAAGGGCAGCGTTGTGTGTATTTGCGTTCTCATACACACTTGCAGACACAAATGTGTGCAAAATGTCATTGTTTAGTGAGGAGGCTCCCGCTTGGCCTATGAAGGAATGTTTCCCTAGAGACAGATGGAGAAATGGAGAAAGATGGCAATCAAAAAAAGAAACAAGGATGCATTGATTTCCTTGACCAGTCATGTCCAAATCCTACCCTGGGGCTATTCATGACAAAAGGTCAGATTTGATATGGTTCACCAACTAAAATCCAGAATTAACAACTTGTATAATTTTAAAAATGCTATTTCTATTTTCTTATAAACCAGGACGTTGACAGTGAGTCCCCTTATTCCCTGGAAAGAAAAATTGTTGCGTATTTTAGACATATTTGTTTGAAATCTGCTTAAAAAAAAAAAATTATTGCAATTATTGTAATGTTTGACTTCATTTACACCACTTTATTCTCTCTTCTGCAGAAACGGGCTAAAGGCCAGTTCTTATTCTTTAAAGTGTGTGAGCACCTCAATCTGATGGAAAAAGACTACTTTGGTCTGATGTATAAAGACACTCATGACAAGAAGGTATGTACCCCTAAACACAAACACCACAATGGGTAAATCAAACCTTTAAACAGTAACTAACAGTCTTTGTCTCTGCAGTGTTGGCTGGATCCCACCAAGGAAATCAAGCGACAGATCCGTAGTAAGTTTTCTATATCAGTTTGCTAGGATTACTTTACCAAGGATGAAAAAGGTAACAAAATGGAGTTAAAGCCACAGATACGTGACACCGGGTAACAGCAGTCTTGCCAGTGGTGGAAGTGAGCCAGAAGTTACCAGATAGTGATCGCTGTGCTGCATTATTTATCACTCTTTATTAAGTTAATATAAATGTGGGTCAAGGTGCCGCACCTAGCCTTATTGTTCACAGGCTACATTCAATGAGAAATGGCACACCAGATGTAATGCATGCAAAACATATGTTGCATACGCTGCATTTTATTTTAGGAAGTAATAAAAGGTTGGTTATGTCAGTGCCTACACATTTTTTCTGTGCTTTTTACAGTAATGCTAAAATAGACTTTCAAATACAGCCACTAAAGGTTTAAGAGAAAGCCTTCACAAAGTCACTTCAATCTGGCTCATAAAGTGTTAATTCAAAATTAGTGAGTGAGTCTGGGTTTGTACTGAATCCATACAGTTTCACATGTGAGACGGTGTGGTGAGCGAGCATGCCTGTGTTTTTGTGGCTGTCTGTGGGCTGTGTGTGTGGTTCAAGGATCAGTGAAATCCATCAGGCTGTAAATGCTTGTCTGCGTATATGTTTGTCCATGTGTGTTTAGAGAAGGAGCGTCATGTGTCTGCCTTTTTGAGTACCACAAAACCTGGAAAACTGGAAAGACAATTTGCATTGGGATTTTTAAGTTTGAGTTTTGACCCTTGTCAATTTGCATTTTATCTAAAACATAACATGGACCATAAATCTTCTGTAATAGAAAATGGGGAAACAATTGGGCAATTCTTAGAGTGCATCACCCTTAAAAGTATTTCACACTTGAGAAAAGTAGATTTATAGATTTAGAAATAGATTTAAAATTCTATGAGCCTCTGAAAAGCAACCTCCCCAATCTCGGCATGTTTTAAGATCCGGAGATTAAGAAAAGGATTTGGCTCAAAAGGCCTGGCTTCAGTCCAGTTACCTTTTCAGTGTGGTAGTTAAATTTTAACAGAGGCACTCGTGTTGTCTTTAACCTTCTCTAACCTTTGACAGCCGTGGGGAAACAATTTACTGTCACATTTGTATCTAATTATACCCATGTTTGAGAATAGATGTAAATGTTTGTACTTGAATAAATTTTCATAAAGGCATATTAACATTAAAGCCTAGTCAAAAACAAAGGCCTTTACTCTAGTCAGTGATCAAAAGCACATCTATAGAAAATCTTGTTCTTTAGTCAACATCTTCATCTGCCTCACCACATAGACTTAACTAAATTGAAATACTAGTATGGCCTAGTGTTAAGCAAATAGAATGCCAAAAAAAAAAAAACATGAGCCCTAAGAGGTCTTCTGTGCACTGTGGGGAGAATGGACAAGGGCACATGTTTGTGTCAAAACTGGAAGTGGCCTCAAGAGACTTTCTAAGCACTTAACACTGGCAACAAGGCCTGCGATCTCAAAGGAAAACACAAGCAAATATGACTTGATGGCAACATGTTTTATTTTTTAAGAATGCATTGTAATGTTGTTATGGCCATGTCTTTGATTGTGGTTCTAATGGGAATGATAAAGATTACTGTTGGGTATTCTGTATAGTCAGAATAAGGTTATGCAAAACTTCCACATGTTTGCGTGTGTGCATTTGCATGCCATGAATCAGGCTTAGTGCCTTCTGAAAGCTGTTCTGCATTAGTTGCCCTCATTCGCCCCCTCCTCCTGCTGTCACTCTCAGTATTTAAAAGGGCAATAAATGTATAAATCCGAATTATTGGACATGCATTGTAGCTCTTTCAGCCAGAGCTTTAAGTAATAATCCACTTTTTTTTTTTTTTTTTTAGATAACAACTGGCAGTTTGCATTCAACGTCAAGTTCTACCCTCCGGACCCCTCACTGCTCAGTGAAGACCTCACAAGGTACACGCATAGATTTAGGCATGCACAGTCAAACTGCTTTTAAAGGATTACAATATTTAGACACAACATTAACTCCAGGATCACTTAACAATATTAGTACAGATTGGTTATACATATACATGCACACACAGTGATTAAGAGTGTAATGTACGTCTAATTGAGTGTACAACTTAATGATGCACGCACAGATTTGGAGACATTCACCTAAGATGACCAGCAATCACTGGCGATTATCCTCACTCCGTGTAGTCTTTTGTTCAGATTTTAGACGAAAAAAACCTTTCCCTGCTTCTTATCCTACCACACATGCTCAAAAATGATGTTTCAGTTGTGAATTACAATATTGTGCTGTGGCAGCAAACTGTAGTGATGCAAAACTCTTCAAATGGATGACTGCAGTTTAAGCTGTGTCCAACAAAAACTATACAAAACAAAATCATGATTTCTAGGCTACCAGCAAAAAATAAAATTATACAGCAAAGACGAGTAGTAGAAAGACATTTAATCCTGCCCTGCTGACTAAAAAGGGAGAGGCAATTTGGCTCCACGTTATTGTTATCATGAACAGTGGAGCTGTTCAAAGCGGCTTACCAAGAGGTTTTCTTTTATGTTTCGACTTCAAGTGAAATCTAAATCCTTCTCTCTTCTTTATTCTCTGTAAGGTACCTGTTGTGTCTTCAACTGCGTGAAGATGTGGCCTCCGGTCGACTGCCTTGCTCATTTGTCACACACGCTCTGCTGGGGTCTTACACACTGCAGGTATTGTACACATGCTTATCTGTGTGTTTGTGTATGTGGGGTTGGGTATAAAGAATGTATGACTACCCTTCTGTTTTTGGAATTACAGGCAGAACTTGGTGACTATGAACCAGAGCAGCCAAAGCCACTGGACTATATCAGTCAGCTGACATTCGCACCCAGTCAGAACAAAGAGATGGAGGAAAAGATTCTTGAGCTCTACAAGTCCCACAGGTTTGAGAGTTTAGGTGCCTAAAAGCAATGCTGGCATTAAGCCAAGCTGCAGATTTTGAAAAGTTAAAGCAATAATACAGTTAAAGGCCCTTCTGGCTGATAAAACAAACATATTTCCGTTGATATATTCTTGTTGTAGGGGTATGACACCAGCTCAAGCAGATACTCAATTTCTAGAAAACGCTAAGAAGTTGTCCATGTACGGGGTGGACCTGCACCATGCTAAGGTAACACTCTTTTCTTCTCCTTGTTGACATCTGGGAATAAGCTCCACGCCTCTGATGTGGCTTGTGTGCTGGTGTGTCTAGGGGTTTGTGTCACTGTATCTGTGTGTGTGTATGTGGCAGCTGTGCAAACACTCCGGGAGGCCATTGCCATGGGAACAGGAAACCTCTCAGAGTGGGATAGATAGCAGGTCATGAACACGTTTCTGTTCTCAGTATCACTAGACCTGTTTGAGACAAAATTAGGAAGTAACATGGGAACAACATTTTTAAAAATTTTGTAAATTGGAAAGCCACCTTTTTAAATGCACGTGGGAGTTGTTTGCTAAATTAGGAGGGAACTCGGGGGGCGAAAGCTGAGAGACCTTTGGTGGTTTACTATTTTCTGTGGAATTCTAAAGTTGTGGGAATTCAAGAGGAAGATCTATTTCTGTCCTGTGCTCTTTAGTCTGTTGAGCAGCATTAATAACCCTATTTTCAAAACAAAGGATACAAGGGTTGTACATTTTCAACAATTGCAACCTATTGAGAAGTTACATGTTTCACACAATAGGTATGCAATTACAAGATAAATCATCATAGCCGGAAGTCAGTCGCTTAAAATCAGTTTGCTTCTCCTTTTTTTAAAAACACACACATATATCCACACATATATCCTAATAGATAATGTCTCTCGTATTCTTTTTTTAACGGTGCAGAGTTAGCAACAACTTGTTTGCTCACTAAAACACACAGCCCAAGTGCTAAAACGCATCTGTGGGTGGCAGCAGCGACCGATCAATAAGCAGCTAATAGCATGGCTGACCCATGTGATGTGTGTCTGAGTAAAACCGTCCATTATCAACAAATTGTATCCTCCATTAGTCCAACAGATTTTTCCTGTGTATTCACTACTGTAATCAATAACGCTGTTGTATGAACAGATGACATTGGACTTAAAAGCTGTTAGTGAGTGGGCCTCCCATCTCAGTTGCCCTGAAAAAGTCTGTAGTAATTGACTTTATGCGGTCATTAACGAGGCAGCTTTAATATAAACCCATTTGAAACCGCTACATTCAGTTGTTTTAAGAATGAGCTTATACACATTATCCAATTGAGACTTTAATGTGTACTTGAATCATAGGACTCCGAGGGTGTGGACATCATGTTAGGAGTGTGTGCCAATGGACTCCTGGTCTACAAAGACAAACTGCGGATAAACCGATTCGCATGGCCTAAAATCCTTAAGATTTCATACAAGAGGAACAACTTCTACATCAAGATCAGACCAGGAGAGGTATGTTCTCACACAAGTCAAAACATTTAATCTTTTCCTCTATGGGCTAAATGTTTTTCTTTCTCCGACGGAGCAGTTTGAAAGCACTGTGGGATTTAAACTCCAGAACCATCGGTCTGCCAAGCGGCTGTGGAAGGTTTGCGTGGAGAATCACAGCTTCTTTAGGTATAGCGCTTGATGTTTTATCTGCAACACAACACGCCACAGGATTTTTTTTCTTGGATAACATTTCATACAGAGTTTAACATGTTCAACAAAAATCTTGGTCTCCATCCACAAAACAAGCTGCTCAGGAATACACACGCACACCCAAACACTAACAAAGATAAACCATGCGCTTTGCTTGGAAATAAGCTTCAATATCCTGTTAGAGGAAGCATTCAATAATTCCGCCTGTCTAATATTCTCATTGATATACAAATGCCTCATTGTTGCTGTGGAAAACTCACTTATCCCTTCTGCTTTAGCGACATTACTGTTTGTCACTTGCACCTTAAATATGTTTAATACACCTAGGTTAAATGCACCAGAAGCTCCCACCAAGGCCCGCTTCTTGACTCTGGGCTCGAAGTTCCGATACAGCGGCAGAACCCAGGCTCAGACCAGAACGGCCAGTTCCCTCATAGACCGCCCTGCGCCCAACTTTGAGCGCACCTCGTCAAAGCGTATCAGCCGCAGTCTGGATGGAGGTAACGCCCCAAATCTGAAACCTAATAGTTTGCCAATGGACTAAATGAAACGTTAAATTGACATGACAGGTGGAATTTGGCTTCTGACATTGTATGTGTGTGTGTTTTTGGATGTAAACTGCTCAGTGGGTCACCAGATACAGGAAATAGCTGCAGCATATGTTTCCTGTCGGACAGAGAGAGGGAGACAGAAAAGTCACCGGTGGAAAGAAAGAATGCAATATGGAAATCAAAGGGGTCCTTACAATGAAAGACATGCAGCATTTTAGTGCATCTTAACCGTTGTTCTGCCTCATGACAAAGTATAGGGTAGACATTTGCATTTTTCTTTCTAGTGTTAGCCTGGTAGAAAAAACCTTCCAACAAAAGTGTGGTTAGTATTCTAGGCGTTTGAGGCATGTTTTAGTTTTGCAGGTTAACATTTCTAAAGCTGGATGCTTCTGCAATGGCTGATTTCAGTCTATGTTTGAACACCCTCTGCTGGCCACAATATAAAAGTGCAAATCTATCAAAAGATTATCACATTTTACTTAAATTTTGATTTTTATTTTTTTACTATTTTCACATCTATTTATAGGCTACTTTTTGTCACCTTTTGTTTTAATACCATATTTAAAATGTGACCCATATCTTTATTTATTTAAATTTTGATATACTTATTGCTGCTTTCTTTGTGTCTTTCATTCCTCAGCACCAGCTATAAGTATCACTGACACCAGTGCAGGAGCTGAGAATGGCCATGAGCCTCGTCTGGAACTTAATTCTGACTCCAAGGTTTGTATCAGTGTGTACATCTCATGTGGGTAGATGGAAATCAGTGCTATTATTATATTGCAGGAAAAAAAAAACAGAAGGAAATGTATGCAGGCTGGAATGCCAGGATGTCTACAGGCAGGGATTTGTCATTTCTCAGGGTTTTTGTTATGACTTGTTGCTGTACGTTCTTTTTTTCTTTTATCTATATGTAGTAAATGGAAAAAATTATATGCTTTTTATATGAGTAGCATTCTTTTCATAGAGGCAGATGGACAACATTAACGTAGCATTGAGAAGACTTTGTTACGCATGCCTCCACATCTTTCCCTCACTGTTCCCTGTGCTGTGCCCCCTCACCCTCAGCACTGTGTCTTTAGCCAGTCTTTAGCCTTTGGTGGCACCCTGTTGAGGCTGTTTCTGCACACTCTGTACTCTGCACTGCATTTTTAACTTGCTGTGCTGTGTTATTCACGGACTAATGTTATGTCTTTTTCCTCTCTCCCTTTTCCTTCACACCTCATCTTTTTTAATTTCTTCATTTGCATGCTTCATTTTGCATCATTTCACTTAAAATACTCTTTACTGGATTTTTTTCCCACTGCTTGCTTCTACACTTTGCATGTGTGTTTCTTTCCCTCAGTCAATTTTTATGTTTCCTCTCTCCTTCTCCTCATCATCCTCACTTTCCTCCATTCCCCCTTCCCTGGACTCAATTTCTGAGTTCGAACACACGCTGTCAGACATCTCCGAGGATGCCGCTCATACAGAAGACATTGCCTTCCCAGACACCACATGGACTCTTTCCCTCCATCCTTCCCCTCTGTCTGATCAGCAGCTTATTGATCTCAACCATCTCTCACTTTCTACACCTTCATTACACTCTCCCCAAACGCCAAACACATGGAATTTAGAGATTTTGGAAGCGGGAGAGTGCTGCCAGGTTGAAACCAGAGCAACAGCTGGATTTCTCAGTTGGCAAACTTGGTTCTGTCTTAAACATAGGATCAAATACTTCTTTTACCTCATGTGTTTTCTTATCATGATGGGCAAAAAGGGATGCATTACGGCAAAGTTAATTGCAGCACTGTCCAGGCAAATCTTTACTTCAAATATTTCCAAATCCGCAGCAAAGTTTAAGGCATGTGCTGTCAGTGTCCCTAAATTAATCACTTCCATCATGAATGTGCCCACACTTCGTCATGTCCAAAACTACATGTCATTAAAGTGGGCTTGTTTGGTAGCATTTCTCACCTGCTTCCTCCCTACACAGTTTCTGAATTTGACTTCTACATTGCCTTGGTTCCAAACACAAATTCATTTGCCGGCTCTTACTTCTAACACCTTGGCTCCAGTTGTCTACTCCTTTCCCTCCTCTGTCTCCTCTGTCCATCTTTCTTCTCATCTTTCCTCCTACTTTTTGCTCTCTCGCTCTTCCCTATCTCCAACCGTACTAACGACATCATTACATCAGTACCTCCTCAATCCTTCGCCTTTGTTCTTACCCAGTCTCTTGGTGGTTTTTCTTTTAGTCGTGATGCTGACAGCGAGCCAATCTTTGGTCCTAGCCCTGATTTTGGCAGCACCCCTTGGATTAACTTTGTTTTATCTGGAGAGTGTGGTCTCCAGCCAACGGAGAGCCAGTTCTGCCAATGCTTATGACAGAAAACACCACCATTGAGTTCTCTCAAAGTCAGTTTAGCTCTGGTTTTAACATGCAGGCTTCTCCAGTGCACACATCACCAAACTTAAGACACCAAACAAGCACCACTTGGACTCAAGACATGTGTGATCCCGCTGCATAGACTCACATGAGCACACAAACGCATGACCAACAATCCTATCTTCTTTGTACTTCTAACCCTTGAGTGTCAAATCCTTGCTTCTCTGCCACCACTTGATTGTCTTGCCCTTTCCACCCTCTCAACCCCTCAGTGTCTTTGCAAATAAACAGGAAATAGAATGGGCATAGTGTTAAAGTACCTGTTCTCTTTAATAAAAATTAACTGAGCTGAAAATCTTTTGTATTATAATACCTTGATTTTAGATAAATCATAGCAGTATAGCATAGGATGTAGTAATAATGTTTAGGTGTTACTTTTCAAAGGCAAAATATGGTGCCCTTACAGTTATAGTGTATTTGAAGAATACTTAAAAGCTTACAACTTAGAATAATTCTGTCTTTAAACCAAAATGTGCCCATGGCGTTGCCATGGTAATCGCCTTTTTAACTATATTGAGAAATATGCCGGACACATTTTAGATTTGCTACAATCAGTTAGTGTCTTTGTAGCCAGATGAAATGCAGTTTGTACACGCCTCAAATGCAGTAATCTAAATGTTCTGGCCTTGTTGCCTCATTTTCTCTTTGTGGTATGGTGCACAAAAGGACCGGGCCGAACACTTAGATGTGGATATTACGACTGCACAACTACAGTAGATGAACCCTGTAGCACTTAGAGTTTATCTGATCAATATATAACGACTTTTGTTTGTAACTAGTGTTGAATATCTTAGAGTTTAAGATTTACCATTGCATTGGTTTAGAAACACTGTACAGAGATGCAATAGACTGGAAGCTTATGAAGAACACACACACTGTATTTAGGAATTTATTAAAGCAACAGTTGTTCTCAGTAGTGATGTTTATGAAAAGTTATTTTAATCTATTCTATCCATAACTCCATTTTCCACCTACCCATCCCTATACCCTTTTATTTTGTCATATCACATGGCCATCACTATTATTGCAATATTGAAGGTTAAGGAGGTGGACTTGAGTCCTGGTGATGCCGAGGCCACCACCACCCAGGTCGGTAGGGCCCGTCTTTACCCAGCATGCTTTACAAATTCTACTGAAATAGGAATAATAGACTGTGTGGCAGCTGAACCTAACCTGTCCCTTCTCAATGATTTTGCAACGCCTTCAGTCACCTGGAGCCAGTGAGGCTGCGTTCTCCCAGGTTCATACTCTGCTTTTGTACTGACCTGTCAATCATTTGTTCTGAGGCTGTTGGATGGGGTTAAGAGAAAGTGATGATACAGAGTCAGTTTTTCCAATCTGGCATCTATATCTAAAGTTACTTGCATAGTACATATATTGAAATTAATCTTTGTGAATATTAAAGTTATTGTAATGTAGTCCAGAACTGGAAAAACAGATCCTGAATGGGTACAGGTTTGACTTTGGGCTGCTCTGTTGTGGCTGTTGGTTTCACATTTTCATTTACAGCTTGGTTGGCTCATGTGGGTTTTTATCCTTATACTTTTGGTGTTTCTGAAAGCACTTTGGGGTTTGTCGGTTTGTGTGTTAATATTTTTAATGTCTTAATTGTTTGTCCACTTTTCCAAGAACTGTTAAACAAAAAAATGCCTTTTGTTCTCCAGCAACACCAAAGATTGACACATTTTGTTTAGATTTTGTAATTGACACATGTATTTTTTTTTTCTTTTTTGATTATTTTCCAATTTGGTAATTTTAGTATTTATTTATTTTTTCCTTTTCATTTATTTTCTCCATTTCATTGTATGCTGTATGTCTGCCTTTCAGAGTTCGATGAGAGTGCATGGGGACAATATTTATGTGAGGCACAGTAATTTAATGTTGGAGGTTGGTACTGGCATCGTCTGATGGCTGAGAAATAAGAACTACATGTTTCTGTGTACTCTGACGCCATCAGAACTACAACTTCCTCTGTACTTGACTATAAGACTGCTGGCCTTTCGCACTCTCAGGCTCTGTGTGCATGTCTGCCTGTGTGTGGATATGTGTTTATCAACTGAAGAAATTTCTGCATTTTTTCCTAATTAATATTTTGGTCTGGGGGAAAAAAAAACTCTCCGAATGTACAATGCAGCCATTAACAGCCAGCCAGCTCCCTTGAGAATATCACTGTCAAAATTATATGTTAATTGACTCAAAATAATACTTTTTGGCAATGAGATCACTGCTGTATTTGAGAATTTTTTAATCTGCTGTACAGACCTGCTCCTTTTTCATGCTGTTTGTCTGTCAATGGCTGCTTTGTGAAAAAGGTCAAAAGGTGTGGGAATGTGACGTCCACTGCATTGATATGCATGACCTGTGCATGTTGAATGCTTTATCGCAAGAGTGCCTAACCCAACTAATCCGGTCTCTTTCTGTGGAGCGTCCTTACTGTTTTGTGGTGTTTTGTTTCCAAAATCAAGCAATATAATTTGGTAACATACTAAAACAAAAAATGTTTTTTTTATTTCTAACAAACAACATGGAGCTTGTAAACTTGCTTTTGTAATATGTGCAGCTTTTAGCAAGCTAGGCTTTAAAGGATGGTGAGAGAACGCGTATATTGTTGCAATCCACATATAAAAAATCCCAATATAAAAATCAGTTAAAGTAAAGAAAATGAGGAAGACACTAGGTCAGCAAAATATGTAGAAAATGTATTCTTCAGACTGCCAGGTCAACTTTTCTTGTTTTTATTCATGTTATTTGACCAATTGGAGTGTTTTATTTTAACAGATCTCAGCACAGCTCTCAATTTAATTAATAATAAAATCTATTATACCACAGAAAACGACAATATTGCCTACTCAATGCTTTCCTAATATTAAGTAGCTCACAGAGAAAGACGGAGCAAAGAGCAATTATAAATACAGACTGATGCTCCTGAGATTAGGAGCAAACTCAAAGGTCACAGTTAGTGTCACATTCTCAGCTCCATGTTGTGTGTTGGTGGGAGGAAAATCTCCTTAACAAGATGGTGACGCCATGTTTCACTACAGCACTACTACCTCAATTCTAAATGTCAGTACACTTTACTTGAAGACTTCAAGGGATTGCTTAATGAAAGCAATTCTTATTTTTAAATAAGTGCTCCAGTGAGCATTGGCAGCCATCTTGTTCTCCATCTGATTGAAAGACTAAAGTCCTGTGACCTTGTATGAACCAAGTTTATCTTCCTTCTCCTCTTTCCCTCTCTGACCTCCCTCTCTCCTTATCCCTAAACATTTTCTCAAATATTGTTCCTCTCCCATACTTTGACCCTTATTTCCTTTGTCCCTCATTCATCCATGCTCACTTTTCACCCCCCTCCCTCCCCCTTGCCCTCAACTGCCCATTAGGACCACGATAAGACCCAGGATGAGGTTCTGAAACACCAAGCTAGCATTAGCGAGCTAAAGCGCTCCTTTATGGAGGCGCCACCTCCCTCTCCTCCTCAGCCCAACCAGTGGGAGAAACGCTTCACCTCCTCCCCCGCTACGATACGTATTCAACCGCAGCCAGTGGTACGTTTGTGTGATGTTTCAAACTGTGCACCTTAAGAAAAGTGTCAATTACACTATTTTTGTGTGATACACAGGTGGATGCTGTGGGAATTTTTGATACACTTAACTCCTTTTCTTTTCAGCTGGAGTCACTTTGCATCCTAATTCTGACACATTGTTTTACATCGTATGTGTTTGATTGTTTCTGCATGAGTCTATATTCTTCTGCCTCTACTTCATCTGTTTCCGTAGAGCCTTGAAGAAGAGATAGCGTCAGTTCTTTTTGGTAAACACTCAGGCATTTGCACAGCTCTTGATTTTTCCTACAGCCCTGAGCCAACTAGAGGCTGTTAAAACATCTGCTACTACTGCAACAATGAAAATCCATCAAATGTTGTCTGCCACTGAGGGGCTACTGCTACTTCTTTCATTAACACAGAGTATGCTACCACTCCAGTCCATGCACACCTCTCTGTATATAAAGTTATGTACTAGGATTCCTTGGTTTAAATTACATTGCTGGTATATATTTATTATGCTAAGCAGATGTTAAGTGCCCACGTTGCCTGCTATGGTTGCATTCCACCTTTTTAATAAGCTTTAGCTTCACAGTAAGCATGATAAATGAAATCTAAATGGAGCGCCAGCTGTGAATGCCATAAATGACTATTGCTATTTTGTTATGATAAATGTGTGTGTCTTAAATGCAAATAGCATTTCATTCTCTGGAAATTGCTATGGAAAAGTACATTTTCATCTTGCTCAAATCTGCATTTAGTATTCAATATTTTACCTGTTTGACAGTTTGTCAGCAAGCTACCTTACTTTGTGGAGTCCCTGCTTTCTATATTTATAATTACATTTTCTGTTTGTTTTTCAGCTGCTTTACCTGTTCCCTTTTCCGTTTTTATACCATCTTTTTTGTGGCCTGCTCTGTTGTAATGAATGAAAGACAAAGAGTCCTCTGTGAAAGTGCAAACCTAATAAACAGGACAGAAGGAGATGAATGAGCTACAAATTCATCCTCTAGTGCTTTCTTTCATGACGAGCATCCGGAGTGCTAACTGTAATGACGGCACTGCTGTTTGTGCGATTGTCATGGTAACCTCTCTGTTGTGCAGGTCACTGTGTCTCAAACGGAAGCAGCTACTGCCGATAGTGTCATCCCTGAACCCAAAGAGCCAGTAAAGGTGCCACTAACTTTTTATTTTGTCATTCCATACAGCCTTTGTTTCATGGTTTCCTTCATTCTCCATTGACAGCTTCTTTATATTCTCGGATTCCATTTATCTGTTTATCATTTCATGTCTTTTTTTTTACAGTTACTCTTCATTTGATCCTTAAATTTCAGTTTTTTTTATCCCCAATGATCATTTTATGCTTTTGTTTTTGTCCCCATGCGTCTGTTGTGTGTGTGCACTTCATTGTGGACCTGTGCACTCTGTGTACATGTGCGTATGTGTGTTGTATGCATGTGTATAGACGACTGAAGTTGAAATAGAAGAAACCGTTGTTGTTGAAGAGGTGTCCAAGGTGACCAAACCTGCAGTTACAGTAACGGTTGAAAAAGAGCCGAGGGAGCATGCAGTGAAGGTCGAAGAGTTCATGCCTGTAGCAGACGAAGATAAGCCGAGCAAACAGGAGAGCGTCTCATCTGAGAGCGAGAGTGAGGAAGAAGCGGAATACCATCCGAATGTCTCCGTTTCGCTCTCACACACACAAATACCTGAAGAGGAGGAAGAGCAAGTCGAGAACGACACGGCAGATATTTTACCTCCCGTCATTGCCGCTGCTCCCACTGAAGAACAACAGACACAAGATGGAGACCAGCCCAAAGACATAGAACAGAAAGAAAGCACGGAGCAGGAGAAAGAAAGTTGCGAGACAGAGGACAGTACCGATGACCCCATGTTGACCCCTGAGGAAACCGCTAACGGTCTCCCATTGCCCGAGGACGGCGCAATCACCGAGGATACTCCAGCTGAGGAACAGGGAGAGCCCAAAATGAACGGCGAAGCCTCAGTGGTCGAAACAGAACGGCGACCACAGGTTATATGTTGCTCTGAGGTAAATTCATCTCCTGACCTCAGAACGTCCATTGGCTTCGACCTTCCTATCAAACGTAGACACCCACATCGCTCTTCCTTCCTGCTTACCACAGTGCTGTTTTTTCATTCCTGCTTGCGTGAATATTTAAGCCACATGCCCAAACTGTGAACAGACCATATTTACATATTTTTCTTTAAAAATATAATGATAGTCAAGCCCCTTTAAGCCCTACAAAGAGCCGTGACATATTGATCTTTTCTGTGTGCTGGTGTCTCATTACCATCATGTGCACTATTCATTTTATTTTATTAATATTTTTTATTTATGCCTAATAAAATTTGGGCATTTATTTATTCTAGTCTATTTCCTATAGATTATCATACAGCCTGTCTACTGTATTTGTTGCCGGCAGTGTTTTGATTTGGATAAAAGTGGCTTAATTGGGAAATGCATGATGCTATTAGGTGCATGCTTTTTGCCTTGCATGCCAAGTTGGGGGTGTGTGCATGTTGCATTTGTGTGTCCTCCACATGTTTGGCAGTGTTGCTTCATTGTCACTTTTTAATTGGCTGTTGTAAAACTAGAATTGGAGACATTATTGCCAAACATTTTGGGATTTCCACTCACTCATCTCAGTGCCATGAGTGGCTGTGTTTTCATTGACTTGTTTTTTTTAATGCATGTTTGTGTTGTGGTGTTTTTGGTTCTGCGTGTTGACACGAAAGATATTGTGTTTCTGTTGTGACCCACACTCATACATTGCATGAATCAGCACATTGTATTTGTGTTTCGGCATTTTGATGTGTTGGGTGTGTTGATGATTTAGATGCTTTGTGCTTGGTTTATTAGCATCTAGACGGGTGATGCATACTGTAGACACGCTGCTGCATATATACAAAAGCTTAGGCCAAAGACAGTCCTTGTTCTTTCACTAACTGTCCCATTTTTAATATATTAACTGCTTTCTTTCCCCTCCCTTCAGCCTCCTGTGGTAAAGACAGAAATGGTGACTATTTCAGACACGTTTGCAGCCCAGAAAACTGAGATAGCAACAAAGGAAGTGCCCATCGTACATACGGAAACCAAGACCATCACATATGAAGCTGCACAGGTGCACACTTAAGACAGGCAGACTAGAGAAAAACAGATACAGTATATATCATTTCATGGCTTCAAATTTGATATATTTTTTCTACAGGAATACATTGTATTATTTAAAATGTAATTGACATGTCATAATTTACCATCTAATAAGAACGGTTTTGATCTTCCATGCGTCTCTGGTTTTAGTTGGATGGAAACGGTGATGGCGAGCCTGGAGTGTTGATGACTGCTCAGACAATCACCTCTGAATCATTGTGTACTACTACAACCACACACATCACCAAGGTACAGACACAAATGCAACTCCTCTGCAAGTCATCGGTCTACATTCATTCACGCTATGAACTCCATCAAATCTGATTGTTTTATGTCGGTCAGATGCTAAAGGGTGGGTTGTCAGAAACCAGGATTGAGAAACGCATCGTCATCACTGGTGACTGCGACATCGACCATGACCAGGTCAGTTGTACCGAACACAGCAAATCTAATTTTCTACTGTTTCAGCATCATTTTCAATAAGTATTATTTTTGACAGTTTAAGCATAATTTTGGCCTACTAAATATTAGTGATATTGTATACCTAGTAAAATCTCTCCAGCCAGCAGGAAAATTTAACATTACTTCTGGCGACATGGTGGTGTTGCTTGGCAGCTGAAAGATGAAATAATCATAACTCATCCATTAAAATTAACAATCAGATCCAGCCTTCCTCCATTTATCACATGTCCATTATTTCATTTGAATTGTTGCCGTTCCCTTCGGATGTAACGGCTCAATTTGTAAAGCTTTACTGGATGAAACACTTAAGGCACTCTGATAGAAGATACCAGATACTCCTCAGTTCATCCTGAATGTGCATGGTGCCTTCTTTCATTGTTATGTTTGAGTTGCTTGTCTGTGGCATTTGCTGGATTTACACAGAAGCAAATGTAAGAAATTGGATGAGACTTACATTTGATGTGATCATATTCAGTTTACATTCTCCATAGTAATCAAATACATTGATAATCCAGGGAAACTTGGTCATTATCAATACTCATTGATAAAACCATCCTTTGTGTCATGTTTTCGTATATTTTTTTTTTTTTTGCTTCTTATTTTACTTTTGCATATTTCCCTCCTGCACTACTGCCTCCTGTGCCCGATGCTGCTACTGTGTGGTTGCCCGTGGCCACTGCAGGCATTGGCCCAGGCCATTAAGGAGGCCAAAGAGCAACATCCTGACATGTCTGTCACCAGAGTGGTGGTTCATAAAGAAACTGAATTGGCTGAGGAGGAGGATTGACTGACACAGGTAATGACAATAGTGGAGATTTGTTCTAAAAGCTTAAATGAGAGCAGCTTTAACAAGATGAACACACATGAATCTATAAGTGAGGTAAACTTTGTTTTGAAGAAGGGTTCAAAATGAGTGCTTCTGTTATTTTCCCGCCTTGCAGAGCTGAAGTGGCCATGGTGACCTCTGTAGACCTACAACCCCCTTAAGCAACTTTGACTGACTGAGGAGGAGACAGAGGAATGGAAAAAACAGTTTAACAGTGACCAGATGAGACCTCTCACTTCTAAACAAAGAAAAATAATATCCTTGCTCTCTCCAAGGAAACAAAAGAACCACTTTGTTAGCTTAACATTTGTAGCATGTTTTAATTTTTTTGATAGGATGTTTTCTTTAACTGTTTATTTTACAAGAGAAAAATTAGTGTGTCTTATGTGTCACAGAATACTAAACCTATAGGGATGCACTGATAATCAAAGCTGAAAGTAAATAGGAGGCTAACATGATAAATTATTGTACTGATGCTCAGTACTATGGGACCTTTTCAATGTAAGCTTGTGCTTTTTTTATCTTCAGCAGATAAAAGTGATGCATTCTTACAAAAAGTAAATTTCTAAATTACATCTTTTTTTATCATTTTATGATGAAAATAGGAAATAAGTTATTACACTACATGGCAATGAAAAACAACGGTTCCATCAAACATTTCACATCAGCATTCAGTTCAACAGTAAGCAGTACTTTTTAATTTTAAGATATTTTTTGTCTGTAAAAATAGCTTTTATTCATCCACATTCCTTGTGTGACGAGCAGCTATGCGAGTTCCTTTTCTGTTTTTCTCCACAAAATCTTTTAAAAGTAACTGATATTTGGAAAATAAATCTTAAATATGATTGGTGTGTAATACACTCCAATTCAGGTTAGGTGTGTAATAAATGTATACATTTAAACAAAAAAATATTTTACTTTTTTTCATAATTAAAACATTGTAACTGAAAATGAAACCTTCTGTACAGTAAAATAAAGTGACTAGATCAAAACCACAGCTTTTTATTAACTTTTGGGTAACAGAGTTAAACGAGCGTGGGAAGCAGACTTAACTTGGAGAGATGAGCAGTAAACTCATATAATTTTTGCACCTTTTTTTTTCTGAAAAGTTCCTGCAATTTGAAAGAGAACTTGGCTGACAACTTTATGCTATAACCTGGGACCAAAAATGACAAGTTTACTTTGAGAGTAGGCCTAATTCATCAGGATAATTAAATGGCTGTAGGTCTTGTATAACTATGCATTTTAGTCTACTTGGAATCATAAAATAACACTCAACTGCTTTGTTTCACATCAGTCTAAAAATGGCACATAATCTTTTCCTGTCGACAGTGCAAAGATAGTTTGCATTAGCATGTGTTCACAACAAAGCACATAAACAGAAGTCTAGATTGAACAATACTGTGTTGATTGGTTTGAGAGTGTAAACCGGGGGCTTAGTTTGACACTGCATATATTTTTCCTTCAATATTTTGCAACAATTAGTTGATTACACTCATAGATAGTATAAATATGGATGATATCCGCCCATTGGTCCCCTATTCACCAATATTGTCATTACAAATGGGCAATAAAATGGCCGTTACATCCTGGCTTTTTCCATAGTAAAACAATAGTTTTTAGATAGCATAAACAAACATATTAATCAAAAATTCACCCCCCCCAGAGTTGTCATGTAGTAAAAACTTAGCTCTAGAGACCGGAGCCATCTTTTGTACCAGGCTGTAAACATGAGTTTTACTCTTGTAAAGTCGCCATTGGGTTTCTCCTTATATTTCCGCTTTTGGAGCCTGCCCTCTGGTGGACGGAGGTATATCGCTGTATTTCGCTGTAAAATCACCGTATGGCGGAGCCCTTGCACGAGGACCATTTTAGAGGTTCCATGGGAGAGGCTTGATTACACTATACAACATACTCCAAACGGTAAATACCCTTGTACTGTAGGGGCAAAAGAAACCTGTTTTTATTGAGCATAAGTGAGTTCCCTGTGTTGGCCCGGCCCTCCACAAGAGTCCCATGTTCTAATGTGGCCCTTGGGGAAAAATAATTGCCCACCCCTGGTGTATACTGTACACGAGACTGTAGTTTGTCAATAAGATCTTTTATTTTAACCTGGTTCTGTTGCAACTGTTTCAGTGAACCAAATTCTTGGCAATGTGTACTTTTTAATTTTGGTTCACTTGTTTCAAAATGACTCACTTGGCCTTAAACTCCACAAGAGTCCATTGTGGCAGTTGCAAACAGTTACAACACAAATATTCTACACTGACACATAAACATGGTGCAGTCTATAAACCTCAAAATATATTTTTTTTCTTGTTTTAATGGTCAGAATTTATGCTTAATTATTTTATACGTTCATGTTCAATTTGTGGCATAAAGTAGTTTAAGCCAAAGTTAGCTGATTAAAATATCAAAGTGCCACAAGTAAATCTAGAAACTCTTTGTCTGACTGGACCATTTTTTATTTGAACCAGCATTTAGCAAGGTTTGTTCATAACTAAAGGACAAAACAGTGATTTTCTTTATTTTCTTTATTTTTTTTTTTATTTCTAGCACAAAGCTGGTAAAGATTCATTAGGGTTTAATTGGGAGCACCAGTCTAAACCTCGTGCAGGTTAATTACATTCCACACAAGCTTTAACCTCTAAAGTTACAAAGAGCCAATGTGGCAGAAAACAGTAACTTAAAACAACTTGAGATGTTGGGCAGCTGTGGAAGCTTTTGCTTTTCCAAAAATGTTTTGAATCAGCACTTGTTCTATGACAGTAACTCTAAATGTAGATCGTCACTTCATATGTTGTCTTTGTAAAACTGGTCGTTTGTTGACAGGTGACACTCCTTGGTCATTTTCAATGTTTTTCTTAAACCAACATCCCTACCAATCAAAAAATGACATTTTCTGTTTGTACTGTTGTCTTTGGTCTAAACTGCTTTTAGAAAAAACTGGCCTTTGTTTTAATCAATAACGGGAGCTTTTGGGCGGCTGGTTCAGGTTTTCCAAAATGTAGTGTTTTTAGATTGTTTTTTAAATGTGTGGTAATAAAACAAAAAGTCACAAAACTGATTTGCAAATACAATTTTTATTAAAACCTGAGAAATATTGTCAGGTGGTAATTGACATCTAACAAACTAAAGTCATTTTGAACCAACATCTTTTATTTTTATTTTTATAAAAAGCAAATCTTTTTTCCAAAAAGTGTATAAAAATTGGGAAACCAACCACATGCTTGTTTTTCTTTTCAGCTAACCAATGATCAGCAGTAGGTTTTCTATCTAGCAGCTTCATTGTCTTGTCTCCCACACACATCCACATCCCTGTGTTACACTGTTCAAATAAAGAATTGTTATACTCAGATGTTGTGCTTAGTGTATTTTATTTAACTGTTAAAGAACAAACTTCAATATTTTTGGCACGTTTGATACTAAAGTCAGATACACTTGAGCTTCAGTTTTTATTTAAACCTAGTGTACAGTCTAGATCGACAGTAAGCTAAAACCAATCCTACTAAAACCTCTCAAGCTTGTAGTGTGGTTGCTATCTAGATTGAATAATATTGGTGGGTCTAACAAGTTGACCTCTGAGTAATAAAAATGGATGTACTCAGGTCCAGTAACGTTATGCTCTAAAATAGAAATGCTTAACCCCGTTCAGTTGGCCTTTCAAACTCAACACAGCTGTGGCGACTCTTTGGAAAATGATGTCCATACATGTTCACTGAGGCCACATGCAGACGGAAGCCTGAGGGTAGACAGTTTCAGAATAATGTGCTTCTTGTGTGAGAGCCAACGCTGCTTCTTTTAATGTACGCACTTCTGTACATTGGCCTGTGGGTGGCGCTCCTCTCCTGCCTCATCGACAGTTCAGATTCAACTGTAAGGGCGGGAAAAAAACAACAGGTAATATATACAGTTAAACTGTACAGTAATTAATAGTTTTGCACAAGTTGTCCTACTCTCTTTTACGTTTAACCTAGTCTGTAATATGTTAACTAAAGCTAACTTTCTGAAAAGAAGTTTTCTACAAGTTTCACAATAAAAACAGAAGACCAACTTTGACATATCTTTAGGTTGGATATATACCTTTTTACAGGTAAGTCTTATTAATTACGCAACACTAACCAAAGGTGGTTAGATTATTTTTGTTATTAGCTAAATCCCTTTATTATTGTTGGCTCTTTATTGGGGTTAGGGTGTAGGTTAAACCAAAGTGTGGTTTGTTGACCAATGTGATCGCTCCGCTCTGTACCGGGCTATGGTACACTAGTATGCTTAAGGTACGTTCAGAGGTGGACGCAGGCACGGTTCAGCTGGAACCAAGTGTACATATTTTATTCAGCTTGTTATTCAATGACTTTTCCTTATTTTATCATAGTTTGGACTTGATATGTTTCAGAAGCCTCCCACCTCTCTTAAAAAAACTCACACTTATTATGTTTGGGATCTCCCCAATAATAAAACTATTCTCTAATATTAAACTATTAGGACAGGATATCTTTCTTGTGGTCTCATCTCACCTCACACTACTCCAAGTTGTCCTGAGCAAATCTTAGAGTATGAAGAGTACGGTCTTTGTATTTTGTACAGGCCACAGGGGCCCACACGACCCTTACTCTGTCCTTGGTTTTGTACTTGGCCCGTGGGACATTGTGTGCATTAGGAAAGATTTTAGCCTTTTCTCATCACACGTATGTTCCATCTAATTCTCGAGAATGCCACAACTTAAAAAGTGGGAGGCACAAATACAAACCGTTTACCTGATTTAGATGTACTATAAATACCCTCAAATTAAAGCTAAAAGTCTGCAGTTAAAGCACATCTTATTCGTTTCATTTCAAATCCATTGTGGTGGTGTATAGAGCCAAAAAGATTAGAATTGTGTCGATGTCCCAATATTTATGGACCTGACTATAGTTATTATTTAAAGTCCAGCCAGGTTCAGGGGACATAGACTGGATTTTCAACTGGTCAGCACAGAAGCTATTGTTCACAGCGTGATGTAAGTTTGAGGTTTAACAAGCTATTGTCACAATGCCTTATAATGATGTTAAAAGCATATTTTATTGTACTATAACTATGACACGATATCCATTGGTGAAAAGTAAAGCTTACCCTCAGAGAAAGGTAGTTACATTGTTACAGAGAGCCATCAAATAGAACAGGAGTTCTAGACATGAGCTGACATAAAACGGTTATAATGTTCTTACCCTGTCTGAGTTTCCAGTTGAAGTAGATAATGAGCTGTAAGAGAAGCAGACAGACGGATAAGAACAGCACCGAGCCACAAATCCAGAGAGGAAGCAGGCTGCCTATGTCTGCGTTGGTCTCAGTGATGCTGTGTCGCAGGAGAAGAGCAAGATCAGCCCAGGGGGCACTCAGGACCCCCATGCTAGGAGTGTGATTACTGTATCCAAGAAGTGAGGGTTAATGTTGGAATATAGTTTACAGTTAGACAACATAAGGAATGGAGTTTAAGGCTGATTTTACATTACAATGCATGGCTTCGGAAACCAATAATCTAAAGCTACAAACACTGAAACTACTAGCCATTATTTTTACAGCAAGTAAATGTTTGAACATATATACTTACACTTTTGGTTACTCCCAGATCAGAAATGACACATTTTCAAATTCATCTAAAAGTCCACCTAACATTGTCCAGGTTTTCATGTACAAAGGATAGGCCAGTGTTGGTTTGTATGAAACATGCTTTCTGTTGTACGCTGGTGGTAAAAAGAGCTCTTCTGTTGTAGCTGAACTTTGCTCAGGTCCAACAGTCAAACCTTGTGATTGGTAAGAAGATTAGTGTAGCGCTCCAGGCTTGTGAATGTGAAAACATCATATACTGTATGTGGTGCATTTTATTCAAGGGTTACTTCAGGCTTCTTTAAAGTATCACAGCTTCTACATTTGTCGATATCTTAACTCCATCTGTACATGTGCATCTCCCGAGGCCTAGAGCACAAATTCCTACTTAAACCCTGGCTCCATTGAACCCTGGCTCATAAAGCACTGGGTCAGTATCAGAAAAACACATGTGTCTCAATCTATCTGCTTTGCGCCAGATTGGAAACAGATTTTAGTGTTTCTTATCTCTTTCCAGTTGTCCCACTTTTCTCCCTCTCTTGTCTTTGTCTCTTATCTTCACAACACAACTGGATCATTTTCTGGTTCTTAAGGCCATATTGATCAAAGACAATTGGATTAGACTATGCTTAGATTGAATCAACCTTGACTGCTTATGAGGGGAAAAAAAGACACCTACTAAACACTATTCAGGATTCATGGTTTAGTTGTCACATACACAGTTTTGTACTGTACAAATGCACAGTGGAACGTTCTTCTGTAACTACCAGTATGATTATAATTACTAAAATGCAAAGTGTTTTTTTTAACCCCATGAAGAAATTTATTATTATTTATTATTACAGCAAATAGTTTTGTAACTAAAATAAACACTTGTACATCACTTTTTGCATTTGTGTTCAAAGTTAGACATTGAAAGCTTTGTAAAAGCTACTTTATGTCCATTACTTCCTGTCCCTGTTCCACACTGGACAAACTGAGCACTGCAAGAGCACATTTATGGTTCTATATTAAACATACAATTTTCATTAAGAATGAGGTGGTTATTAAGTTTTTAAACATAAATAATTTCCTTAGCCTTCCACAACAGCATGTCCCTGCAGGGCTGGGACATGCTGCAGAAAAAGTTTGGAAAGGAAAGGAAGGTGTGGAATAGCAGTCTGCAGTGAGTCCCGTAGAGCCTGCCAAAGATCTACAGAGTAAAGCTATCATTTGTTTAAAAAGAATTCTTTAATGTTGATGTACGCTTGCTTTTAGTGCATGCTGTATTACCAGATGTCTTGATGCTAAAACAAAAGACTCTATTTCTTATAAAACTAGTTGACATGTCACAACACAAACTTCACAAGCTGTTGTTCCTGTTGTTTCTAGGTCTCTGTTGTTTACTTAGACCTCGGGCATCAGAGCTGCTGTCACCCAGCGGCTCATTAAAGCACACAGTAGTGTTTTCCCTCTGGGAGACAGAGCTGGCTTTAGGTGATTGTTTCAGGAGAATAATATGACTGGATCAATACCAGTGATTAGCTTTGTTGTTTGTCTGATTGATTGGGAGATAGATGACCTGTTTTGGTAAAAGTGTCTGTTTCAGGTTGACGGGAGCACAAAAGAGGTATATTTCCAAAGAATCACATGCAGCTTCACAACGCCTTCACCTCTTCATCACTTTTGTAATTGCAATGAAACCAGTATAGAAAAAGCTAGTTATGTATATAGCCAAAATAGCCATTATCCAAACCAGAAATAAAAAGAAAGTGCTAGTACAAATATCACACACATAAATCTAGACAAAGCAGCCAACGATCTGGCTAAATGTTTTCTCCCCTTCAGATTAGACTGTTCCCTTGATGCCTGTGAGGAATTTTGGCACATTTTCTTAGTTTCCTGGGCACAATTTACATAAATACAAGACAAAATGGTGAGACTCTGAGAGAAACGTGATGTCTTAACAGAAGTTGCCAGTCTCTAAATTCCCATGTTTTTCTTCCACAGTTGGCCTGTCTGCTGGTGGAGTTGTGATGCAGCATCCTCTTTGAAAATCCGCTGCACATGAGTATCTGCGCGGTCCGATGTGTGGGTGGTTGCTTGTGTGTGTGTGTGTGTGTGAGTAAGTAACTGTGGGAACAGATCCTGTGTTTCATTGATTGTACACGGGGATAAAACAACTCTCGCTTTCTATCAAAACCAGAGCTGATTAATTGGGAAGAAACTGTTCTGACAATGTCTCAGCTAAATATCAATCAGTTGACTGAACAAAATGAAAATCTGACATAAACAGTGAACCTCTTTGAAGTTCACTTAGTCTGGTTTTGAGCCATAAAAAAAAAAACATCTTCAAAGTTAGGTTGTCACTTTTATAAAATAAGTAAGTGAGCACTTGCTGTACTTTATAGAAATGTTCCATCCACTTTCTCCATGTAATTACCTCACTTTTAACCAATTTCTCATTTATACGGGACACTCCAATGCTTCCTGCTCACCACATGCCTTAAGCCTCTGTAACAAAAAAATTAATTAGGTCTTGCAAAATTGCATGTCGTGGCTTAAGGTGGTTGTACATCACACAGACCTCATTTAACTGTACGACCTGAGATTGACTGCAACAATTACAACATTTTACGAGTCTCAAGTTGTCACTCATTGAAACAACCTGTTAGAAATAGTTAAATTGTAGCTTACATTGCAACAAACCTTGACTCCCTCACCCCAGCCACCTTCCTTTGTCATCAAAATTCTTCTGTGCTTGTGTTTATGTCATCTGATCTCCTCATGTGTCTCTTTCTCTCTGATCAGAGGCTGATCTTAGGGACTTTCTGGTCTTGCTTTCATGGGTATATTTCTCATTTCACAAGGATTCAATTAAATTAAAATTAAATGAACTGAAAGGTTTTCTCAAAAATGAATAAAGTGACTACAGGCTGATGGGTGTCAGGGTTGGTTCAGAATGTTAGAAAAATAATTCACTATTGAGTACATGACTAAGGCTAGATCTCTGTTTAATAAATATCAGGATTTGTGGTTAACTGGCTGTTAGCATTACTAGCTATAAAGTCTAACAATTAGCTTTGAAACTTTGCTTTGCACTTTCCAGACTTTTTATTACAAAATATTTAAGGACAACAATTTTCAATGTCTATTTTTCTTTCCTAAATGTTCCTGCACAGACAGTATGTAACACTTAAGCTTATACCACGGACTCCTGATGCCAAATATGGCTGAAGAAACACTGAAGAGTTTATCACTATTAACATTTTCTGGCTGGGATTCTGCACCAAGAAACCGTCTCCAACTTTCCCCGCTTGTTTTTCCTGCAGTTGTCATAGCAACCCCTTGGCCTTTTTAGCATAAGTTATATTGTAGGGCCACTGATGATGCACGTTGCCATAGTTACCGTGGCATTGTTAACGAGTTTGGGGAGCTTCCAGTGTTATGTAAAAGCCTGTGACATTTCCCGACAATAATGACAGGTTTAACTGGAGTCTGGATTCAGGAAGATGTTGATGCAAACAAGAAGACCAATGAAAATGAAAAAGTGCCTAAGACAGTAATGTGCTTTTAGAAAACACCTTCAGGGCTTTCCGTAGATTTGTGCTTCTTAATTCAAGTGTCACAGGTTCCACAGTAGGCGCCTCCGGTGCAGGGATTGAGCTGCAGCTTAGAATTAACCTTCCTGATTTTAATATTTCCGCTGCAGGATTTTGACACTGTGTACCCACAGCAGCTCTGCTCCCATTATTCAGGGCTCTCTCCATTTCTTTTTAGAAAAAGAGCTTATTCAGTTGGTTTGTTGAGTTCTTCTGATCTCTGATATGTTAAATGCTTATCCTGATTAAGTGAGCCATATTTTTGAAGAACATATCAGGGCATAACTTGTTTTTTTGTGTTATGAAGTTATTGAAGGAGTAACATTTTAGTTGAACTAAACTATGTTTGGTTAATGAGCACTTAAAGCCCCATGGCGCTAGTTTCAGTTTTTTATGTTCCCAGAGAAGATGAAACTGAGCACTTTATTCATGTTTCATGATGGAATACAACCTTATACAAAGACTTGAAAATCAAATAGGTGTAGGTGTAGTAGGTGCTCACATGGACTACAAAGGGCTGTGAGGTGGGAAACTGTAATCAGCAAATTTGCCACAACATACCTCCAGAAATGACACACCGCACCTTTAAACCACATCGTCTTTATTTAAATATATTTTTTTTGGTTGGCTGTTTCTTCTTAGTTGGACAATCTTGATAGACAGGAAACAAGGAACAGAGAGAGTGGCAACAACACAGACCCAACTATCAGACCCAAAGATCCCTCCAATCATGAGACATTCACTCTTCAAACCGCTGAGTCGCCCCCTCAGTGTCAGCTTTTAGGGTGAGAGTGTTATTTTGTTGTTTTGTCTTGGAGAATGGTGTAACGGAGAATTGCAGTGAACAGAAGACTGCACCTGCTGGAAACCATTTGGTGTTCCAAAGTCTTGGTATGAAATAGGTTTATTAATAGTGTAAATATTCCACAGCTTGGGTACTTCGACATTTGCCTCTTAACTAGTTGACATTTACTAATTTCAACTGGTTTTGCAAAGTTCTAAAACATTTTCTTGATTTGAAAGTGGTAGCAAAAAGCTTTTATTACATTCAAACAAATAACAGTAGTTCTAACAATTGGATTTGTTGTGTGGTGTGAAGTAATTACCACTTGCCACTCGCTTTGGCAACACATTTCGGTCTAAAGCATTGACTCCGCTTTAACAAACACAAGCCACAATCACTTCTGTGTTCTCCTTCACATCACACATGCAGTGTTTGTACAGTTCCTCCCTGTTCTCTCAGGGCTTTTTCTCTTTGACAGACATCTGCAGTCGGGATCTGAGTGTAAAACTGGCACGAGGCGGAGGACGAACTTCAGGTGAATTACACCTAATGGTAATAACTCTTTTTGAGATGGACGGGTGAGAGGAAAGTAACACAAGGTAAAGAAAATAAAACAGAAGACTAATTCCTGTTTGTCACTCATCGACCTGTTCTTATTAGTAATGAATAATCAAGTGTGTGCAGAGAGATTAGAGGGAGACTAATAGCAGGACAGAAATGAGAGATGTTTGTGGGTGGAAGTGTGAGACCGAGGAAGAGAGAAAAAGTGCTGGAAGAAAGAGAATACAAACCAGGCAGCACAATCTTTGGCATCTTCACTGGTGATGATTTAATTTGTGACACTGTACGTCGTGAGAGAATGAATGACAGAGATGACAGACAGTGGAGAACAGGCAGGAATAATTTAATTTGCTAATTAAGCTGCGGTTGGAGGGAGACGTTGATCAGCAAGGACAGATGAGAAGGAAAGAAGGTGAGGTGGTAAGGAAAGAAGGAGACATGAGGGAAGCACTTGAGTGCATATTAAAAAATCCTGTTTAGACAGAATTAAGAGAGAAAGGACACAAGGGGAAAGGTGAGAATATTAAAGCACAGAAAGCCTGGGTAAGCAAGAGATAGAGGTGAGAGATATCCAGCCACTAATTTAGTTGCCATGGTGACAATTTAGCATCAGGGCAGAGCGGGTGGTTACATAAGAGTGTCCAGTAGCATCCTTCATTACATTTACACACACACACACACACACACACACACACACACACACACACACATCAACACAGCAAGGGTCCATATCGGCCAATCGCTGCTGCCTCCAACTACTGAAGAGATGATGTTCAAATTTCATCTACTGCTGTGTGCCTCATGCAGATAAACAGACATGCCCTCAGCAAAGGAGAGTTTGACGTTGACGGTGATATGAGACGGAAATATCTGTTACTTTTGTCTTCAAGCTGTTTATAGCAAACTACAAAACAGATGACATCATATGAAGTAATCGACTCATTTCTTCTGCATCTTTCCTGACACACATTACTACTATAATGTAGCTTGAAACATCCCAAAACATCATAACATCCCGCTCTCCCCCCCTCTCTCCTTGGGCAAGACACTTAACCTACATTGCCTCCAGTGAGTGTTCTGTAACACTGGTAAATAGCTTAATGTATGTAAAATGCCTACTACAGTAGGTGGAAAAGCACTATATAAAAATAAATTTTATTATTATTATAATGTAGTACTAAGGAGTCCATGATATAAAAAGATGAAAAAACATGTTAAGTTATGCCAGGAATCAGAAAAAAATGGCTGCTCAAACAAAACACCTTTTAAGACAATAAACCCGCAACAAATCCAATTCACTTAGGTTAATTATTGTATTAGAAAAACATAATTAGGAACCAAATAAAACTAGAAGAGCAGACATATCATTATGACTATGTAATGGGCAGAAGGTCTTTTGTTAGATATAATCGGCAAACCCATTTAGTTTTGCCCTCAATGGACTGCACTTGTGTCATGTAGCCACTACAATCACCCATTTTTAAGTCTTCAATCAACTTCAAAGACTAAACTGTTACCTAATTTACCCCATTCACTAATCAGGTTTATTATAACAAGATGACTAATGTTATATTTCAAGGGTAAGTAGGTAATAATATGAATTTACTGTTGGTTGATGCCTATAACACATCTTTCTTCTTTGTCATTAGTAGTGTAAGAACTATACAAGGTCATATCAAAGGATGGCCTATAATATTAATACTAATCAAATCAGAGAACTTATTGAAGCCACAAAATACATGCACTAATCATTATATTGAACAACAGTGCAGCCTTAGAGTAGTCACTGTAACTTTATTCAATCTATTCAAGCAGTAAATCTTACATGGCTGTATTTGACCTTGCATCAGGGGACAAGTTGTATCTGGAGAATCGCATGAGTGAGCATATTATAGGTATGTGGGAGCAGGATGATGACAGTGTATGTCCACCTCAGTTTTGTTCTCCTACCCACCACATAACTCCGACAAGAGCCGCAACAACTCAAATATTTTTTCTGGCACAAGCACTTCCAAAGATGCTTTCCACCTGTGTGACCGGCAGCCATAATTTCTTTGTTGAATAAGAAGGCAGGTAGATTAAAAAGCTTTTATTCCACAGATGAAATGTTGCAGATGTTTAATTTGCCCGAGAGAAAGCAGCTGTGTAAAGAGACAGACTGTAATTGAGGTCTTGTATTCATTATTTTTTACGTTTTAGACTGGGAGTGAATTAAGATGGAAGTAGGTCTGCCCCAGTGGAAGTCAAACAGAGTTGATTCATCCTCCTTCTCTTACAGTTTCTTTTTGTGCATGACAAGAACGAGATGAAACAGACTGAAGGTTATGTAAATACAGATGGATAACTTAAAATTGGGGCAAGAAATAAAAAAACAAGCATTGCATTAAGCCTGCCCTATTTTTGATAAACATATAAATGCTGTGCAGGGAATGTTTTCCAGACCTTCAACCTCTGCAAAACGAATGGGTATGTTGACCAGGCTAACTTAGGTAACAGGTGTTCTTAAAAATCTATGTTGCAATATGTAGGTACTAATTATACAATTTCTTTAATATTTTTTCCCAAATTTGATCTTAATTTCAAGGTAAAATAAAATGGGTCTAAACCAGAGCTCTGGTGTTTGCCCATTTATCTTTTAATTAATTGAGACTGTTTAAAAACAATAACTTATAAAAATAAAATATGCCAATAACTACATCTAATGCTAATTACTATGCATAACTTTACTTTGCGGAATTATACATTTTGACAGTTCTGGTTCTCCTGGCGTGGAAAGGGAACAGAAAGCTGGGTGTGGTGTTCTCATGTCTGTCGGTAAGGTAAACCGGAAAACAAATTGTAAATATTATGAGAAACTGTGAATTATTCTACAGTATGTATGCAACACTGTCTTTACCATTATTGTCCCAATTTAGGTTGAAGTTACTTATAAATGTGTGTATAAATATGTGGAATTGAAATAGATTTCCCACATTTAAAGCCTATAGGTCAGTATTACACAGCTAATTCTTATTCTAGCTGACAAAACCGAGGTAGATACAGACCCAGGAGAATCACGACACTTGGATAAAGGGATGCAAGAGAAAGAATTAAAAGCCTGGTCTAAAAAGGTTATCTCATCCCCCGATGAAGCTGAGTAGGGTCATTTAACTCAGACAAAAGCTGCGGGAGGTGGGGGGTTAAGAGAGAGGGGAAGAAAGAGACGAGGAAGAAGTGGCTTTGGCTTTGAGCTGATGAGAAGGTCACAATAGAACCGGGCTTAGATGAAGTCACAGAGGAGGAAGAAGATGAAAAATGGGATTAATTCTCACAGCCTCAAGTTTTACTCCCTCTTTGACCTCTCGCAGTTCCTGTTCTTTTATCTCCTCTGGGGCAAGTCAGATAAATGTCAGACCATTTGTAGTTGTTGAGCAGAATGTTACTGTGGAAGTGAGTGCACTATATATACTTTTTTTTATTATCTCTTTATTACCCTAACCGGAGAATTTAGCATGTTTTTTGATGGTGGTGGGTGAAACTGGAGTACCTGGAGAAAACCCACCCATGCACGGGGAAAAGATTAAAACTCAACTCAGACTCTGGATTTTCTGCTGTGAGGGCGACAGTGCTAACCACTGCGCTACTGTGCTATATACATGCCTCTGGCTTTGGATGGTGGGAGGAAACAGGAGTGCACAAAAAAACAACACAGTATTTAAGAAAAAAATCAGGGTTACACTTTATTTTACACTGCACTTGATACATTGTATCTACCTCTTGTGTAACAAACTGTAATAACTACATAGTACATACATAATGTAATTATGTGTACTTACATATTGTACTTAGGGGTAGGGTTAGGGTATGTACAATGTAGTTACTTGTTATTACAGTTTGTTACACAGTGTGTTACTTTGTACTTAATGAATT